>CANNZV010001185.1:0-174915 GCA_947561585.1 Caprella mutica | reverse complement strand
GTAAAGGAGCTATCTATCGCAAAAGATCTATCAACAATGAGGGATCTATCTGCAGCAAAGGATCTATCTACAGCAAAGGATCTATTTTCAGCAAAAGATCTTTTTACAGCATAGGATCTATGTACAGTAATGGATCTATCTTCTGCAAAGGATACATCTACTGCAAAGAATCTATCTACAGCAAAGACTCTATCTTCGGCAAAGAATCTATCTACAGCAAAGGATCTATCTACAGCAAATGATCTATCTACAGCAAAGGATCTATCTATAGCAAAGGATCTATCTACAGTCAAGGATTTATCTGCTGCAAAGGATCTCTCTACAGCAAAGGATCAATCTACAGTTAAGGATCGATCTTAAGCAAAGGATCTATCTACAGCAAAAGATCTTTCTACAGCGCAGGATCTGACAACAGCAAAGGATCAATCTATAGCAAAAGATCTATTTACAACAAAAGTTCTATCTACAGCAAAGGATCTATCTACAGCAAGGGATCTACTACAGCAAATGATCTATCTACAACAAAGAATCTATGTACAGCAAAGGATCTATATACAAAAAAGAATCTATCTACAGCAAAGAATCTAAAATCAGCAAATAATCTATCTACAGCAAATGATCAATCTACAGCAAATGATCTATCTAAACAACGGGACTATATATAGCAAAAGATCCATCTACAGTTGAGTATCTATCTACAGCAAAGGATCTATGTACAGCAAAGGATCTATCTATAGGGAAGGATCTATCTACAGCAAAGGATCTATTTACAGTAAAGGAGCTATCTACTGCAAAAGATCTATCAACAATGAGGGATCTATTTGCAGCAAAGGATCTATCTACAGCAAGGGATCTATCTTCAGCAAAAGATCTTTATACAGCATACGATCTATGAACAGTAATGGATCTATCTTCTGCAAAGGATACATCTACTGCAAAGAATCTATCTACAGCAAAGAATCATTCTTCAGCAAAGAATCTATCTACAGCAAAGGATCTATCCACAGCAAATGATCTATCTACAGCAAAGGATCTATCTATATCAAAGGATCTATCTACATGAAGATAATTTTTAATCATTTTCTAATTGAAAAATGGAAAGTTGTTTTGAGTTTCAAATTCTTGGAAAACATGTTAGAAACATGATTAGGAAAGCTTAAAGAGTATTGAAAGACTAAAGGAGATGATGGGGACGATTATATCAATTTATGAGGAATTAAAGTTAGTGTGGTAATTAATTAGAAGATTAAGATTGTTTTATAATGTGATTAATTAAAAAACGTTCAATTATTCTAATTTTCATGGTATCAAGGAAATCACTTGATATTCGATTCATTTTTATAAAGAAATTTGTAGGTAATATAGCTTTCACGTGAAAAGAAAATTTATTATTAAAATGTTATTAGTGGCATATAGTACGATTTATATTATTCATAATATTCACGAAAAAACCTTTAGTCATGAAAAAATAACTAAATTCCGAATTTAATTTTTAGATGCATTTAATAATTGTATATATTTTATCTAAAGCAATGGTTCTTAAGGGTACGGTTACTATGGATGCGTATTCGAGCGATTTTTCGCACTGACGACGTCGTCAGAACTGATCGTCAGTGCAAGGTGGTTACACTGAACGCGATTTCTGATCGTCAGTGTGTTTCTGCCCCATTAATATTGGGGTCTAAACTATGTTTATTTGATATAATGTTCGGGAGGAATTAATACATGTGTGCCTCTGAAATAATAGACGCAACGCTAATTTGATTTTTATTTTCACAATTTCACTACACACAATTTTGAAATACCTAAATAGAGAAATGATGAGAATATTTTAATGTAATATATTTTTTGAAAGATATTCCATTTTATTAAAAATAAAAATAGTTGAGAATATGGAACATTTTTCCAAGACTCTGCAGGAGTTTTTGATTGAATTTTAGAAATTGGAGATCTCTGCGGGAGATCTTTATTTAATTCCTATGTTACCGTTAATTTAGCTGCGGGAGATTTTGAATTGAATCCTATGTTACCATTAATTTAGCTGCGAGAGATTCTGAATCTGCTACTGGGAGTCGGAGAGCCAGTCTGTATTTCATGGTAAATTCCACCAACTTGTCGGTGGAATTTTTTCCCCTTAAAAATAATATTCTGGTAAAGTCGTTGGATTTTTTTTGCTATTTATTCCCATGTTACCATTAATTTTCGGTTGAAAAATAGGTAAAATGTTGGTGGATCAGCCAAAATACTGGAAATTTATGGTTGATTTTTTCAGCTTTTTCAAGAAGTCAGTGGGATTTTGTGCACCAAATACAGACTGGTCAGAGAGTAACTGTCTCTCAAATTAAAATCTCTGCGGGATAAGAGAAGCATTCTGCAGACTTGTCAAGATCTTGCAAAGATATTTTTTCTCTCAAAAACTGTCTCTAAAGACCATGGTTTAAAGTTTGGACAAAGTCGCCAGTGTACTGGCAACTTTTGAGAAGTTTAATAAGTTGAAAAACATGTAAATAAAAATAACAAGTGAATCACTTCCAAAATAATCTCAAGATATGTACATCATCAACATGCATCTGACATGAAGCATAATCATAATGATGTTTCCAAGAGTAAAATTATCACTATGAAGTCAAATTTCTCCTTTAAAGTATCTTAAATGTTGTGACCTGGATTCCATTCTGCAAAGCAATGAAAGCATGCACTATCAGTCTTCAGATATTTTATTTTTGGGTCAATTTGTCTCCAATGATTTTCAAATTTGTCTCCAAAATTACCTAAAATCGGAAAATACTAGAAATGCACCGATACTCTCGGTATCGGATAAAGTATCTGATAGTATCGGTATTTTTATGAGTATCTGGTAATTGGTATCGGATCCCAAAAAATAGTTCAAATATTACCCATACCAATTACTTTTTCAAGTTAGGTAGTATATATTGGTATTAGTTTTCAATTGAACATTAATAGCATATACCTATGTTCATCCGATATACGATTGGAAGAAATCAAGATACGATTTAAATAATACTATCGTATCTGAATTAGGTAGTCTATTCATTTTTAGTTTCAATATGATACCTACTTCGATAGTTACATTATGATACCTACTTCGATAGTTACATTATGATACCTACTTCCAAGGTATATTAACTTAACAAGGTATGCTACGCCTTGATACGAATTTTAGACTCCTCTGCGCATAAACAAATATGCACATACGAACACACGGCCGTGTGCCCCTGCAATAATAGATACAGCGACTTAATTAGTTATTTCTATATAAGAATTTTTGCCGTGGTTGTTTGTGCTCTGTGCGGATGCAATGAAACAAGTGTTATTGTTCTGATTAAATTATTTAGGTTTTCTAAAAATGTAGGAATTAGGAAGAAATAGACAGGATAAGAAGAGACAGGATCGACAGGTCTTACATAAACGTACTTTGAAGAAAAACAATACGTTTTTCCCTATTAAACCTTACTAAAAAATATATGAAAAGTTTTCACAATGCTGCATACAGCCAGTTTAGTCCAAAAATCAAGTTGAAAGGCATTTCACCTTAGACAATAATCTTAATTATAAATACCTAGGTAGCTACCTAATCCTATCCCATGAATATTGTCAATACCTAGGTACATTATATGTAAAACTTTATAAATTATCGGTATATACATTTAATTACAGATACTTACCTAGAACTAATATTTTCGGTGTTTTTGGCTTGAATAGTATACTTTTAAAAAGTAACTGGTATCGGAATTGGTATCGGTATCGGTTACCAGAATTTTAAAATAACTGTAATTGGTACTGGTATCGGTTACTAATGTGGTATCGGTGCATCTCTAGAAAATGCTCTCTAATAATTAAATGTAAATATAGGAATTAGATAGAAAATTGTCGCTGGATAATTCAGGAGACTAATTTCAAGGCCTCCATTGTTGCCGGATAAACTTCACAACTAAAGTGAAAACTTCATGCATCTTTTACACACCGGCCTGGATTCATTTTCTCCCTAAACTGGCGACTTTCCTAATTCCTGCCACACTTTGAAACATGGTCCAAAGATCTTTGGCAACATGGATGCCCAAGTAATAAAGTATGTCCCAGTTTGTATTTCATGGTAAATTCCACCGACATGTCAGTGGTATTTTTTCCCCTTTGAATATAATATTCTGGCAAAGTCGGTGGATTTTTAGATATTTATTCCTATGTTACCTTTAATTTTCGGTGGAAAAATTTGGAAAATGTTGGTGGATCACTAAAATTACTGGAAATTTATGGTGTGTTTTTTCAGCTTTTTGAAAAATTCAGTGAGATTTTGTGCACCAAATACAGACTGGAGCATGTCCAAACTCGCCATTATAATGGAGAGTCGGTGGATTTTTAGATATTTATTCCTATGTTACCTTTAATTTTCGGTGGAAAAATTTGGAAAATGTTGGTGGATCACTAAAATTACTGGAAATTTATGGTGTGTTTTTTCAGCTTTTTGAAAAATTCAGTGAGATTTTGTGCACCAAATACAGACTGGAGCATGTCCAAACTCGCCATTATAATGGAGAGTTTGTGACAGTTACTTTGAGCCATTCAATTTTAAATGATGAGAAAAGAAATATCTAATTTTCTCCTATGCTACAATGTTATTTTGGAGAGAATTTATGATCATTTTGCCAGTCTGCAGAATGTAGGAGATTTTTAACATTTTCTGTGCAAACAATCCTTAATTTCCTCCTATATCATCATGTATTTTACGGAGAACAGAAGCCAAAATAGAGGCCAGTGTGGAAAACTCGTATTCTGACAGTTACTGATGAACCAGTCTGAAAAGAAGATCTCCTCAGATGGTCAGACCTAGGATTTTTTACAGATAGCGTCAGACCGGGTGGCTTTGCGCACTTCAACATTCCGGGTGAAGTTGCGCATCGGTAATTGACGGTGAATGCGTGAAAATATTTCAAATCTGACAACACCATTGGAAAGAGCAGCTCTTAAACCCCCTAGTGCCTAAATTTCACGAAATCGTAAGAGATTAAGTATAGATACTAAGTGTTCAAACAGAGACCTATGTTTTTTATGGCAAAATAATTATTTTGGACTAGAATCGAATCTCCGCGAACTATGCTGTAGTGTTGATAAATATGCTCCAATTTGATTGCAATTTACGTTGGATACGCATAATTTACTGCAGATTAACGTCATGTAAGATGATTTTAATAATATTTATAAATTATTGAGATATAACCAATATACTAGATGCGCAACATCACCCTGGGAATATTTTAATTCACGGGTGGACTTGCGCACATTTATTAAAAATGTTAAAGAGCTCTTATTCATTAACAAACCTGTGATATTCATCCCCGATACTCCTATATCACGGCAATTCCACAGTAGTTTCACGGCAATTCCACAGCAGTCTCACGGCAATTCCACAGCAGTCTCACGGCAATTCCACAGAAGTCTCACGGCAATTCCACAGCAGTCTCACGGCAATTCCACAGCAGTCTCACGGCAATTCCACAGAAGTCTCACGGCAATTCCACAGCAGTCTCACGGCAATTCTACAGCAGTCTCACGGCAATTCCACAGCAGTCTCACGGCAATTCTACAGCAGTCTCACGGCAATTCCACAACAGACTCACGGCAATTCCACAGCAGTCTCACGGCAATTCCACAACAGTCTCACGGCAATTCCACAGCAGTCTCACGGCAATTCCACAGCAGTCTCACGGCAATTCCACAGCAGCCTCACGGCAATTCCACAGCAGTCTCACGGCAATTCCACAGCAGCCTCACGGCAATTCCACAGCAGACTCACGGCAATTCCACAGCAGCCTCACGGCAATTGCACAGCAGACTCACGGCAATTGCACAGCAGACTCACGGCAATTGCACAGCAGACTCACGGCAATTGCACAGCAGACTCACGGCAATTGCACAGCAGACTCACTGCAATTGCACAGCAGACTCACTGCAATTGCACAGCAGACTCACGGCAATTGCACAGCAGACTCACGGCAATTGCACAGCAGACTCACGGCAATTGCACAGCAGACTCACGGCAATTGCACAGCAGACTCACGGCAATTGCACAGCAGACTCACGGCAATTGCACAGCAGACTCACGGCAATTGCACAGCAGACTCACGGCAATTGCACAGCAGACTCACGGCAATTGCACAGCAGATTCACGGCAATTGCACAGCAGACTCCCGGCAATTGCACAGCAGACTCACGGCAATTGCACAGCAGACTCACGGCAATTGCACAGCAGCCTCACGGCAATTGCACAGCAGCCTCACGGCAATTGCACAGCAGCCTCACGGCAATTGCACAGCAGACTCACGGCAATTGCACAGCAGACTCACGGCAATTGCACAGCAGACTCACGGCAATTGCACAGCAGACTCACGGCAATTGCACAGCAGACTCACGGCAATTGCACAGCAGACTCACGGCAATTGCACAGCAGACTCACGGCAATTGCACAGCAGACTCACGGCAATTGCACAGCAGACTCACGGCAATTGCACAGCAGACTCACGGCAATTGCACAGCAGACTCACGGCAATTGCACAGCAGACTCACGGCAATTGCACAGCAGACTCACGGCAATTGCACAGCAGATTCACGGCAATTGCACAGCAGACTCCCGGCAATTGCACAGCAGACTCACGGCAATTGCACAGCAGACTCACGGCAATTGCACAGCAGCCTCACGGCAATTGCACAGCAGCCTCACGGCAATTGCACAGCAGCCTCACGGCAATTGCACAGCAGACTCACGGCAATTGCACAGCAGACTCACGGCAATTGCACAGCAGACTCACGGCAATTGCACAGCAGACTCACGGCAATTGCACAGCAGACTCACGGCAATTGCACAGCAGACTCACGGCAATTGCACAGCAGACTCACGGCAATTGCACAGCAGACTCACGGCAATTGCACAGCAGACTCACGGCAATTGCACAGCAGACTCACGGCAATTGCACAGCAGACTCACGGCAATTGCACAGCAGACTCACGGCAATTGCACAGCAGACTCACGGCAATTGCACAGCAGCCTCACGGCAATTGCACAGCAGCCTCACGGCAATTGCACAGCAGCCTCACGGCAATTGCACAGCAGCCTCACGGCAATTCCACAGCAGCCTCACGGCAATTTCACAGCAGCCTCACGGCAATTCCACAGCAGCCTCACGGCAATTCCACAGCAGACTCACGGCAATTGCACAGCAGACTCACGGCAATTGCACAGCAGACTCACGGCAATTCCACAGCAGACTCACGGCAATTCCACAGCAGACTCACGGCAATTCCACAGCAGACTCACGGCAATTGCACAGCAGCCTCACGGCAATTCCACAGCAGCCTCACGGCAATTTCACAGCAGACTCACGACAATTCCACAGCAGACTCACGGCAATTCCACAGCAGACTCACGGCAATTCCACAGCAGACTCACGGCAATTCCACAGCAGACTCACGGCAATTCCACAGCAGACTCACGGCAATTCCACAGCAGACTCACGGCAATTCCACAGCAGACTCACGGCAATTCCACAGCAGACTCACGGCAATTCCACAGCAGACTCACGGCAATTCCACAGCAGACTCACGGCAATTCCACAGCAGACTCACGGCAATTCCACAGCAGACTCACGGCAATTCCACAGCAGACTCACGGCAATTCCACAGCAGACCCACGGCAATTCCACAGCAGACCCACGGCAATTCCACAGCAGCCTCACTGCAATTCCACAGCAGACTCACTTCAATTGCACAGTAGATTGGGGCAGTTGCATAGAAGATTGGGGCTGATTCACGGCAGTTGCATAGCATATCGGGGTTAGATTTTCTATGCACAGTTTATACATAGGATGAACTTGCGCACTGCGCAGTTTTACATTGGGTGAATTTGCGCAGTGCGCAAGTTCACCCGGTAATTGCGCAAAATTCACCCGGTTTATCCCCACTATCTTTGCGCACAGTTTTTCGATGATAACTTTTTTTCTATTGAACTTAAAGAGTTGAAACTTGGTAAGCACCTAGGTCTACCCTTCATCTATCTGCTCACAAAAAATCAGATTGCTGACTTCTCTAGTTTTTTCGTAAAATCAAAGTATGCGGAAAATGCGCAAAGCCACCCGGTCCGACGCTATTGGGATTTAGGTGCAGCAAATTAAAAAAAATAACATGGGAATTAAATAGGACTTGGGTGCATGATTAATCCACAAATCCTACTGTACTCTTCAGACTGGCTCATGAATACTCAACTTCAGATTTTATTAATGATCAACCCTGCTTAGTATTATTAAAGCATGTATATATAGCATGCAGAGTTCAAATATATAACTGATTTTTACATAGTTAAAAGAATTTACCAGACTGGCGACTGCAAGACCTGGTAAACTGTTCTCTAAGAAATCCTCTATTTTGGCTTCTGTTCTCAGTAAAATACATGTAAACATAGGATGAAATTAAGGATTTGCACAGTAAATGTCCCATATTCTGTAGACTGGAAAAGAAATAATGTGTAGTTTCTGCAGAGTTGTCTTTAGGATGAGTTCTCACATAGTTGATTTAATGATTTTGAATCTCTAACAGAGTTACTAGTCGATCAGAAGAGTTATTTTTGCACCCTGGAATAGAGGATTTCTTGGAGAACAGTTTACCAGTTCCTGCAGTTGGGTCATTTTGGAGAGAAATTTGGTGAATTTTGGAGAGACAAATGTAGAGTTTAGGAGACATACTATTTTACTCGGGTGAACGCGCTTTGCAGACTGGGTAGGTAGGTATTAAGTAATGATAATATAGGGATAAATATTAAATACCTAACTAAAACTGGTATGACATTGCAAGAATATTCATTTCAGAGATATGAAAAGTCCTCTGATGACTGACATGTTGGAGGAATTTACCATCCAGTACTGTCTGGAACCCAGTCTGTATTTGGTGCACAGAATCCCACTGACTTTTTCAAAAGCAGAAATAAATCAACCAAGATATTTGGCTGATCCACCAACATTTTGCTTATTTAGCAACTGAAAATTTATGGCAACAGAAGAATAAATAAATAAAAATCCACTCACTTTGTTAGGTAGAATATTATTTTGAAGCAAAAAAATTCCACCAACAAGTTGGTGACTCGGTGGAATTTACCATGAAATACAGTCTGGTCTGGACTCTGGAACTGAGACTATAGGCTATAGCTAATAGATAGCTCCCATGTTTGAAGTATGGACAAAGTTGCCAGTATATTGGCATTGTTTGAGGAGTGAAATAAGTATAAAGAGATGGTGTCCACCTAAGATTAGGTTAGCGGTCTGGTTGGGGGAGGGGGGTTGATAGTGACAAAATGTATACTCTACTGTTAGGCGACCAGGTAATAAAGCATGTCCAAACTAGTCATTTTAATGGTGGGTTTGTGTCTTGTGACTAATATTTTGACTCCTTCAATTGCAAAAGGCGAGAAATATTGAATTTTCCCTTATGCTACTGTTATTTTCCAATTTTGGATAGAATTTATGATAATTTGATCCTTTTGGAGAGAAATTTGGTGATTTTTGGAGAGATCTGGAGAGGTGAGCTGGGAGTCAAATGGAGAGGCGAAAGGACCTAGAACCGGTATTGACACTGTCGACTTTTGAAATTGTCTAAATATAATTTTTGTCAAATTGTTTTTGAAATAAAAATATATGGGTGACTTTATGGACATTCTCTGAAACTAGACAGACTGCAGGAACTGGTAAAATGTTCTCCAAGAAATCCCTTATTTTGCCTTCTGTTCTGAGTAAAATACATATAAATTTTGGAGAAAATTAATAATTGTTCTCACAGAAAATGTTATAAATATCCCATATCCTGCAAACTGACACAGTACAAGTGCACCACAATACATTCTATATGGTGAGGTAGGTAAATTGAATGGTGAGGTAGGTAAATTGAATCAAGAGTATGAGATATTATTATTATTATTGAGAGGATGCTCGATCGCCATTGTGAAGGTGTGTGAGCAATCAGACTGCAGGTGGGCCCATATGTACTAGATCCCCATTGAACCGATTTAGAGACTTATAGTTGAAATCCTCCGCCTTTCAATTCTTTAGAGAAAGGTAGAAATATGTGATAATCTGAGAGTCCTGGTAATTCTGTGGAGGTCCGTTAGAAATCCATCCAGAGTAGAGTCCCTAGTCCTGTGACAAGAAGGGCATTCTTCAACAATGTGATACCTTGTCTCTGGGCCAAGACCACATTGTGGGCAAGTATCATTGGTCCATTTTCCAGTAATCCTAGTATGGGATCGGAAGTTACCATGCCCTGTTTAAATTTGCAGGGTAAGACAAAGTTTCTTTCGGGTCTACCACAGAAGTCTTGGACAGCTTCTCCTATTCAGAGGCTGCTTGAAGAGCTCTTTGGTCTGTCTACAAGATAGGTTGGCTCATCTTCTTCTGGAGCTATCTGCAAACCACCGGTAAAAGTTTACATGCACTATATGGCACTGGTAGAAATGGTTCCGGTAGAAAGGGTACTGGTGCTGCTTCCTTCGCTAGGAAATTAGCTGTTTCATTACCAATGGCATCAACGTGAGCCTTAACACACTGATGAGTGACGTCGACCGGCTGCCCCAGAGAGTTCAAGGGGTTTATGCATCGGTTTACCATATGGCTGCTGATCCTCGAACTAACCACAGCTTTGATTTTCGCTTTGAGATATGGAGTAAATTTGATCAATATTGTAGCCTAGCAAATTTATGACTGACTGTAGTCACTGTACCTGAATCCATTTTTTATACTACCCAGTTTATTTATTTGATTGAGATTTTTGAAAGTTAATTTGGAATTTTATGGTTTGATTATAAAAGTCTTCCCCTGAAAATAATCATGCAAAATGAAATTTATAGAAAATTAATAATTTTTAATTTTATAGGGAAACGATTATAATCGTTCGGTCTGAGATATAATAAAGAATTGTCAATAAGATGTATTGGGCCGCATTATTGAGCAATCATGAAGTGTTGAGTACAAAAATATTAGCAGATACAATAGTCAACAAACTACATAACTGCCATTTATGTTCTGTTGAGATGCCATTTGATAGAATATTCAATATACTGTGGTGAGCTTGTCATGTGCCAATCTGCAAAAGATGGGTGAGGTTGTGAAATTTATCCGGCGACTGTTGAAGACTTGAAAGTTGAAATTGGCCTTCAGAAATATTCGATCACAACATTTCAGTAAATTACTATGTTTACATGCAATTATTGGAGAGTATTTTGATATTTTTAGACATTTTGGAGAAGAATTTGAAAATCTGTGGAGACGAAAAGACCCAAAAATTAAATATTTAGGCTCTAGGTCCTATTTAATTCCTATGTTCTCATGTTATTTGCTGCTCCCAAATCCAAATTTCTAATGGATAAAGATGGTAATGTAAGAGTTACCACCCTTATCTGTCAATTCAGGTGGCAACCTGAAATCATTTTGGTGACCCTCTATTTCAAAACTCTCTACCACTTAGTATTGCAATAGTGCTGACATATATTTTGCCACACTCTGATATGTCATAAATCCACCTGGTAAATGCCTCAATTACCAATACGTACGATGAACTGCTATTAATCCAACGAATGTTTATTTTATAACCTCATTCAGTTAGATGGAAAAAAGTTTGTAGTACCTCCAGGGTGGAAAGTAAGTCGCTTCAGATTGTTGTGTAGTTGTTCAATCCATTTTTTTGAGACTTACACACCATAAGACAATTTCTGAACCAAATAAAATTCAATATTTGATTTAAATTAGACATGAGTTTTGACATTTTGAAATGCAAGCCATATAAATATAATGTGCTTTTACAGATTTACTTAGAAACATAGCTATGTTCAAAATTAATAAATCAATCTTGTGAGATCACATCCTAATATATGTGGGACGATATCAAAATTTTCACCGATACAGATACCTCAGTTTTTCACAGATACCGATACCTAAATTTTCACAGATACCCTGCCGATACCGATACCTAGATTTTCACCGATACTTTGACTATGTGAATGAGATTACAAAATTTGAAATTTTGAGAATTAGGATCACCTATCTATATGAAATCATTGTTACATTAATTTAAAGTTAAAATTTTCATTGTAATAGAAAAATAATTGATAATGAATTTAATTTTAATTTTTTTAAATACTAGTGGTATCGACAAAGTATCAATGTTTTTCGTCTTTACCGAGTAGATACAGATACCATAAAAAAATGCCGATAGCGAACCGATACCAGAAAAATTGCCGATACCTCAGATACAGATATTTCCTCCCATGCCTACATCTTAAAGATAATCCCACAAAAATTGTACATATTTTCCTTTATCCCAGTTTGCAAAGTGTGTCCATATTGATGAACTTAGAAGAGGTTTTTTGAATTAAAATATATCTCTGGAAGCTGATAGAGATTAATTACCATGTTCAGTGTTGAGGTGGGCATCATTACTCATTTTACAGTCAATCGTGGTAGCCTAGATACGATAGTTAGCCATGCAAACTAAATTGGATTTGAATAACCATAGTGTAAGAGTAGATACTGTATCATAATAATGACAGTTCAACAGGTGAAAAAATAATTAGTAGACATTTCTGTGTGTAGATGAATACTCTAGAAGTCGGGCACCTTTACGCACCACATGAAAAATTTAATTATCCACCAATTTTTATCCATATGAACCTATACTTAACATTGCATCTAAGGTTTAGAAGCTACTCTTTACAATCACAATGCCGTAATCCAAATTTTGATTTATCCATTAGTTTTTAGAGTTAATAGTGGTGAGGACAGACGCCAACAAATTTCTGATGCTTATGGATGTGATAAATTGTGGTTCTTTATGCACCACATATATAATTAATATATATCAATATACCAAATATGCACCATTCTTTTTAAGGGTTGTGGTGTGAAAAAAAGCCCTCCTAAACTTTTATTATACAGACGTATTTACCCACTAACAACATATAACAATATTATAATTCTTGGCTGTAACATGAATCTGACTTTACAGAAATGAACTTCAACTATTTACTGATGTTTGTGCAAAATTTAAAGTATGTAGTCATAACTTTTTTCCTAATAGCGTCGACCAGGGTATTCCATCGCACTTTCCTGCAAACTTTGATATAGCATAAAAAGTAATCAAGGTAGAAACTTCTTACTTACACTATCTTAAGATATTACTTTGATAATGGCATATACCATAGTTCAACCTTTTATCTCTTATGGTTCGTTATTACCTTCGCAGAATGCGGGAAGGTCTCATTTTCTTCGGAATTTATTTATTTATCATCTTGTTATTCGCTTAACTGGGAAAGTTTTCAACCAAATTGCCTGAAATTTGGTGGAACGATTGTTCCATGTCCAATGACCTGCTGCTAGTATTTTTGGAGCGACCCGGTCAAAGGTCATGGTCGTTTATAACTCAAAAAGTTTTGAACCATATTGCATGAAACTTGGTGGGATGATTGGTCAATATAGTGGAACCAATTTGTTAGATTTTAGGAGCGATCGGGTCAAAGGTCAAAGATTATGGTCAAGGCCATATGTAACTCAATAACTCCAAAAGTATTCAACCAAATTGTTTCAAATTTGATTAGACGATTGGTCAATATCCAGGAAACATCTGGGAGAATTTTGGAAGCGATCCGGTCAAAGGTCAAGGTCATTAATAACTCGTTACTCGATAACTCAAAAAGTATTGTACGATATTGCATGAAACTTCGTGGGATGAATGGTTATTATCCAGTTAGCAGTTTCTTGAATTTTGGAAGAGAACGGGTCAAAGCGGAGGCAAAAGTATGCGCTTTACCGAGTGCACATAATCTAGTTTATTAATAAAAAACTATGCAATTGACTACTACTGAAAATTGAGGTAATTGTCTTGCACTTTTGGGGTAAGTAATTGCAGAGCAGATCGGTTCAGATTCATGGCATTAGCATTGCAGATCAGGGCAGATTCACTGCAGTTGCTTTGCGTATCAGGGCAGAATCACGGCAGTAGTACAGCAGATTGGTGTAGATTTACGGCAGTGTCATAGCAGATCGGGGCAGTTGCATTGCAGATCGGGGCAGATTCATGGCAGTAGCATATCAGATCAGAGCAGATTCACGGCAGTGTCACAGCAGTTCGGGTCAGATTCACGGCAACATCATAGCAGTTCGGGACAGCGTCATAACAGTTCAGGGTAGATTCACACCAGCGTCATAGCAGTTCGGGACAGATTCACAGTTCGTGGCAGCGTCAGTGCAGTTGCAGTTCGTGGCAGCGTCATTGCAGTTCGGGGCAGATTCAAGGCAGTTTGGGGCAGCCTCACGGCAGTTCGGGGCAGATTCACACAAGCGTCATTACAGTTTGGGGCAGATTTACGACAGCGTCATTGCAGCTCGCTGCAGATTCACGGAGGCGCATTGCAGTTCGGTACAGATTCACGGCAGCGTCATTGCAGTTCATGGCAGCGTCATTGCAGTTCAGGGCCGATTCACAGCAGTGTCATAGCAGATTCGAGGCAGTAGCATAGCAGATTGGGTTAGATGTATTTTAACTAATGTGACGTAATAATGAGATGAACTTTCATTATACATATCTCATATAAATGCATTGATTATCTCTATGGAAACTGCAATTAATTACCCTATGATGTGTGCAAATAATTACCCCATGCACTTTTCGTTTAAATAACTTACCATAATTGTGCATATTTTTTAAAACTGTTTATATTTCATTTTTTGATGGCATATTTTGGTGGGATTTCAAACATAATTGTCCAACCCAGTGGTAAAGTTTTGAGATTTTAGTAAGATCTGAAATAAAGTTTTTATAGGGTGAAAAAAGCACTACTATTTACTCTAAATTATTTTATACCTCCATCCAACGAAAATGAATGAAAGATACTATATATATATATATATATAGAAGAAATTTTGATCTTTTTAATGGTGTAATCGATTTTCCTGTATTATTACTCCTCCACTGTTAAAAAAAGGGTGAAATTAATTACCCCGATACTCTCGGGTGCTATGGAATACCCCGGACGATGCTAGTAAATTATGTGGGATTCATTATTTTCATATGCTACAATATTGAAGTTATGCCTTCCTAGGTGTCACTTGTTCAAACATATGATGCTATTTCCAAGTTAGGCACTGATGTACTCTTAACATTGTTTCTAAGGGTTTAGAAACTCCTCTTTACGATGACTTAATTGGTTTCCAAGAGTTTCTAAAGTGTAAGGACGCCCGCCTCAACGATATATGAAATTAAGACATTTTGGAGAGTTCTGATCATTTTGTTAACAAATTTGTAAATCTTTGTGGAGACGAAATAAAATGAAATCTTGGGAGACTGATTTGACACAATTAGCAGACTGTCTTTTAACTATACAAATATTAGTATAATTTGAAAACATTCAACTATGTATTCAAAGAGCTAATTAGCTTTGGCCCCTTAACTTTATGACTTGAATTATTATTGAACTACATACTTATATCATCTATAAATATCACTTCAATTATGATGAGTACCAAATTTCAATCCACTATTTGGTGCAGTTCATTATTTGTCAATAAAAAAACTGCGCGTCACGCTTTTGTAATGAACAATTGTGTCGCGATTATTCAACTCGAAAGTTCGATATTGCCCGTTATGTGCAATGCAACTTTAAATAAACTACAAATTAATAAGAAATATATATTTGTTGCAGAAGAATAGTTATTCACCATAACATAACTCTTAACCTGAGAGCAATGCTCTTATGTGTTTATTTATTGATTGATGATAAAATAATGACTAAAGTGTGAACTGTTATATTTTAACTCCAAGAACTTAATTTCATTATATTCCTTGTTAAAAGTCAAACTCATTCATTTTCAGGATATTTTCGTTACTCTCTTAAACCCTTTGAGAGTCTTAAAATTTTGAGAAGTGATCCATGGACCATACAGAGCAATTGCTATAGCTAATATTTGATTTGTTCTGATGATGCCCCTTCTATTTTCTCTTTACTTGCTAACACTTATTCATCATTGGTTTCTTCTCCAAGAACTTTGTTGCTAAATTGTTTACCATGGGCAGTAACTCACCAACCAATGAAAGTTCTTTTCCAGATGAAACTACATAATAGTGTTCAATGTCCTGTTGTGATGGGAGTTTCACAATGGTTTGCATTGATGATGCAGACTCAGCATTAGCAATAATATCTCTAACCTTATTAACTATTAGGAATATGAAAAGCATGTAAAATTCATATTTATGCATATAAATAACCCAATTAAAATGCATTAATTACCTATTAGTAAACTGTGAAACATTCAAAACACTCCTTGTTAGGATGTAACTACTGTAATAATGGGAATATTTAAAAACTTTCTAACTAGTGTATAAAAAAAAAACAATTTTGTTTGTGTGACTTTTTCAATTTCAGCATTCGTTTTGAGAATATAGGATTTTATTTTTCCTTTTTTTTTCTTCTATGGGTAATATGCTAGAACATAAATCAAGACGGCTCATAATCCTTGTAACATTTCTGATTAAGTGACAAAAACAGATTTCATATTCTCCTCCCTGCTTTCTTTAGATTGGTATTTTTGATGACAAACTAAAATTTTAAATAAAAAAATCAGTTTTGAACTGTGATACAATACAAGAAATTAGGAATATCTCTATAGACACTTTGTTAGAAATCTTTCGAGGATTTCAAAATTGTCTTTGGTTTTCTTGTAGCGTGAAAACTCATTGACTTCAATTCATTTTTAGGTGGAAAATTTTCATTTTACTGGACAGGATTGCCAAAAATGTAAATATCTCTTTGCCCCATTTGGATCCCCATTGTGTGGGCTGTAGCATTTAGAGGTCTAGTCCCAAGAAGAATTGGGATACAAAATAACACTGCCTACCATTCTTTTTCACAGCACTTGAATTTATCACAAAGTACTGATTCAATTGTCTCAATTTTCTAGAAGAAGTATTAATAATAAAATGAACCATAAGATATAGAAGGTTAAAATTTCGTATACGTCATCAAAGTGATATCTTTTAGATGGTATATGCATGAAGGTGCTGTCTTAATTAGTTTTTAAGCTATATCAAAGTTTGTAGAAAATGCGATTGATCACCTTTGTCAATATTTGACATTTTCAAATTATTTCAGAACCAGTGAAACTAAATTGTTATATTGGAACTCGCTAATAATAAAACTTTCTGTACAACTTGGAAGCAGTAAAAAGCAGAATTGTTTTAAGTTAGTACCATTGTCATGCTTTCACTTCTATCATCTGGGAAATAATTTTATTTATCCTAGAAGTGGTAATGTAGTTTCTCTTTTACTATGCAAATTGAAATTTGGGTGTAGCCATAATGAAAATACAATTTGATGGCAGAATTTCATTATAATTAAAATTGATTAAGAATATCAGCTAGTATATCTGTCACATCTATTAGGTAGCTATTGAATGTAGTCTTGTAGTGAAAGGTACATATATGCTCTGTGACAACTGCTAGCTACATTACCCTATTGATTTATTCACATTATTACAGATGTTTCTGCTAATTAAGTTTTATTGATTTACTTCATATTCTAGGTTGTTAATTGGTTAGCTCTTGCTAGCAAACTTTACATCTCAATGGCTCCCCGGAAATTGAGGGAGCAATATACTGAAAATGATCTGATTCAGGCAGTAGCTGCTGTGAGGCTCAAACAGTTGACAATGCGAGAAGCAGCCAAGAAGTATGGTGTGCCTAATTCCACCCTACTTACCAGAGTTTCAGGGAGATATACAGCAGTGATGCTTAAACCAGGTAATTTATATATTTTTTCAACTTGGCAACTTGCATTGAGTTTTTTATTTATTGGGATTACAATTGATCAAATTGAACTTTTTCTCTTCGACAGGCACTAAAAGGTCCTTAAGTGATGATCAAGAAATTAGACTTGTCCAATTTCTGATGCATAGGTTGAGTTTTGGAAATGACCTTCCTCGCTCAAGAATTCCACCTTACATAAAAATGTTTCTTGATGCTGAGGAAAGTAACTCTCAGAATGAATGCAATTCAGGGAAGAAATTATTCAAAGACAATCTACCGAGCGTAAATTGGGTACACAGATTTATAGATAGACATCCTGAGCTGAAAAATACAGAGGAAAATACCCCAAAAATATCCCAAGAGGATCTCATGAAATGGTTCAATTACTTCTCATCATTCTTACTGCATGAACATGGTATTGTTGCAAACGATTTTCTGACTATAAAGAATGCTCATAGAATCTTCAACCTGGGGGAGACAGGAATTCCTTTGACGGATAAGAAGAAGATGAAAGTGATCACTAAAAGAGGGTCAAGATACTTGGGTAGTGTCTCGTCTGATGCCAGGGAGCAGTTCACAGTTACATTGTGTGTATCTGCTAGTGGAGTATTTCATAAACCACTTATAGTATCTCCTGGTGTCAAAGTTAACCCAGAATTTGACATAAATCATATTTACCAGAGTAAGTACAATGTCAGGAAGTCACACAAAGGTATATTATCACCAGAGTTATTCTATGAATGGTTTACCACCATGTTTTATCCATCTCTTAATGCCATTGAATTCCCTATATTGGTATTTTTGGATGGTCAAAATTCACACATAAGTCATGTCTTAACAGAGTTTTGCAACACTAACAGAATCATATTGTATTGTTTTCCTCATAACACATCAGATATATTTCAGCCAATTGTTACTTCTGTGTTTGCACCATTGAAAGAGCACTTCAATGTGATTATAAAGAACTTGAAAGACCAAGATATTGCTCTAATGGACAAGAGTAACTTCATAAATGTCTTTGATAATGCATTTGAAGCAGTAAAACAAGAAGCAAGTGTCATATCTGGTTTTCAAAAAGCAGGATTAGTTCCATTTGATGAAAGTGCAGTGAATTATTCTGAACTTGTGCCTGATGAAGCTCCAAAAGAGGTTTTCAAGAAGCATCCTTCTCAAGAAGCAATAGGTGTAAAAATAGGCATTGCTATGGCATTGCAAATCATGGAAGATACTTTTGGTCAAGAGAAACGTATCTTATTCAAGCAAAAATATGAAGAAGGGTTCGTAAGTGAAGATCAATCGGATGCTGGGCAGTTGTACACATTGTACAAGGGAATGAGAATGCTTATGGAAGATCCTATGACTGATGAAGATGACAATATGGAGACTTCGTTTGAACCACGTCATCCCACATCAGAGAATTCATCAGCTAAATTGAATAATTCAGAATCCACTTCTAATCTTGTGGAACCTAAACTAGAGTATATGACTTATGAGGATGAAAATTCTTATAAGGGTCCACGATAGAGGCAAGGCCCTGCCAATTCTGTGCAGTTTAATTTTAAGAAAATAGCATCCATGTGTATTCTTTGATAGGTATAATAAGCTACTAAGTTAATAAATTCCATTTTCTATGGACATATTTTTAGCTATGGATCTGTTTCCGGTTATGATAGATTACTGGATAGCAGCTACAAATACCAATTTATGGTATAACTTGTTATATTGTTTGTTTAGTATCAACCTTGATTAGTGTAAATTCCTTGTATCTCATTATGTTAGATTATAAATGAGGGATAGTTATTAGTTAGTTGTGTTTTGTATAGCATAATTGCTGAATCTGAATGGAATCTTGTAAATATTTTTATTTATTTCTATTTCAAGCCAAAAATATGCACGAATATCAATATCGTGAAAATATTCCAATAATGAGGTGTTCCATTATTATATTTTAATATATCATTTCTGTGAGAAAGTCAATGTTTAGCTATTAATCATTCATATGGATTTACTGTTTTAATTATTTTCAAGCCTTTTTTGTGAATGTAATCATAGTTATTGTTTGTGTGATCAAAATTTTTATAAAATATGCCAAGATGTCATGAGTATAAATTATCATGATCAATATGGTTGCAATATAATGCATCGATATTTCTGTTCATAATAAAGATTTTTTATTAAAATCTTTCATCATTTCCCAATCTAGAAATTCATTTAGGTCGGATATCTTCATCTGGTAGTCTCTGGTACTCGTATATTTTAAAAGAACCCATTTTTTAATGTGGTCCAACTTTTTATATGCAGTAAAACTTACTGAATTCGGTGTGTGAGATGGGTCTCTTTTCGTATTAGGTCGGAACAGGTGGCTAAACTATCTCAACCTAATATTAATTCAGTTTGCAGAATTTGTTATCTATCATAAGACAAATTGCAGAGTATTCGTGTTTCAGATTATATTCCCATTAACCAGAGGTGGATTTTCTGTACAAATCTTAGCGAACCTTCATCCGCTGTTCCGTTCTGACCTGCAAATGAGCTCACGTGATTGGACCAAGGTCAAAAAGATTAGAATTTTCATGTCAGTCTGTCCCATTTTTAATCCAAACTTCAATATCCTGGGAAAAATATGAAAACTAAAACGTTCAAACTTGTGATGATGCACGCAGCACTGCTGATATTTCTCGCTGTCAACATAGGCCAATCTATCCAGGGTTTCCCATTTCTCCCAAAATTATTGGTAATAGATATTAAATCTAATCCTTCTGTTGTCATTTTAAATTTGGGTTCATAATTGTACAAAAAGCAAAAATGAGCAATATGGCTTGGAATTTTTTAAATTTGAGTGTTTGTTGCCTTTGGAATAATGATGTTTGGCAATATAGTTATAGCTCTAAATTGAAATAGGTATATAGCTACCTAGTGTAAAACAGAGGGCCTAAATGGATATTTTAAAATCATTCCAGATCCAGTATAATGAATATTATTTTCTGTTAGTTTTACTAAATTATACTCTCCATTGATCTTTGAAGTATTAATATGGTTTTAAATTAATACTATTGCCATGCTTTCACTTTTGAAATAATTTTTATTGTTATCTTATGATAAGTATAATAATATGTTGTTTATTATTATTCTAATTGAAATTGGAGGATAATGCAAGTATAATTGGTTTGTAGAATTTCATAACTATTAAAAGTATTGTAATTGAGAATAAAGTTAAGTAGTGATGGGTTTCAAACTTTCAGGTGTTCGAACCGGTTCACGTGAACTGGTTCTTAAAATGAAAAGCTCGCATAATTTCTGGATGAATATCATATAATTTTTCAAATCAATGAATGAACATGTTATTAGACTGCAGACTGTACAAACAGTACAGTGTTCATTTGCATACTTTTGTTCTTGGAGTGTGTATTGAACATGTGTAAAACTTGCTTTAAAATGTGGTACAATGAGCAGCCAGATGTCCAAAGCTTTTATTTATAAGTAGATAGTAAGTATTATAGCACAATAACTTATTTGTCATTATTTTTAACCATAGCTATATAGTGTTTTGTAGTTTTCAGTTGTTATGTGTCTCGGTAGATGATAGTCATAAGATTCAAGGAGTTGGCACCGATTCACTCGAACTGGTTGCTAGACAGTTTCAATCCCACCACTGAAGTTAAGAACAGCTGTCCCATTTATTAGATAGCTGGACTCAGATGTCCTTTGAACCCCACACAGTTGTAATTTGGGTTATTAAATGTATTTTTTCCTTTCACCATGATTATCATATTTTTTACGCTGCTTGCTGCTTACGAGGACATTACTAGGGCTATGCTCTAAACTAAGTGGATTTAGATTTTTGTGTTAGGTATAGGCTTCATTTACTAAACCTCTTCATTTTCCTCTTCCATCTGTGAGTTCATCCATGGGTTCTTGTGTCCCTTTTTGTTGCATTCCTTGGCAAGGGACTGCATCCATGGAGTAACTCTTCTGCATCTTTCAGCTTTGTCACTGACTGATTGTAGTTGACTTTTTTCGTGGAGCCACTTTCCTCTTCGACTGCTTACTGTCCCTTGTACCTAATTTACTTTTGACATCAGCGGTATATCCATTGGCTCTGAAGCAAACATTATATCCCTACTAAATTTATTAATTATTAGATAGCTATTAAATAAAGTCACATAGAGAGACAAACAAATATACTCTCTGAGAATGCTAGCTATATTATATATCATTATCTTGTATACTTACTAATTAAACTTTTATTTATTTTCTTCATGTTCTAGGTTTATATGACTATTTCTCTTTTAAAGTATGTTTTATTGCTAATTAATTAATTAATTAATTGTATTGGTTAGCTCTTGCTAACAAGCATTACATTTCAATGGCTCCCCGGAAATTGAGGAAGCAATATACAGAAAATGATCTGATTCAATCAGTAGCTGCAGTGAAGCTCAAACAGATGACAGCACGTGAAGCATCCAAGAAGTTTGGTGTGCCATCTACCACCATACTTGACAGAGTTTCAGGGAAATATTCAGCTATGATGCTAAAATCAGGTAATTTATCTGCTTTATATGACTTTGCTACTTATATATTATCTTCTTTTATTCTTAAGATTACAATTGCTGATAAAAAATTACACTTTTTCTCTTCGCAGGTTCTAAAAGGTCCTTAACTGACGATCAAGAAATTAGACTTGTCCAATTTCTGATGCATAGGTTGAGAATTGGAAATGACCTTCCTCGCTCAAAAATTCCACCATACATAAAATTGTTTCTAGACTCTGAGGAAAGTAGCTCTCAGAATGAAAGTAATCCAGGGAAGAAAATATTCAAAAACAATCTGCCTAGCATAAATTGGGTCCACAGATTTATAGATAGGCATCCTGACCTAAGAGGTACAGAGGAAAGTTTTAAAAATACAAAAAAAATATCACGGGAGGATCTCATGAAATGGTTCAATTACTTCTCATCATACTTACTGCATGAACATGGTATTGTTGCAAACGATTTTCTGACTATAAAGAATGCACATAGAATCTTCAACCTGGGGGAGACAGGAATTCCTTTAACAGATAAGAATAAGATGAAAGTGATCACTAAAAGAGGGTCAAGATACCTGGGTAATTCCTCGTCTGATGCTAGGGAGCAGTTCACAGTTACATTGTGTGTATCTGCTAGTGGTGTATTTCATAAACCACTTATAGTATCTCCTGGTGTCAGAGCTAACCCAGAATTTGATTTAAATCATGTTGACCAGAGTAAGTACAATATCAGGAAAACACGCAAAGGTCTATTATCACCAGAGTTATTCTATGAATGGTTTACCACCATGTTTTATCCTTCTCTTAATGACATAGAATTCCCTATTTTGGTGTTTTTGGATGGCCAGAGTTCTCTCTTGAGTCATGTCTTAACAGAGTTTTGCAACACTAACAGAATCATATTGTATTGTTTTCCTCATAACACATCAGATATATTTCAGCCAATTGTTACTTCTGTGTTAGCACCATTCAAAGAGCACTTCAATATAACAATAAAGAGCTTGAAGGATCAAGATGCTGCTCTAATGAATAAAAGTAACTTCATAAATGTCTTTGATAATGCATTTGAAGCGGTTAAAGAAGAAGCAAGCGTCATATCTGGCTTTCAAAAAGCAGGCTTAGTTCCATTTGATCAAAATGCATTGAATTATTCTGAACTTGTGCCTGATGATGCTCCTAAAGAGAATTTCAAGAAGCTTCCTTCTCAAGAATCTGTTGGTGTTAAAATAGGCATTGCTATGGCATTGCAAATTATCGAAGAGACTATTGGTGAAGAGAAAAATAACTTGTTCAAGCAGAGATATGATGAAGGGTTCGTAAGTGAAGATCCATCAGATGCTGGACAGTTGTATGCAGTGTATAAGGGAGTGAGAATGCTTATGGAAGATCCGATGACTGATGATGAGGAGGAAGATATGGACACTTCGCAGATTCCAATGTTTGAAACACGTCAACAGACATCAGGGGATTCATCATCTAAAATGGATAATTCAGAATCAACTTCCATTCTTGTGGAACCTAAACTAGAGTATTTCACTTTTGAGGATGAAAACTTTTATCAAGTTCCACCTACATAGTTCTCTTCAAGTCGAGGCACTGCAATTTCTGTACAATTCAATTTTAAGAAAACTATCATTTATTGGTATATATAAATATATGTTCCGCGCAGCTTGCTGATTTTTTCGATCTCGAGAATGTGCTGCGCATTTCTAATTCCCGAATACAAATATATGTGTATTGATGGCGTGTCCCTATGATTTAACAATAATGAATTGTGCAGTACAACAAAATGGCTGATACAAAAAACTACATAACTTTCATTTATGTTTGAATGGCTAACGCCCTCCGATACACATATTAGTATTTGATTTCATAATAAATAAAATGAAGGTATCGCAGGGTCGGCATTGAAGAGATTGGGCAAATTGTCAAGTGGCGCGGAACATATACTTCGATGTAAGAAGTTAATAACTTTCACTTTAACATGATCATACTCTTGGCGATGGATCTGTTTCTTGTTATGACAGTTCACGGGACAGTTTTATTCTGAAAATTCATTGGCTATATTTTTATGATATAACTAACTATATTGTTGATTTGCATTAGATCTACCTGGGTTAGTTACAATGATGATTTGATTAAAGTCCTGGTTTCTCATTTTGTAAGATTATAAATGAAATATAGTTAGTTGTGTTTTGATTATCCTAATTTGCTGAATTCGAGTGTAATATATCAAAAAGTATTTATTTATTTCTGTTTCTAGCCAATATATAATCATGAAAATCGTGAAAGGAATCCAATAATGTTAAGTGTTCCATTATTATATTATTTCTAGGAGAAAGTTAATATTTACTAGTTATTTAAATTAAGTTGATTATTATTACTTCCAAGCTTCATTTGTGCATGTAATCATGGTTATTATTTGAATTATCGAGATATTTATAAGCTGTTTAGAGTATATAATCGCAATGTATAGCATCATTCTTTCTGTTCTGAATAAAGGTTTGTTATCGATATCCTTCATCATTCTCCAATATAGAAGCTTATTACTCTTATTTTCTTAATTCAATGTGCATTTTCAAAGCCTAAATGTAGCTTTTACCTTATGAGCCTCAAGGGGCTCTATCCTGAAGCTGTCTGTGGTGAATGGGAGAGAAGAGGGTGGTGTCCCTTGGGCCCTGAACTGTTGTAATTTGGATTATGGATTGCCTTTTTACCATGTTTATAATTTTTTATCGCTGTTTCCAGTTTTAAAGGATAGCGCTAGGGTTATGCTCTTCAACTACGAGGTCATACATTTTCTGTTTGTTAGGCTAGCAGGCTTCATTTACTATCACCTCTTCATTTTCCTCTTCCATCCGTGAGTGCAGCCACCGGTGGTTGTGCCCCTTTTCGTCACGGAGTGTCTTTTCTTCATCCAAGAGCATCTTCACCAACGGTGGTAAGTGACTTAGCTCATGGAGTCACTTTCCTTTCTGATTGCTTCTTCTAGTCCCTTGTATTTAATTTCCTTTTGACGTCAGCGATATGGCCTTTGGTTCCGAAGCAGACGTTAAGCAACAAGCACCTACTAAATTAAATATTACCTTTCGATATGCGTACTACATATAATCTAATATAGTTAAATATTTACTTGGATAGTGAGAGAAATGTCTGACTTCGGTTTAAGTTTTAGTTCATAGTTAAACGGATAATAATCACAATGTAATGTAAACCTCTTGAAGAATCTATTAATAATCTATTTCTGGGTTTCAATTGGTATACAAAGTATTGTACAGTAATTAGGATAAACTCCTTGCTTGTAAAAACCTGATGAAAATTCAATAATCAGGATATGTTATGGTATCCTGCTAATAGTAGTTAGCATACACTGGGTCTAATTGAGCTGATAAAAATTAGTCTGCAGAACTGAATAAGGAAGGGTTGGTCTGAGTATGCTCTCCTCTGCTAGAAGAGCCAGGGTTTAATGAAGTATCTGAGTGTTCAAACTTACTGATGCTATTTCTATGAATTAAATTGATTCACTATCTAAACTGCTGATAAGTTTATATATTTCATATCTACAGGGTGGCGCAAAAAGAAGGAAACCCATTTTCAAACTAGTTTATTTTACAAACTATCAAAGCTGGAAATTTTCTGAAAACAGAGTTTTATTTGTTCACTTTTTCTGCATCTATCGTGATAATTTGTTAAAGAGTTACGACAAAAAATAAACTTCCTGCAAATTTTTCAAAATGGTTTCTGCAAAGTAATGCGTATTCTGTAGAAGATATTGTGATTGGTTATGAAGATATATTTCCATGAAT
Organism: Caprella mutica; assembly: GCA_947561585.1. Lineage (NCBI taxonomy): Eukaryota > Metazoa > Arthropoda > Malacostraca > Amphipoda > Caprellidae > Caprella > Caprella mutica. The sequence goes on along the minus strand of CANNZV010001185.1, from coordinate 148,737 downwards.
GAAAGAGTCCATAACAAAAACGTTAATTGAAAGAAAAATTGTAGGATTTAATTTTTACTACTACCATATGGAAATAAATTATTCCTATTATGATTTTTTTTGTATATATCGTGCTCGCGCAAGCCCTTTTTATTTACCTTTTTTAAATTCGCTGTAGGATGTTAAATTTCCTTTTTTTTTGCGCCACCCTGTATAATGTATTATTTTTCAATCCATGCTGGTAAATTGATACCAAAACCTCTAAATTATATAATTTTTTTAAATGAAAGAATGGAAGAGTATTATGATGTCATAACTCACATGATGAAATACAGTGAACCAAAGTGAAAAATAATAAGGTATTGATATCTATTGTAAAATATTTGGTGCTAGTTTGGTATGCGATCAGTGAGGTTTATGTGATCTGATAATGCATTAGTATTTTTAATTTAATATGATAATTTTTCTGCTTGATTATATTAAAATAAATAAATTATGTACAAATTTTATTATATAAATAAATAATGTTTATTACATTAAGTTCAATAACCTCAACAAATTTTATTTTATTATAATACCTGTATTAGAGTATTGCTAATAAATTCTAACCAGATCGCATACCAAACCAGTAAATGACACTCAGATCGCATACCAAACTAGCACTAAATATTTATTGTTTCACTAATAATAATTTTATACTTAACTGCAGATTTAATTAAGAATAGTAAATTGGAGATCACACTTTATTCTTTGATCATAATTATAACTTCGTCATTATTCGAAAAAATGGATTACTCTTTTAACTGTAAAAATTGAAAGTCACAGTTCACGAAGAAAGAAGTATAGATAAAACCTACACAAATTTACAGAAATCTAGGTTATCGATTTTTCTTTCGAATCTTCCAGATAAAGTAGTAGTAATCCACTTAACTGAAGATTTAATGTTAGGCAGCTCCAATGCAGTAAACTCCTGCGTTATGAAGCATTCGAGTAATGAAGGTCATAAATTATCAAATGCACCTGAGTTATGAAGTATTTTCTATGTTAAAATTGTAGAAAACGATGAACTTCATGAATTTTGTCCTAGTTATCCCTCAAAGAGCATAGTTTTCTCCAAGATTATAATCATAAAAAAATATTAGTGTCCCTGAGTTATGAAGAAACCAATTCTTCATAACTCAGGAGTTACAATTATAATATTTAGTAAAATAGTCCTCCCTATTGTTATGTAGTTTAATAGATTATAGTGTATTATAAATTCATATTGCTAATATGTATCTCAAATATGTTGATGATGAAAAGGAAATCATATGTTTACTAAATAATATTTAAAAACTCTTATGATCAAAAAGTTCGACGCATTAAACCCGAGTGGTTCTGACAGTTTGAAAAAATAGGATATTTTTACAACCCTGTAACTTGAGAATATATCTAGTTTAAACTATGTGTATGCACGTACAGTGTGAGCATTAAAAATGGATAGTTTTAAAACATCAATACAGTGACCATGAATTAAATAGCTATTTAATTTATGACTGTGACAACACACTCCCTATACAGTCAATATGACTACCAATTTTTAATTTAACATATACTTCGGAACCAAAGGACATATCGCTGACGTCAAAAGGAAATTAAATGCAAGGGACTGAAAGAAGCATTCAGAAAGGAAAGTGGCTCCATGAACAATGTCACCTACCACCGTCAACTACAAGCTCATGAATGCAGAAAAACTACTTCGTGAATTCAGTCACTTACCAAGGAATGTGACAACAAGCTGCACAAGCACCGGTGGCTGCACTCAAGGATGAAAATGAAGAGTTTATAGGAAACGGAGCCTACCTAACAATAAAAATCAAAGACCTCGTAGTTGAAGAGCATAAGCCAAGCACCATCCTCTAAAACTGAAAAAAATATATAAAAAACTATATCCAAATTACAACAGTTCGGGGTCCAAGGGCCGCCACCCCCTTTTCTTTCATTCACCACAGACAGCTTCAGGTTAGATCCCCTCGGGCGAAATGCGGACTGAAGAGGTGATAGTAAGTAGAGTCTGATTACCATATGAAACTTTAGAACCTATTAACTCTTTAATGACATGCGTGATCATAAGATCACGTAAAATTATTCATATTATTAAACTCTGTGATTTTTATTGAACAATATTTTTGTACCAAACTTGTCATGGACATATTAAGTATAACCCCCACTACATGTTTATAAAATCATTCAGTATGTTTCTTTAGGTTGCAGGATTTGGCTGCAATAATTTGAAGACCTACAATTTTTGGCATCCTTGCAAAACTTTATCAGTTATTTAGGTGAGACCATTTAAACAGGTACGTAATTATAAATTCATCGATCTGAAATTTACGTGGATTATTCAAAATGAATTAAAGAATGTAGGAAATGAGGGATTAGTCTTTACAATTACAAATATTTATATTATTGTAATTTGAAATTTGCGTGATCACAACCGTTTATTCAGCAACTAAACTGTGAATGAACATACGAACTATTTTTTATGCTTTTAACCTCTTGAAGATAACTCACAAGAGGTGTCATCAAAATGTTGAAATTTTAGTTAAATGTATTACACACTCGTTATATATTTAATGTTAACTTCCTGTTAGACTAGCTCAGCTATATTAAATTACCTATTGTTTCAATAACTATGTATTACTTTTAATGAGAAACGGACATAAGGTCTAAAGTCGATCACACTTCCGTCGAGGGTTAAATACCCTGTCTTGTTGGTTCTGAAGTCAGTCTGTCTTGAACATTACTCAGTGAGAGATGGGTTCCACTCATCTCTCCATAGACTTCTAATTGTATAACATATTTACTCTTTAAATAAACTCTATGTCTTAACGTTGTTAACCCACTGATTTAACCTAATTCTAACAGGTTATGGGCCCAGTGAACGATAAGAGTTTATAAATCAAATTATGTTTAAACAAATTAGAAGTTTATAATAGTAATAAAAACGAAGTGCTGTGAAAAAAGTGTTAACCTATATGAAACATATCACTAAAAACGCTTGCGTAAGCATATCGTGGTCACGCGCTAATGAGGTCAATTATAATGATTGCTCTAGCGAAAAATGCACTTGTGTTATAATATAATGATTTAGTATTTTTGCGGAAGAGGTGTCAAGAGAGGTCACAAATTACCTTTAAATCTGTGACCTTATCCTTTGGTAAACAGTCTTTCAACAAAAGGTTCTTGCGAACTAAGGCTGTGTTACTGTTCCAATTAAATATTAATAATTATATTCAGTGCAGTTATTCTTATGAATTAGAATAATGTTAAAACATCAATTCAGTTAAACAGTAAATCAAGTTAACTGCTTTGGTTGTTTATTTTTGGTAAAGTATTGAATGATAGTAAATACTTATATTCAGTGCAGTTATTCTTATGAATTAGAATAATGTTAAAACATCAATTCAGTTAAACAGTAAATCAAGTTAACTGCTTTGGTTGTTTATGTTTGTTAAAGTATTGAATGATAGTAAATACTTATATTCAGTGCAGTTATTCTTATGAATTAGAATAATGTTAAAACATCAATTCAGTTAAACAGTAAATCAAGTTAACTGCTTTGGTTGTTTATGTTTGTTAAAGTATTGAATGATAGTAAATACTTATATTCAGTGCAGTTATTCTTATGAATTAGAATAATGTTAAAACATCAATTCAGTTAAACAGTAAATCAAGTTAACTGCTTTGGTTGTTTATGTTTGTTAAAGTATTGAATGATAGTAAATACTTATATTCAGTGCAGTTATTCTTATGAATTAGAATAATGTTAAAACATCAATTCAGTTAAACAGTAAATCAAGTTAACTGCTTTGGTTGTTTATGTTTGTTAAAGTATTGAATGATAGTAAATACTTATATTCAGTGCACTTATTCTTATGAATTAGAATAATGTTAAAACATCAATTCAGTTAAACAGTAAATCAATTTAACTGCTTTGGTTGTTTATGTTTGTTAAAGTATTGAATGATAGTAAATACTTTCAACAAAAGGCTCTTGCGAACTAAGAATTCTGTTTTTGTTTCAATTGAATATTAATAATTATATTCAGTTATTCTTATGAATTAGAATAATGTTAAAACATCAATTCAGTTAAACAGTAAATCAAGTTTAACTGGTTTGGTTGTTTCAAGAAACATTTCAGAAAAACACGTGGGCTAACAAATTTCGTTTGAAGAAAAAGCTCTACAATCTAAAATTGAAGTCTCCTGATCTACTCGACTTTCATTTGAAGGAACTAACTGAAGTTTTTCAAGAGCTTGCCTTGTTAAATCAAGTGATCAGTGAAGAGGATAAAGTGATTTGTCTTCTGTCATCACTGCCAGGGCCGTTTGAAGTGCTTGTCACTGCACTTGAAGCTCAGACAGACATCCCTAACTGGATTACCGTAGCTGACACACTCCGGAGTGAAGCTGAAAAGTTGAGTATTCTTCTCAAACTAACAACTACTCATCCCAGAGCTACCCCAATCTGGATACACCCAGCAAGGAGGAGGATACGGCACTTGAAACAGTGGGGGGTACTATGGACAGCAGCAGAATTACTATGCACAGCAGCAACAGACACCGCTAACCCAAATCTCTTACGGCAACTGGGGACAACAGGCACCGGGCGGTTGGAATGCCGCAACCACTGGACAAGCTGCCGGTACTTGGAGTGGCTATGGACAACAAACCGGACAAACGCCCCAGCAAAGCTGGAGCAACTCCACATACTTGTGGTGGCTATGGGAACTACAACTACAAGAAGTAAAATAAGTAAAGACTTGTTTGTTTGTAAATAGCTACACAAGAAAGTGGTAGTGTTAAGTTGCTATAATGACTTAGTTTAACTGACATTTAACTTACGCCATATTGTAGTTCTATTCACAGTAAATAAATAACCTGATGTTAGTCTAGTGGTAGGTTTAGTTAACTTTCGCCTCTACGGTTTCTTGCACCGGTGTACAACTTGCTTCAGCATTTGTGAAGTGAATTCTCAAATTAATTGAAATTAGGCTTTTGGATAGTAGTTAGATAGAATTTTTATTGCTTTTTAATGATCAGCAGATTAATCTTTGAATCGTAACAAAAACTACCGACACAGCATTTAATTATTATTTTAATTGATGACTCAGCATGTTTACTTAATAGAAGTACGCGGTCTATTAGGTGAGCATATGAATTGAATACAGATGAATTGATATTCATACTGTGAATATTTGTGAATATTTAGAAGTGAATATTTAGAAATAAATATTTTTTCATTTTGAAATACTAATTAGATTTTGATGATTAGAAAATTTTAAAGTCAAAATAAATTAGGAATTTGCAGGAATGAAATATTTTTAAATTAATATACATAAATGAAATGGTTATATTTATAACTAATTTGCAGTAAAATATTAAACGATCTTTCAATTTTTCTGAAGAAAGAATTTAATAGTAAATTTTATTCAATAAAATAATTAAAAAATAGAAATTCTATTTTTTAACGGAAGGATGTTAATTTTAATTGCATGATTATTAAGCAATGTTAATTTTTTCAAATTAAATTGAAATAAAATAAGCAAGAATGTCACAATATGTTAAGTTCAGTTTTGATGTGTATTCATACTATTTTTTATGTTATATGTAAGTTTGAAATATTTTATATACATAGTATATTTTCTTTTTGGATTTCTGAAGACTCTAATTTATATCGACATTCAGAAATAAAAAGAGGGGAAGAAAGGAATTATTTGAAATAGAATTAAACCATTAATAAATGTTTAAAATTCTTGCAGTTATAGGTTTGATTTTTTATGTTACATGTAAGTTTGAAATATTTTATATACATAGTATATTTTCTTTTTGGATTTCTGAAGACTCTATTTTATATCGACATTCAGAAATAAAAAGAGGGGAAGAAAGGAATTATTTGAAATAGAATTAAACCATTAATAAATGTTTAAAATTCTTGCAGTTATGATTGTTCAATTTGAATTTCAGAATTTTTCAATTTGAGTTTTAATGTGTTGAATTTTAGGATTGATTAAAATGAGATTTATGTCTTTAAATTTAGAATAATTCATTTCCTATGTAAATTGTTGTTCATTGTTTTTTTTTTTAATGGATCGTCTGACATATTCTCTAAATCGTTGCCTATTGATAGATTTACCAAATTTGTTAAATTAATAGGTATGAAAAATATAAAATGTCGTGTGAGGAGGAGTGTTGAAATTTTAGTTAAATGTATTACACACTCGTTATATATTTAATGTTAACTTCCTGTTAGACTAGCTCAGCTATATTAAATTACCTATTGTTTCAATAACCATGTATTACTTTTAATGAGAAACGGACATAAGGTCTAAAGTCGATCTCACTTCCGTCGAGGGTTAAATACCCTGTCGTGTAGTTTCTGAAGTCAGTCTGTCTTGAACATTACTCAGTGAGAGATGAGTTCCACTCATCTCTCTATAGATTTCTAATTGTATAACATATTTACTCTTTAAATAAACTCTATGTCTTAACGTTGTTAACCCACTGATTTAAGAGACCTTAAATTTTATCTCGTCATTAAATGGTTAACTGATCCATCCATAGTAAATAAATAGAAAAGTATTTTAAGTTGCAAACTCATTGACGGTGAACTTGATTTCGGTCTTCAAAAACTATGTAAAGAAATGACGTCACATAATATCAGATGAAGTAATGTCAAAATGAGAATTATATAGGTGCAAGTAAATAGATAGAATATGTCAATAAACAATATGTTTCGTTAGCTTCAAGTACCTAGATAACTTTTATATATTTAATACAGGGCTACCACTTATAACTTTATAAGTTGGTTTATTTGCAAACTTGTAAAATGTAAGGTACCTAGAAAACTATTGTATTTACAATGAAGCACTCAAATGACCATTATCTAACATATAAACCTGATTGCATATAGTAAAATGTTATTTTAAGCATATTTTGATGAATGAAATTTTCAATAAAAATTCTTATTTAATCAGATAAATGAAAATGTATCTTAAATCCTTTAGTCACCTTTGCTCTCCTGGAGATTTTGAAGGCTATTAAGCTGGAAATTATATGTGAATAGAGTGTAAAACGTGATAAAAACAATATTCTATTTAAGTTAATTTCCATGAAAATGCACATTTAACTCAATAATAGCACAATTTTTATTTGTAAATTACTAGTGTGACGTCACTCGTTTAAATCGATGTCACGTCCGTGGAGTATTTTCGGATGTTCCAATATTGTACTTAGTATACTTTCTATTTATTTACTATGGATCTATCTATCTTCTATTGAACTAAACTAAAAATTGAACAATTTATATCAATTCTGAATAAAATATAAGAAAATATTAATTATGATCAATAATTCCTCAAACTAAATTACTTGGGATATAGCCCTTTAAATCCTAATAGCTACTCTTATCATTCATTGTATGAAAAAAATAGTTTTGATGTTTCAAACATTTATTTTACATATGATGAGCCGAAACACCCGTCTTATAAACAATTCTACATAGGTGCATAATAAATCCTTTGAAACAAATAGCTAACATTTAGTTGCATGAAATTTTTATTAATAAAAAGATTTTGAAATTTTTCTGAATGAACGAACATTCCAATATTATGACCAGTGAATAAAATGATATTAAGAAACCATTATTAAATTTTTTTCAATAATATATTGAAGCAGTTTGCTAGATTTACAATAAGGCCAAATATACAGTTTCAACTTTCAAGAATGAAGATAGCCAAGTTAAATATTGAAGCCCATTTCTCTCATACACTTTTTATGAGCTTCAATTAGTTCTTGACAATTCTCCTCTCCATTCTCTACAATGCAAGCGTCTCTCACCCGCTTGGTCTCAGGACAAGCACAACAAGCCTTGCATTTTGGTGGAGGCTTCTTTACTTCTCCTACAGCAGGAGCAACATCCTGCTTAGCAACAGGAGTAGATGATGAGGCACCCATATCTGCTGAAACTATTTAAACTTCTTTTGGTTTTCCTTGAAACCTTTCTCCAATTCTTCAGAGAATTTCTTTTGGAAACTTGAGCTTTTTTTACCGATATTAGATTCGATTTCCTTTGCAGCTATTTGACTTTTCTGAATAGCGTAAGCCGTGGCTTGGGCTGCTCGTCTGATAGGATAAGAATCTGCCAATTTCTCAATTACCTGAGGATTATTTATCAATTTAGAGAGTAAGTATCTTAGTACCATATCAGATGAATGAGGTAATAAATGATTCAAGAGAACTAATCTCTAGAATTGGGAGTGTCTGGAGTTGCCTTAGATTTGTACTTGAGCAGAAGCTGTTTCTTCAAAATGAGTTGAGCACGAAGAGCATCTAACTTTTTCAGCTGATCAGATGGACTGTGTTCTATACCAGAAAGTTTTGGAATCTGAGACAAAAAATCATATTCTTTCTTACTGATGACAAAATAATTTTCATTCAGAATTTATTGTTTTGAAATGCATTGGAAACATTCAAATAGGTTAGTTATTTTAATATTCTACTTTCAGAGCAAACTAACAATAATGATGCAGCAGAAAAAAAATTGGAATAAAAACTATCAACGGTAGCTATTAATATAAATGGGTCCTTTCCTTTATCAATCTGAAATAATTTGATAAACTGATTGGCTAATTAAATAAACTTTCAACAATACAACACATACCTGTTCCCGTGTCAATGTAATTTTGTTGTTAAGTTCAGAAAGCTTCTGGGTTGCTTCAGTTGATAACCTGTTCAAATCAGTTTGATTCTGCTCTCTTTCAAGACTGGAAAAAATAAACAAGTTAAAAAGAGAAAATAGTTCGACTGAATTTTGATAGGAAATAGTTGCATACAGATAAATTTTTGAGATGCTCACAGATTCATTAGCCAAACATGTTTTTCCTAAGTTTTTCATCATCTTTTTCCTGAAGTTACCTAGTAGCTAGCTACCTACTAGCAATAAAATTGTAACTCACCAACGAAGATACTGGTAAATCAGAGGTAAAAAGTCAATATCTATTTCTTCAGCTGATATTGTGGATACACTACTCGACATAGTGAAGCATTTGGACAATATAATTAAGCATCTGGAAAGTATGAAAAGGATTTTAAAATATTCTGTTTATTAGCAATGTAGCAACATATTACAGTTTACATTTCATTTTAAAGTGCCAAAATTGTGCAGAAAAAGTTACTATTTCTAGAAAGAAATCTACCTAACAATATCATGTAGATACTTTATTTTTGTTTTTATTTTTCATAATACTACCACTCTACCAGCCAACTATTTTTTGAGCAAGGTCTTACTGATAATTTTATTTATAAATTTCATTGAAATAGCTACTGAATGCATAACTTATGAATAATATGGAAGTGCAGTTCCTGTTATCACAAGCCAGTGCAGTCTTACAACACTAAATTAATAATGCAACATGACAAAAGTTATATGCCCATTCAATGAATTGTTGATCAATTATATAGAAAAGCCAAGTAAATACCACACTGATCAACATAGTATATGTATAAAATATAGAAAAGCCAATGATCAACATAGTATATGTATAAAAATTATATATTTTAGTTAATTCAGTAAGATTAATTAGGTCTCTTTAGAATCAAGTCATATTGTTGAAACTAAACAAAAAGAACCCATATTAAACTGTAAATGTTTGAAAAGATGAAAACATGCCTATAAGACTAAACGGCAGTTAAAACTGAAACCATTCGAGAAAAATTGAAGCATACAATTCTTTCCCATTCATCAGTAAATTCATACTATTATCGTAGAAATAACATTCTAGAGATATTCTTGAATGATTATATAGCTTCCTATTGAAGTTGATTGGTAGACATTGTTTATTAATTAACCATCATCACACATTTGAGTGTTGTCACATCTGGTAGCTATTTAACATTCTGATAATCGTAAAATTGGAATGATTAAAAAGCATGAAAGCTTCATAACTTGTAGCAACTGCTTGCTTATTAATTTCATAAGGAATCTATTAAGATTATCAATGATATATTTCGTTAATAACTCCTCTTTACGTTTCTTTACATCAGGGCTGCGCAGTCGGTACATAAATGTTTGACTGCGACTCCTTTATTTTGAATTTATTGACTCCGACTCCTTTATAAAGAATTTCATCGACTACTCGACTCCAACTCCAACAAACAGTTTTACAGTATTTTTATAAGCAATATTGAGCCATTTGATTGTTTAGACTATAAATATTGATTTAATTCATATATATGAGCAATTATTAGTTTTTATGAGATATTTAACATGATGAACAACAAATAAAATGGATCTAAATTTTTGTGCCTTAAATCTATAGCTTAGAATCGGTACAAGTTTTTGACTTCCGACTATGACTCCAACTCAAACTCCACAGCCCTGCTTTACATACAACTAACTAGCTACATCACAAATATTGATTAAACTTTCAATTGGGTAGTATACTTGTAACTAATAAACAAAAATTGCTTCTCTTATCTAGTAAAATTAATTCTCTATAATAACAATTCTAATAATAGGCATGAATATTTGGTGCTTTGAGATTATTACAAGGTGCTCGTTGATGTGCTTGAATCGTTCTAAGAAGTTAAGAGACATTTTATTGAATTCAGGGTAAAGTGAAAGGAGTGCAAGTGAAGAAAATATTAACATTCAATATTCATTGAGCTACCTTGCAATCGAGTCCTCCAATGAGATCCAAAAAATAAATGGTAATTCAAATACTAGAAAGGAAATATAAAGTTGCTAGGTATTATCTAATAATGATTTTTATAACTATTTAGGTATATTTGCATTTATTAATTTGAGTCTCTGGACTTATTCATTTCAAATTCTTCTTTGGTTTGCTCTTGTAACTTTTCTTGCATTTTCTCTAGTTTTTCAAGAGTGACAGATTTCAGTGGCATTAACTTTGGGCGGCAGAGAGCAAGCTGAGAGTTTTCTTCCTGGTAAAGCAGACCTTTACGTGGCAGAACTTCCTTCAAATTAGACATCGTTTGTATAAGTTGAGTGATGGAAATGAATGAAAATGGAAATTTTTATCAATGATAAATGCAGCTAATTAAGTTCTGCTCAGAATGAATAATTAATAGGAATTTACCTGAAAATGAATAGTCAAATTGAGTTACTAGGATCAGTCTTTTATAAACAAAGGTGTCTCCTAGCTACATAAATATAATTATCAGCTATGATTCAATATGCTGGTTTTATCAACTAACTAAAGCCAACAAGCTAACTTAAAAATAATATCTTATAGAAATGTTAATGTAGTTATCAAGATAAAAATAAAGTTGTCAAGCAGATCCAGATGACAGATGTATGCAGATTTGAGATTTCATGAAGAACTGTTCTCCAAGAAATCCTCTATTTTAGCTTTTATTCTCAGTAAAATACATGTAAATATAGGAGGAAATTAATGATTGTTCACACAGAAAATGTTCCATATTTTGTATACTGGAGGGCCATTACATGATTTATTTTAACTTGCTGAATATTCTCATAGGTGAAAGTGACAGAGCTGTAATTAATTTGTAAAAATATATAATTTGGCCATTGCACATATTTGAATTGGAGATAATTGTTTCAGAAAATTTATGAGCTTACATATAACAATTGCGCTATATTTTGAAAACAAAGAGTTTCTACAACAAATCCATGTCCAAACTCACTGTTTTAATGTCAAGTTGGCGAGTTATTTTGAGCACTTCAATTGCAAATTGCGAGAAAAATCCATTTTTCTCCATGTTATAATGTTATTTTGGAGAGAATTTAATGATAATTTGATCAATTTGGAGAGAAATTTGGTGAATTTTGGAGAGACAAATGGAGAGTTTATGAGCCATTCTATTTTACTTGGCAACAAATGGTATTCGTGAAAAACATCTTAAAAACTTAAAATGCTATCTTTTACTTAGGATGTAAAGTGTCAAAAAAATCAAAAATTACAGGCTGACCTGAAGCACAAAAATATCAATGTTGGTTATTACAAGTGACCTAAAAGCCAACAGGCTAACTAGTAACTAGGGTCAAGCAGGTAAATTGCGGCATACTAACTCTAACAACAGAAACATCATAATATTCATCTTCAATGTTCAAAACTCTCGCTAAAAATTTAAATTAATAAATTATAGCATGCACTGGTGTCTGGTAACTGCACTTCCTTTGGTAGGTAGGGAACATTTTAATGCAATTTCGGTTCAGAATATTTACATAAAGAGGGCCGCAATTAAAAATTAGAGGGCCACAGTTTACCTATGTGACCGTAGGCCAGGTAATAAAGCATGTCCAACCTCACCATTTTAATGGCGTTACTGTTATTTTGAGCCCTTCAATTGCAAAAGGCGAGAAGTAACAAATTTTCTCCAATATTATTTTGGAGATAACTTATGATAATTTGATCATTTTGGAGAGAGCTGGAGAGACAAATGGAGTTTATGAGCCATACTATTTTAATTAGACCCTAGGTACCATGTTTCAGAGGGTGGAAAATTGAATTGTAAACCAATTTTTGAGCCGAAATTTCACGAAAATTCTGAGCCAAGCTCATTTGGCTCATTTTTTGAAAATTTAAAGCCAAAATTAACATGGGAACATAGGGTAAGTATCGAATCGTCAGACAGACCGATTTGTCGGACAAATGAGTTCAAATACCAAAATGTAAAGAAGTTTTACGTCATACAAAGCCAGATGATAGGTAGTGAGGATAGAGTTGGGTTTTCTTAACAATTTGATGTAATTTTGAATCTATCCTTTGAATATTTATGAAATAATTTGACTGACAGTGAAAAAAGTTAGATTTTCTCATTATTTGAATCTATGAGAAATAAAAACACCCTTCTATAGCAAAAGATATTACAGATTACCTATACGATCCATGCCGCTCTACCAAAAATGGACGGGTCCTTCAGGAGTGCTGCCATATTGTGGAATAAACCATTTAAAAAAATTAGGCATGATAAATCGTTTTAGGGACAGCTGTCCGAAGTTTCAATTTCCTATTAAATATCAAATCGATTCTTCAGACTACTTGTCTGAAGAATCTATTATGATCATTATAAAAGTTTTGAAACTATTTACATCCATATGTTTTAATTACCTTCGCAAATTTGTGTATGATCATATATTACCCGGCATTTATTTATTTATACTCCAACTTATATTTATTTACTTAGAAAAACTAAAATAATCATCATGTTTCAAAAAAAGTGGTCAAACCTAAATTATTGTCTTTGAAATATTGTGATTTGAAAAAATGAAGGATTTTAAGGCAACAGTTTCACGGTTTTCAAACCATTTTTTTAATAGTAAAGATACAATTTTGAAACTTCTCGCATGTTTATATCATGTCTTATGCATCAACTTTCTCTTAGAAACAAAATTTGTGCGACTTTCTACCCCCAAAAGTGGGGTTCATAAAAAATTAATATCTCAAAAATTAAAAGATACAAAGAGATGCAGTTTTCAAAAATAGATTGGTAGGGAGTTTTTTACATAAAAGTACGCTTCATAGGTCTCATTTATGAGATATTTGGTGCATAAAAAAAGAGAATTTTTCATGGATAATTTTAGTCTTCTCTATATAAAAAAAATACAATCACTACATCAAATAAACAGGAGCGTAGAAATGATGCCAACACATTGCTGATCATTATGCAATTTACCATTTGCCTCTTTTCATGAAAAATTTAAAGTAAAATCGCTGTTACATGTCTGAATGAATGTAAAAATGCATAATCATATTCATGTACTTCACTTTCCGAAATTCGTGAGGGTTCATCCAAGACCCACCCCCCTTATTGCCTGGTATGGTATTGCATGGCTCCTCAGGTAATAAGAGTCAGATTGGTATACAAATTTATGAGTCTTTCTAAGACTATCTGTCTTAATAAAAAAACATACAAAAAAAGTTAAGAAATTTGATTGCTTTATGAACTAGATTACGTGCACTAGGTAGAGCGCATATCTTCACCGCCGCTTTGGCCCGTTCGCTCCCAAAATATAATAAACTGGTAACTGGATAACAGGGTGGATAAAAACCATGTTTTTTTTTTAAAAAACCCATTAAAACCAGGTTTAAAAAAAAAAAATAAACCATGGTTTTTTAGGTTTAGCTATATGTTGTTTTGTTGTAAACTATCAGATTTAAATCATTTAATTGTATGTTTAATGTTACAATACTAGTTTTAAAATAAATTCAACTTATATATATGAATAACCCTTTGTTAGTTACTGATTGGTTGAGTAAAATCATAAAATAAAGTAATAATTAATTAACAAATCTGAGGGGTTTAATAGTTTTGGTTTATTGAAAGTTTGAAACCAAAGATGTGACTTTGGAATTAGTAATTTATTGTAGTGGACAGATAACAAAAACAAAGAAATGCAACTAAGAAGCTTAGAAGGTAGGTAGAACATAAACCTGCAATAATTATTCAGTTTAAGACAAAGGTACAAAAAATACTAAAGTTATACAAACTGATTGATTTATGGTTATAAATTATAATGCTTAAGTTTAATATTTATATAATATATAAATAAAGACAATTACAAAACTTACAGGGAAATAAAGGCTGAGTTTAACCAAATGATGGTAAAAATTATCTAGGAACTATTTGAAAGTAAATTACGTGAACGCAATAGATGCTTGTAGACAGAGCAATAGACTGAGAGTTAAGGCTATGCAAATACCTAAAATGAAGTTAATAAACTATTTATAGAGTAATGAAAGTTAAATAAATAATAATATAAAAAAAGACACAAACACAATTGGAGTTCACTGAAGAATTTGCATGCGTGTTTACGACTTTACGCTATGACTTGTTGACAACTTGACTGCTACTAATTAGAGGAACGCTAAAGGAAACTTCAAGAGAGAGAGACAGACTAGAGAAAAGTCACTAGAATTTAATCCATCACATATCTACCTATTCAGTGCTGAGCAAATAAAAATAACTTCAACACAGTACCTATGTACAATCAATAAAAATGTACCTTTGTTTGGTTTAAAACAGCAAAAGAC
The DNA here is from genome assembly GCA_947561585.1 of Caprella mutica. Lineage (NCBI taxonomy): Eukaryota > Metazoa > Arthropoda > Malacostraca > Amphipoda > Caprellidae > Caprella > Caprella mutica. The sequence goes on along the minus strand of CANNZV010001185.1, from coordinate 133,700 downwards.
TTATTTCATATCATATTTGTAAGATGTGATTGTATATAATAAAATCTAATAAAAACAAAATAAACCATAAAAACCAATGGTTTTTATTGCTAAAAGAACAACAAAAAAAACCATGGTTTAAACCAAGTGTTTGGTTTTTTTGGGCTTTTTAAATCCACCCTGCTGGATAATGACCAATTGTCCCACCAAGTTTCATGCAATATGGTTCAATACTTTTTGAGTTATTGAACTTTAATCCGATCACTCTCAAAATCGTTCCTGTATATTGACCAATCATCCCACCAAGTTTCATGCATTATGATTCAATACTTTTTGAGTTATGCCTGACCATGACCTTGACCTTTATCAAGGTCGCTCCCAAAATTCTACATGAAGGTCAATGGAAATTGACCAATCGTATCACCAAATTTCAGACAACTTGGTTAAATACTTTTTTAGTTACCAAGATGATAAATAAATAAATGACTGGTAAAATATGACCTTACGCAAATTTGCGAAAGTAATAAGGGATATCGCCTAAAATATGATGTGCAATTTCAAGTATAATTAAAAACCTTCGATAGTGTGTCGCATTCCATTAATATTGTCATATATCATATTCGGCATCCAAGAGCCAGTATGAAAAAATACTTCATTATAATTATAGGACTTTAAGTTACATGATAAATGCTCTTAAATTATTAGATGGTGTAAAATATATCATAAATTACCAATTTAACATGCGTCCGAAGTTTTGAAAACATTTCGATTTTTGTCCGAAATATCAATTTTTCGGTATATATAAACATCAAAAATTTATACTAAGACAAAGAAACGAAACTTAAACATTATTTCATCACGTAGCGACATTACTAAAGCTTACATTTCAATCATCAGAACTTAATAGATGCAGAAATGCGCGTACACTATCACTTTGAATGAAACAAGAGGTAATCGTCCGACCATGCGGTTTTTACCCTAGGAATTAATTAAAAATTTTAAGCCAATTAAACATAGGATCTGACCCATACTGCAGGAACTGGTTAACTGTTCTCCAAGAAATTCTCCATTTTGCTCCAGTCTATAGAATATGGGACATTTTTAACATTATCTGTGCAAACAATCCCTAATTTTCTCCTAAATTTACATTAATTTTTTTCTGAGAACAGAAGCCAAAATAGAGGATATTTTGGAGAACAGTTTACCAATTCCTGCAGTCTGGATAGGAGGAAATTTAGGATTGTTCGCACAGAAAATGTTAAAAATGTCCCATATTCAGCAGACTGGGATCTGACCACTCTGCATAATGTGTCTCTTCTCCTGAGTCCCACAGAGATCTTAATTTGAGAGACAGTTACTCTCAGTAACAGATTCAGAATCTCCCACAGCAAAATTAATGGTCACATAAAAATTATTTCAAAATCTCAAGCAGCTAAATTAATGGTTACATTTTAATTAATTCAAGATTCCTCACAGAGAGAGGTATATAATTTCTAAAATTGGGCTCAGATTTGTCGCAGAGTCTTGGAAAAATGATCCATACATATTCTGCAGTTTGGGCCAATCTAAGTCTTGACCTTTTGAAATTAAAGTAATTGGCTTTAACTGACACACTCTGTAACATGGCCTAGGTAGAGTAAAAACCTTTTATATACTAAGTTACCAACCTATTAATAATTACAAGATAAAGAGAATCTACATAACTTCCAGTCCAAGTCTTTGTCCAGTCTGCAGAATATGGGACATTTTTAACATTCTGTGTGAACAATCCTTAATTTCTTCCTATATTTACATGTATTTTACTAAGAACAGAAGCCAATATAAAAGATTTCTTGGAGAACACTCAGAACAGTTAACCAGTTCCTTCAATCTTGGTCTTAGTCTGCAAACTTGCAAAGTGTTTCCAATTATCCATGTAGCTAAATATATTTTGATAATATTTAGACATTTTTGAGAGAAAAATTAGGTAGCTATGTTTGCAAGATAATGATGATGGCTTGAGGAGAAGATTTGCAAGATCTAGGAGGCTACTGTAGGGATATTAAAATTCCAAACTGCAGAATATGGAATATTTTTCCAAGACTTTCTGTGGGAGTTTTTGATTGAATTTTAGAAATTGGAGATCTCTGCGGGAAATCATGAATTAGTTCCTATGTTACCATTAATTTAGCTACGGGAGATTTTGAATTAATTCCTTTGATACCAATAATTTAGCTGCGAGAGATTCTGAATTTGCTGCTGAGAGTCGAGAGAGTAGCTCTCTCTCAAATTAAATTCTCTGTCGGAGAAGAGACACATTCTGCAGACTTTTATATTTGCTAATTAATTCTCATGTTTACATATAACCCCATAAGCAAAATATGGGACATTTTTAACATTTTCTGTGCGAACAATTCTTAATTTTCTCCTTTATTTCAAGTCTGCAGAAGGACTCCCGCAAAGATTTTTATTTTGAGAGAGAGTTACTCTCTGACTCTCCCAGTCTGAAAAGAAGGTATCCTCAGACCCAGGATTTTTTTTACAGAAATTGGGATTTAGGCGCAGCAAAAAACATGGGAACTGGGAAGTAGGGAACATAGAAATTAAATAGAACTTGGACGCAAAATTAATTAATTTTCAGACTGGTGACTCTCAGCAACAGATTCAGAATCTCTAGCAGCTAAATTAATGATAGCGTCAGACTGGGTGGCCTTGCGTACCTCAACATTCGGGTGAAGTTGTGCATCAGTAATTGACGGCGAATGCGTGAAAATATTTCAAATCTGACACCATTGGAAAGAACAACTCTTAAACCACCTAGTCCATAAATTTCACGAAAATCATAAGAGATTTAGTATAGATACTAAGTGTTCAAACAGAGACCTATATTTATTATAGCAAAATAATTATTTTGGACTAGAATCGAATCTCGGCGAACTTTGCTGCAGTGTTGATAATTATGCTCAAATTTGATTGCAATTTAAGTTGGATACGCATAATTAACTGTAGATTAACGTCATGCAAAATGATTTTAACAATTATAAATCGAGATATAACCAATATACTAGATGCGCAAGAACACCCTGGGGATATTTTAATTCACAGGTGGACTTGCGCACATTTTATTAATAAAGTTAAAGAGCTCTTATTCATTAATAAACCTGTGATGTTCATCCCCGATACTGCTATAGTGCGCCAGTGGTAAAGTAAAGTAACCAAAGTTTCTGTGTGACCAAGGTTCAGAATAGTAAACAAGCCGATCTTCTGCTATGCAACTGCCGTGAATATGCCCCGATTCGCAACTATGCAACTGCCTTGAATAAGCCCCGATTTGCAACTATGCAACTGCCTTGAATAAGCCCCGATTTGCAACTATGCAACTGCCTTGAATAAGCCCCAATTTGCAACTATGCAACTGCTGTGAATCATGGCAATTGTACAGCACACTGACAGCAATTGCACAGCACACCGACGGCAATTGCACAGCACACCGACGGCAATCGCACAGCACACCGACGGCAATCGCACAGCAGACTCACGGCAATCGCACAGCAGACTCACGGCAATCGCACAGCAGACTCACGGCAATCGCACAGCAGACTCACGGCAATCGAACAGCAGACTCACGGCAATTGCACAGCAGACTCACGGCAATTGCACAGCAGACTCACGGCAATTGCACAGCAGACTCACGGCAATTGCACAGCAGACTCACGGCAATTGCACAGCAGACTCACGGCAATTGCACAGCACACCGACGGCAATTGCACAGCAGACTCACGGCAATCGCACAGCAGACTCACGGTGTAGCCGTGTGGCTTTTAATCATTATTCATAGTAAACTATCCTCATTCAATATTCATTCACAATATGTTGCTCATCTTCTCACCTCTTTTTCAGTCATTATATAGACATTCATATTTGTTCTTAAATCCTTCCATAACCTGTTCATCCCCAACTGTTCCTATTCATTTGATGGCATGCTTTGCATGGTGAGTAGTGTTCATTTTGATTATTATTATTTTTGCTAATATGTGTTTATGTTATTCTTCATTATCTGTCATTTATTTGTTCTGTCTTTTATTTATGTTTTATTATTATTTTGTTTGTTTATTTTTGTTTTCATATCTTTCGCAGCATCATTCATATCTCACCTGCTCATGCTTTCTTGCTCATGCTTTCTTTTCATGTTTCTTTTTCATGCTTTCTTTTCTTTTCTTTAGTTCTGTTTCCTTTTCATGTTTCATTTGATTTCTGTTTTGTTATTTTCATTATTATATATTAAAATAATCTTAAGTTTCTTCTATTACTTTACCTTTTGAATCCCTACATATTTACTATTAATTAACAGTAAGAATAGTAACGGCCCAACGGCTAGCGCCCACTCGCACGATAACACTGGCATCTTCTTCTTAAACTACTATTCTTCTTATTTTCTAATTTCTATAATGGAATCTATTTCTAATACTATTAATTCTAATTTCACCGGAGAGCATGAGTTTGGTGAGGGGGCTTATGCAGCTAACGTCCCAGCTGGAACAGTTGGCAAAGCATCTAATTCTGACATGAAGGAAAAACTAAATGCTAACTATCAAGAGTATTCCTTCAATAACTGTGATGTGGAGAACATTATTGCAGTCCAGTCCCTGTTGGTGCAATTTTCTCATCCTAAAGTCAGGGCTGATTTCATTAATGGAAAGTTCAGCAGGAAAATTGATGGCAAAATGCTGGAAGGTTTAGATGATTTGCGGTGGTCCTTGTTTCCAAGATGGACTGTTGATGAAGCTGGAATAAAACAACGATGTCAAAAATCTGCAATTCACCTCAATAAGCTGTCCAGGAAGAGTGCAGATCTCTTCAAATCTGGTTATAAGGAAAATGGCTGCTGTCTTTCCTATGAAGAATGGGCTAACAGGTTATCTGATATTGGTGGAGACAAATACTGGTCAACGACTCCTCAAGAAAAACGCTGCACTCACATCATTGCAAGTGATGATGGAATCAGCAATCCTGATAGGAATCAGAGACATGAAAAAAAAGTCTGTAAAGTCCATCATCAATCGGGAACATAAGTCTTCTGATGTAAACCATATGAAACGGCATAGCAGGAAAATGTCAAGTGAGGTTGGTCAGAGTAGTTCTGATTCCGAAAGTCCCACATCAGATAGTAGTAGTTCGGATAACAGCAACAGGATGATGCCCCGGCTAAGACGCAGAGATAGACATCAGTCTCGTAATGATGCAGATGCTCGGGCAATTGTAACTCCACCTCCGTTTGATATGAAAGGGCATGAGAGCCTCAGAGACTATTTCGTGATATTTGAGAGGTATTTCTCTAAGAAGTTCAATGGGGATGACTATGAAAGGTCCATAATTCTTGCCAAGTTTCTGACGGGGGACTTGTTGAAGGTCTACTATGCCAAGGGTGGTCACCGAATGAAGTACAAAGAGCTGAAGAAAATCCTACTCAAGTACTACAAGAAGAATAAAATTGCAGGAAGAACTCATTGGAGAGAAGAATTCCTGAATGCGTCTCCTGAACCTGATGAAGCTTATGATATTTATGGCATTCGTCTGGCTGATTTAGCTGAAAGGGCATTTCCAAATGATCCCAAAATGTGTGCTAAACAGCTCAGAACTCAGTTCTTACAAGTGTTACCAGAAATGATGCAGCAGAAAATTGAGGATACTGAAAGGTCCCTTCGTGCAACTTCTGGTGGAAAGAAAAAGCGTTTGGCTTTTGATGGTTTGGTAGACATAGCTAGAGATTTGCAGGGTGCTGTGAGAAGGACAAGGACTATCTTCTGGTCAAATAATTTAAACCATGGACCGAACTCTTTTCAGCAGGAATCTATGAAGCCAGGAGTTAACAAGGATAACCAATTTTCAAGAGGGCATGAAACTCCTCATTCTTCCTACGGACAGGGTGTAGACAAAGAGAGACGCAGTAGAGAGTTGAACAGACAGAGCCTGGATAAACCTGGATATCCAAGCCGCAATGTTGAATGCAATTATTGCAAGAGGAAGGGTCATATACGTCGTGAATGCTGGCGGGCTGCTGGAGCTTGCCTCATTTGTGGTAAGAATCACCAGATGGAACAATGTCCCAAGTATAACCCTCAGTATTCTGCCCGTTCTAAGTCTCGTCCTCGTGAGTCTTCAAACGACTTTCATTTAAACTAAAACGTCCTAAGGAGAAGGGCTCATCTGCAGGACAAGAGTCATCTACTAGAGCCCTTGTTAAGAAGACTGTGACATTTTCTGACCAAGCATTACTTTATGAAAAACCTCTGAAAAACCACCTTGAAACTTCCTCAGGATGTGATGTGTCTCACAGTGAGTCAACAGTAGAGGAAAATCTCTTAGTTGATGGAAATGAGGAAGGCACTCAAGAACAGGAAGAGTTATCTACAGAGAATTTTGAAATCTTGGGTCATGATGATGTATGTTATTTGTCCAAAAAAGTAGTGAATTTTGTTTCTGAGGGGGATAATCAAATGCTTAAAGTAACAGTCCTTCTTAATCACAAACCATATGTTGCTACAGTTGACACTGGAGCTGAACATTCACTTATGGCTAGGTCTGTTATTGATGAACTTGATTTAGAGATAAAATTGTGTAATCAAACATTTAGGGTTGCAGGTGATAACAATTTTGTAACATGTGGTACCATAATAACTTCTTTAGGTGTTGGTGATTTACATATGAATGATACTAAATTTTTTGTTTATGATAATATTGCTAGTCATTCTAATTTCCTTGTACTTGGCAGAGATTTTCTAGTGAGCAATTCTATTGAGGTATGTCCTAGCAGAAAGTTGCTAGTCCAACACTTGTATGGTGGTGGAACTGTGGAGCTTTACCTTGATAGCAGTGGTAATCTTGTAGAGGTAATGTTCTGTAGTATTCCATGTTTTTCAGCTGCTAACGTCAATGTTGAACAAGGTAAAGTTTGTAATCTGCCTATCCAGAAATTGAATTTACCAATTGATAGTGGACATATGTTGTTGTATACAGATGAAAGTAAATCTAATATGCATACTGATAAGTTGAGTGGGTTCTCAGGCCTTTCTGATATAGATACAAAGTTTGTTCTGGTATCATCAAAAGAGTCTAGTGTTAGAATTAAGGAAAATGACCCTATAGGTGTATTTAATTCTGTTCTTCAACTTCCTGATATTGACTCTCTGCCAACTGATGTAACAGATGCCAACCCTCTCAGTCATGTGTCATTGCCTGAACTAAATGTAAATAGACAAGCAGAAGTGCTTACTATGTTAGACAATTATAAACCTGTTTTCAGTGCTGGTGACAGTGATGTTGGTCTGGCCTCTGTAACTAAACATGTAATCAGATTAACCGATCATACCCCTATTTTTCAGCGCCCTAGAAGGTTTCCTCAGCCAATAGCTGAAGAGATAGAGAGGCAATGTCAGGAGTTGAATAGTTTGGACATCATAGAGCCTAGTTCTTCTCCCTGGTCATCGCCTGTGGTGCCTGTTAGGAAGAAGGATGGATCTATCCGTATGTGTATTGACTATAGAAAGTTGAATGGCGTTACAGTACCAGATAAATTTCCCATGCCAAACTTAGCTGATTCTATTTTTGGTCTGAAAGGTACCAAATTTTTCACTTGTTTAGACTTAGTTAGGGGATATTACCAAATTCCTGTAGATGAAGATAGTAAGCCGTATACAGCTTTTTCTACAGTGCGTAACCATTGGCAATTTAAGAGACTTTCTTTTGGAATGCGTAACGCGCCTTCAGCCTTTCAACGTCAGATCCAAGCTGTCCTTAGCACTTTTCCATCAAATAAGGTTGTAGCATATATAGATGATATCTTAATAATGGGATCTTCTTTTGAAGAACATATGTCTCTTGTATCTAAAGTGCTAGCAACTCTCATGAGATACAATATAAAGATAAAGCCTTCTAAGTGTGAATGGTTTAGGTCAGAGGTTCAGTATTTGGGTCACATAGTTAGTACCAGTGGTATAAAAAAGACTCCTGAGTATGTAGAAAAGATATCTAATTACCCTCGACCTAGAACAGTGGGTGAATTGAGGGAGTTCCTGGGTTTCATAAATTTCCAGAGAAAGTTTTTGCCAAACTGTTCTGAAAAGCAGAAACCTCTGTCATGTCTCACAGGAGGCCGTAAGAATAAGAGTCTCTCGTGGAATTCAGCCATGGATGAAGCATTTGAAACTTTAAAGAGAGATATGCAAGTAGATTTGGAGTTGGCTTACCCAGACTATACAGAAGGAGCTGAAAAGCTGGAACTCTGGGTGGATGCATCAGCTGTGGGTGCAGGTGCATATCTGGCACAAAAGCAGGGTGACTTGCATCGTGTTATTGGCTTCACTTCTATGACCTTTTCAGATACTCAATCGGGTTACTCTACCCTAGAACGAGAATTAACTGCATTGAGGTGGGGAGTAAAAACATTTAGACCTTTTCTTTATGGGGTACATTTTATTTTGCATACTGACCATCAGCCACTTGTACACTTACATAATATGAAACTCGTATGTTCGAGATTAGCACGTACAGTTGAAGAACTGTCAGACTTCAATTTTGAGATAAGATATGTGCCAGGTCACTTGAATTCAGCAGCGGACGCTCTTTCACGACTCAATTATCAAGTTCCTGAGTCTGTTACTGGTTCAAGTCCTGTAATCCCAAAAGGTCTTATGTTGAATGGACCTCCTTCTCCTGGTGGAGGCGACTCTCTTTTTGTCAGTCTACTCAGATCTCTAAACAGTGAGAGTTGTTGCAGAACAATCCCTTCAGATGAGTATAAATTGAGGATATGTCTAATTGATGATCTTACAGACAATGCTAGTAAATATAATCTCAAATTAGATCGTGAATCACGCAAAGCACTACGTCTCATGAGATGCATAGGTCAATTGCCATCATTAGATGTATTATTAGCAGCTAGTAGGATGTTTAAAGCTAGAATTTTTGTGTATTTTTGGTCATCGGAACCTACAATTTATCAATTTCAGGAGTATGATACTGTTATCCATTTACAATGCATAAGTGGCATTCACTTTAACTCTTTAATTGCGGTATTTAACTACATTGCTCCTGTTATTCCAGAAAGTGAGATTAATTCTGTGCAGTCAGTGAGAATGGCTGTGGTGAATGAGCAAGGGGAAAGAGATGATGAGTCTGATTCTGGGCCTGATCTGCTGTTGCATGGTGTCATGGAGCGTTGTTGCAATCACTCTGTTAGTTCTCTGCCTCAAGTTTATGTTTCTCTCAAAGACGCTAGGCTCTGTGCAATTGTGGACACGGGGGCGGAGATTAGTCTCATCTCTCAGTCTGGTTTGATGCTTTTGAGGAGCGGTGTGATTGGTGAAAGTAAGATTTCGCGTGGCCATGTATGTGATATAGTGGGATTTTCTGGTAAGAAAATGGCTATTAATGAAACTGTTGATTTAAAGTTTAGTATAGGATCTTTTGAGATGCCTCATAATCATAAATTTGCCTTAGTACCTGATAATTTGATGCCATATTGTTTTCTTATTGGTTTGGAATTTCTAATAGCATTTAATATTGACATTGACTTTTCTTCTAGTTCATGTAAGCATGATGGTGTTTCTATTTGTAATTTGGTAGAGAAACCATGCAAGGAACTCAATGAAGTAGCCTCTATATTGACAGTGAGCGTTGCACAACCGTCTCAGTCATTGAAGTCTTATATCGTGGGTGACATCAGGTTTGAGTTACAAGGTAGTTCAGATACTGTAACTGGTCTTTCTTTACTTATAGATGATGGAACTATTAGAGATGTACAGTCACATTGCTCAATCATAAAATCCGTTATAAGATGTATTAATGGCAAAATACCAACAAAGCTTTGGCCTAAGAACATAAATAATTTTACTAGATTTCATAAACGGTTAGAAGTTCACAATGGACTATTAGTTTACAATTTTAACGATGATAAAGTAATAGTTGTGCCATTTAATGTTTTGTTAGAGATGGCTGTAATGTTACATTATGATTTAGCTCATGTTGGGAGAGATAAGCTCATGGATTTGATATCTGATTTAGGTTGGCATCCTTCAAAATACAAGGTAATAAATGATATTTGTGTCACATGCCATCAGTGTCAAATTATGAAAGATTTCAGTACTCAATTCGTACCTCCAACTCTTAAGATTTCTACTAATTATCCGTTTCAGTTAGTAGCGGCTGATTTAGTTTCTTTCCCAAGAACTAGTTTGGGTAATATCGGTTGTTTGGTTATAACTGATCATTACAGTAAATGGGTTGCTGCTGTACCGATTAAGAATAAGAAAACTTCTTCCATTATTAATGCACTAAGTGATCGTATATTTCCATTTTTACCATCCTTGCCTACTACTATGTTGACAGACAATGGTCCTGAGTTTGCTTCGTCTGATCTTACTGATTTTCTTCTATCTTGTGGCATATCTCATAAATTCACGACACCCTATTGTCCATCAAGTAATGGTGCCGTTGAAAGAGTCAATAGAACGGTTAAAAATTTCCTTAAAACTATGATAAGTGAACCCCATAGCTGGGATGATAAAATATATAAATCTGTGGTGGTATATAATAATACATTACATTCTGAATTATCAATGTCCCCATCTAGATTCTTATTAACTAAAGCACACAGAACGGGAACTGATCCACCTCTTCAAGGTACAATGTGTCAAACCTGGAGATTAGGTCATCCTAAATTTCAACCATTTAAGGTCAATCAATCTGTTTTGTTGAAAGTTCAGACTAAAGGTTTCTTAAATGTTAACAAGTTTTCACCTAATTTCAGTGGTCCTTATAAAGTAACGAAAGTGAACGAAAATGGTCTTACTTATTTGATTGCAGAGTTTGGTTCTGGAGGAACTGTAAGAGCTCATCATTCACAGTTGCGTATTTACAGAGAAGCTCCTTCTTATCTTACGAATAATTCATGTTTTCAGTCTGTTCAGAATTTAGAGAGTGATGCTATAGAGACTGTTAATGCAGGTGTTACTGTCCCTCAATTTTCAGATAGTGACTCTGAATCATCTAATGATAACGAACATTTTTATGTGTCTGATATACCAAATACTTTAAATTTCAATATAAATACCTCATCTTCTGACTCCTTCTCAGGTTTTGAAACGTGTGACAGTGACTCTGGTTCATCTTTCTCTGGCTTTCATTCTCAGTCCGGTGGATCATCTCTGAGGTCTGGAACAGACTCACGCATATCTGGTCACTCTAAAGCAATTACTCAGTCGTCTCTATTAGCTGACTGTGGACTCTGTAGAGGTTGCTCATTCGAAACCAAGATAGAAAACTTTTTAACTGATGATGTGGCAGATAGTGTGGAGCAATCTGTCCAGTCCGAGGAGTGTGACTCTGTCGTGATGGGGAGGAATGTTGAGTTGGAGATAAGGTTGCCAAGTCCTTTACCTCACCTCTATAGATTAGCCTTGTTTGATATAGATGATGATGAGGATTGGGAACTATCTTCTATTGATTCACGTCTTATGTTTGATGAGGAAAAAGAGGGTATTGATGGGGAACTTGAGATGAGCAGACAAATATTACAAAGTTTCTCTAATAGTGAAGAGTTAGGTAGTACAGAGTCTCAGTCTGATCTGAATGGTAATCCTGTTGTTCATGAATCTTTTGAAGTTGGTGTTATGGATTCCGATGATGAAAATGTGTTTAAGGGTTTTGAAAATAATTTGATTAATGAGGGTAAAGTTAGTGAGGATGAAGTTGGGAATAGTGGGAGGCGTCACACTAGATCTCGTGGGCCTGTTCCACATTTACCTAATGTACAATCTGTAACTCTTGAGAGAGCTATAAAGAAGCATACTCTGTAATTAATGTGGCTTGGACAGAGTATTCGCATATTGATATTGTATTATTCTTGTTTTGAATTCTTTTTAGTGATTTTGTGAATAAAATATGGTTTTAACTTTTAGGCTATATACTCTTTATAAACTAAAAATGTCTTGCATTCTATAGCTATTGTGTTTTCCTTTCAAATTCTTTCAAGTCCTTAATTTGTATATAATTGTGTAAATTTCATTTTGTGTGTATTAGTTAGTTTAAATTGTACTATGTAGAACTATTGTTTTGTGTTAGATATTGGTGATGAAGTTGAGCAATGGTATTTAGGTTCACCCCGGTTAGTTTACTCTGGTGGGGGGGAATGTAGCCGTGTGGCTTTTAATCATTATTCATAGTAAACTATCCTCATTCAATATTCATTCACAATATGTTGCTCATCTTCTCACCTCTTTTTCAGTCATTATATAGACATTCATATTTGTTCTTAAATCCTTCCATAACCTGTTCATCCCCAACTGTTCCTATTCATTTGATGGCATGCTTTGCATGGTGAGTAGTGTTCATTTTGATTATTATTATTTTTGCTAATATGTGTTTATGTTATTCTTCATTATCTGTCATTTATTTGTTCTGTCTTTTATTTATGTTTTATTATTATTTTGTTTGTTTATTTTTGTTTTCATATCTTTCACAGCATCATTCATATCTCACCTGCTCATGCTTTCTTGCTCATGCTTTCTTTTCATGTTTCTTTTTCATGCTTTCTTTTCTTTTCTTTAGTTCTGTTTCCTTTTCATGTTTCATTTGATTTCTGTTTTGTTATTTTCATTATTATATATTAAAATAATCTTAAGTTTCTTCTATTACTTTACCTTTTGAATCCCTACATATTTACTATTAATTAACAGTAAGAATAGTAACGGCCCAACGGCTAGCGCCCACTCGCACGATAACGGCAATCGCACAGCAGACTCAAGGCAATCGCACAGCAGACTCACGGCAATCGCACAGCAGACTCACGGCAATCGCACAGCAGACTCACGGCAATCGCACAGCAGACTCACGGCAATTGCACAGCAGACTCACGGCAATTGCACAGCAGACTCACGGCAATTGCACAGCAGACTCACGGCAATTGCACAGCAGACTCACGGCAATTGCACAGCAGATTCACGGCAATTGCACAGCAGATTGGGGCAGATGCTTAGAAGATTGGGGCAGTTGCATAGAAGATTGGGGCAGATTCACGGCAGTTGCATAGCATAAATGGGTTAGATTTTCTATGCACAATTTATACATAGGGTGAACTTGCGCACTGCGCAGTTTCAAATTGGGTGTACTTGCGCGGTGCGCAAGTACACCAGGTAAGTGCTCAAAATTCACCCAGTTTACCCCCACGATCTATACGCACAGTTTTTCGATTATAATGTTCTTTCTATTGAACTTGAAGAGTTGAAACTTGGTATGCACCCCATGTTACAGAGTATGTCAGTTAAAGCCAATTAATTGGCTTAGATTTCAAAAGGTCAAAACTCAGATACGTCTAATTGGCTTTAAATTTTGAATTAATTCCTATGTTCCCATGTTAATTTGGGCTTGAAATCTGCAAAAAGTAAGCCAAATTAGCTTTGATCAGAATTTCTGTGAAATTTTGGCTTACAATTTTTCAGCCTCTGAAACATGGTGCACCTAGGTCTACCTTTCATCTATCTCCACACAAAAAATCAGTTTGCTGACTTCGAGTTTTTTTTTGGTAAAATCAAAGTATGCGGACGCTAACATAGGAATTAATTCAAAATCTCCCGCAGCAAAATTAATGGTAACATAGGAATTAATTCATGATCTCCGGCAGAGATCTCTAATTTCTAAAATTCAATCAAAACCTCCCACAGAGAGTATTGGAAAAAATGTTCTATATTCTGCAGACTGGCTACATTTGCTGTTGCATGTATTTTACTGAGAAAAGAAAGGTAAAAGGAAGGTTTTCTTAGAGAACAGTTTAGTTTACCAGTTCCTGCAGTCTGGCATCCCCTCTGGTTGAAAAAATGGTCTTTTCTGATGGATTAATTACTTTCAGTTTAGCAAACGAGTGGTAGACTGGCATGTAACTATCGGAGAAACGTCAGACCATGTTACAGAGTGTGTCACAGTGTCAGTTAAAGCCAATTAATTGGCTTAGATTTTAAAAGGTCAAAACTCAGACCAAGTAAAATAGTATGCCTCAAAAACTCTCCATTTGTCTTTCCAAATATAACCAAATTTCTCTCCAAAATGATTAAATTATCATAAATTGTCTCCAAAATAACATTGTAGCATAACAGAAAATTAGATATTTCTCGCCATTTGCAATTGAAGGGCTCAAAATAACTGTCACAATCTCGCCATTAAGATGGTGAATTTGGACATGCTTTTTTATCTGGAACTCAGATATGTCTAATTGGCTTAAAATTTGGAATTAATTTCTATGTTCCCTTGTTAATTTTGGCTTGAACAAAACAACCATTGGTTGGTTTGTGGGTAGGCGATTTATGTACCTACTTACTAGTTACTACCTATTTTCCATCCAGTCTGCAAAAGATGCATGAAGTTGTGAAGTTTATACCACGACTATCCATGTTTCAAAGTATGGACAAAGTCGCCAGTATATTAGCGACTCTTAAGGGGTGAAATCAGTTGAAAAATATCTAAATAACAAGTAAATCACTCATAAAATAGTCTCAAGAGAAACACATGCATCAGACATGAAGCATGTGGATACTTTCAAGTGTAAAATCTTCACTAAGAAGTCAAATTTCTTCTTTGAAGTATCTTAAATTTGGCGACCTTCATCAATTTTCTCACTAAACTGGCGACTTTCCAGCCCCACTTAATCCAGTCTGTATTTCATGGTAAATTCCACCGACATGTCGGTGGAATTTTTTCCCCTAAAAAATAATATTCTAGCAAAGTAGGTGGATTTTTAGCTATTTATTCCTATGTTGCCATTAATTTTTGTTGGAAAAATGGGTAAAATGTTGGTGGATCAGTCAAATTATTTGAAATTTATGGTGGATTTTTTCAGCTTTTTCAAAAAGTCAGTAGAATTTTGTGCACCAAATACAGACTGGCCCACTTTGAAACATGGGCGACTATTGAGGCCTTGAAATTGGTCTCCTGAATTATCCGGCGACAATTTTATAATTAATTCCTATGTTTACAATTACATGTAATTAGTGGAGAGAATTTTTAGATTTTGGGCCATTTAGGAGAGAAATGTGAAAATCTTTGGAGACAAACTGCCCCAAAAATTAAATATCTGGAGACCCACACTGGAAAATTTGATACCTTAGGCTAACAGATGAATTTTAGAGGCTAAATGCTGCGGATTATACAGTTCCCATTAATTTATTACTGTACTTTAAGGTTTGTTAAACTCCAACAGAGTAATTAATCCATCAGAAGAGACTACTTTATCCAGAGTGGCGGAGACTAATTGTGCATGCTTTGCAGACTGGCCAACCAAGTAGGGTAATGAACCAATTACCGGATGCTTATTTTTCTTTACTAATTATACCTACCGAATGGAATATTTCGAATTACGGAATTAATAGGTATATTTGTAAACCATGATTGTTTAGGACTATAAAAATGTATTCATTGTATAGATACCAGTTTCTTCTACTCAACAAATATATTTTTATAGTCATAGGGTCACGCAGGTAAATTGCGGCCCATTAATTTTTAACTGCGGCCCTCTCAAAAGAGTCTAAAACATTCTGAACCGAAATTACATTCCATGTTTCAAAGTGCGACAGGAAAGTCGCCAGTTTAGTGAGAAAATGGATCCAGGTCGCCACATTTAGGATATTTTAAAGAAGAAATTTGACTACCTAATGAAGATTTTACACTTGAAAATATCCTCATGCTTCATGTCTGATGCATGTGCATCTCTTGAAGCTATTTTATGAGTGATTTATTTGTTATTTGTATGTTTTCAACTTATTTCACCCCTCAAAAGCCATGTATAAGAGTATGTCAGTTAAAGCCAATTAATTGGCTTAGATTTCAAATGGTCAAATCTCAGATATGTCTAATTGGCTTTAAATTTTGAATTGATTCCTATGTTCCCATGTTAATTTTGGCTTGAAATCTTCAAAAATGAGCCAAATTGGCTTAGCTCAGAGTTTTTGTGAAATTTTGGCTTAAAAATTGGCTCACAATTTTCCAGCCTCTGAAACATGGCTCAAAAGTCGCCAATATACTGGCGACTTTGTCCATACTTTGAAACATGGATTAACTTATATTAAAATGTTGCATAGCTATCAAAAAAAGCATAGTACATGCTACAATTTATTACTTTGTTTTTAACGAGTGCTTTGAAGTTATGACGTTTCTGTTGTTAGAGGCCACGGTTAGTTAGTGGGCCGCAATTTACCTGCTTGACCCTAGTTTTAAGTTTACAAATATACTAATTCGAAATATTCCATTCGGTAAATAGTAAAGAAAAATAAGCATCCGGTAATTAGATACGTATCTAAAAGCTGAGAGGCGCACACCAGTACGGGGCACCACTGTACATTCTATTAGATAGGTAATTTGAATACAGATTAATGATAAATGGAGTGAATTTGATAGGTAATTGTCGTATCAAAATTATGTCTGACGCCTGACGGTACCTGAATCCAATGTTTATACTACATAGTTTAATTATTTGATTGAGATGTTTAATTTGGAATAGAAAATAAAATTCATCATAGAACACTGCCTAGTTCAAGAGTATGTACCAAGTCGCCGATTAATTGTAGACTTAAAATTTGTGAAAATAAGTATCTCTCACATATATAGACGACTAATGAGACTTAAATTAGTTGAAATTGGTGACTCATAATCATAAACAGCAGAACCGCGCAATGCGCATCTTTGTTGAAATGTAAACAAAGCAGCCATTTTGTTTTGATATGGTGTGTTACACAGGCACGATGTAGAATTCAAATTGTTTTCTGTTTTCGGAGTTCTTTTGTTATGAATGATGTGGTCACTACTTGTCATTTTAATTTGATGCTCTCCGACCAATTATCGAAACAAAAAATGAATAACTATGAAAGAAAGTAGGCCACTCTCAGGCTCTCTGTGATTGGCTGGTATCAGTTGTATGCCTCTCTCTCTCTGATTGGCTGATACGCTCTCAATTAATTTAGGTAGTTATAATAATATAGGTATATTGACGACTGTCGACTTTCAAAATTGGAATTAAATTATGACGAATGGCGATTGCATAACTAATTTTTGAAAAAAAAAAGATATATTGGCGACTCAATGAACATTTTCTGCCATGTTTCAAAGTATGGTCAAAGTCGCCAGTATATTGGCGACTTTTGGTGGGTGTAATAGGTTGAAAAACCTGTATATAACAAGTAAATCACTCCTAAAATAGTCTCAAGAGATACAAATGCATCAGACATGAAGCATGAGGATATTTTCAAGTGCAAAATCTTCACTAGGAAATCAAATTTCTTCTTTAAAGTATCTTAAATATGGCGACCTGCCAGTCTGTATTTGGTGCACAAAATCCCACTAACTTTTTCAAAAAGCTGAAAAAATCCACCATAAATTTCCTGTAATTTGGCTAATCCACCAACATTTTCCCAATTTATCCACCGAAAATTAATGGTAACATAGGAATAAATAGCTATAAATCCACTGAATTTGCCAGAATATTATTTTCAAAAGGGAAAAATTCCACCGACATGTCGGTGGAATTTACCACGAAATACAGACTGGGCGACCTGGATCCATTTTCTCACTAAACTGGCGACTTTCCTGCCACACTTTGAAACATGGATTCTCTGAAACTAGGGAACACTGTAGCTAATTGTAATTTTATGGGGTAACTATTGTAAACTTTCAGTCGCCGCCAAGTAATAAAGCATGTCCAAACTCGCCATTTTAATGGCGAGTTTGTGACAGTTATTTTGAGCCCTTCAATTGCAAATGGCGAGTTTTATCTATTTTTCTCCTATGCTACAATGTTATTTTGGAGAGAATTTATGAAAATTTGATCATTTTGGAGAGAATTTCTTGAATTTTAGAGAGAGCTGGAGAGACAAATGGTGAGTTTAAGAGACATACTATTTTACTTGGTCAGTCAGAGTCTGAGATGTACCTAAATAAAAACTTATCAGTTAGCCGTTAGGTAGATGTATCAGGGGGCGTGCCCTGCCGCCCCCCGGCCCAACCCCCCTGCCAGGTCATGAACATTGAACAACAAACTAGCGGATACAACAAACCCAAGTAAAATAGTATGTCTCATAAACTCACCATTTGTCTCTCCAGCTCCCTCCAAAATTCAACAGATTCTCTCCAAAATGATCAAATTTTCATAAATTCTCTCCAAAATATTAAATAACATTAACATTGTAGCATAGGAGAAAAATAGATGAAACTCGCAATTTGCAATTGAAGGGCTCAAAATAACTGTCAAAAACCCCTCATCAAAATGGCGAGTTTGGACATGCTTTAATACTTGGCAACAAACTACATAAGTTTTTCACATTGAGGTCATTAATAGAAAGTACGGTGGTCACGCCAGACTGCAGGAACTGCTAAACTGTTCTCCAAGAAATGCTCTATTTTAGCTTCTGTTCTCAGTGAAATACATATAAATATAGGAAGAAATTAAGGATTGTTTGCACAGAAAATGTTAAAAATGTCCCATATTCTGCAGACTGGCAGTGGTCACTGGTGCGCCGCTCAGCTTTTAGATACTGTTGGGTAGGTAATTGGTTCATAATCTTATAGCTATTAATTTATTTTTTGGACTATGAAAAATTGATAGGTATAAGCCTAGTCAGGTACCTACTACCTACCTAATGACCTATTGGACTTCAGTTAACTAGTGACTCAGTATTTTCATTCTGTACAATACAATTTGCGCATGCGTTATTGCGTAGGTAGCTTACTAGCTAGGTTAGGTATACTCTTCACATTGAAACTGATTTTATTTTCTGGAGAGTGAAGGAAAGGGATTGAATCCGATTATAAACACAGTGCATATTCTCGTGCTGAAGAATGTTCCTTCAGGTACGAAGAAATGTAGGTAGGTAGCCCGGTTTACGTCCTGACTACCGTGCAACTGCAAACTACTGTCTATGAACTGTGCTACAATATGTACGATTCCGTGGTTTAGGAATTAATATCACCAATTATTTAGAAATAGCACTAGAACTTCCTTGAGAAATACTAATAATCACTACCTAATTTGGTTTGGTGGGTTTAACTAATTAATCCCCAAACATGTAACATTCTGTTATTTATTCATTTTATTAACTTACCAACAAGAATATCTATTGTCTTTCTCCCGCCTTTTTCGTTTGCTTCTTTGCCTACGTTTCTGACGTCACGAAGGACAGCTCGACAATATCGTTTGCTTCTTTGCCTACGTTTCTGACGTCACGAAAGACAGCTCGACATGCTAGGTATCTACCGTGTCGTCTAGTTCCACGGACGTTCTTCGACTTCAAGTTCTTCAGCACGGGAAGGCACCACATTATATAACACGGTAATGCCGAATGACATTCAAGTTCAACATCAAACAGTTACATGATTCCTTAAGTGTTAGTCAGTCAGGTGCTTCTTGAATAGTTTATAGTGCCATTTTCATCGGCTTCCTCATCATTTGCGCCATTCATCTTCCTCAGGTTTTCAGATGAATCATGCCTTTTGCCTACTGGCAATGACATTCAGATAGATTTTGTGGTGGTAGCTGTTAGGATTAGTACCTATCTATTACCAGTCTGCAGAATATGGAACATTTTTCCAAGACTCTCTGCGGGAGTTTTTGATTGAATTTTTAGAAATTGGAGATCTCTGCGGGAGATCTTGAATTAATTCTTATGTTACCATTAATTTAGCTGCGAGCCTGCGGGAGATTCTGAATCTGCTGCGGAGAGTCAGAGAGTAGCTCTCTCTCAAATTAAAGTCTCTGCGGGAGAAGAGACACATTCTGCAGACTGGGTATTTAAAAGCTGAGCGGCGCACCACGTGACCACTGTACGTTCTATTAGATTCCAAGACTGTCGGTGGAATTTACCACGAAACACAGACTGGCTGTGAACAGAAGCCAAAAAGGAGGATATATTGGAGAACATTTTACCAGTTTCTGCAGTCCAGTCTGTATTTGGTGCACAAAATTCCACTGACTTTTTAAAAAAGCTGAAAAAATCCACCATGAATTTCCAGTAATTTGGCTGATCCACCAACATTTTACCCATTCTTCCACCGAAAATTAATGCTAACATAGGAATAAATAACTAAAAATCCACCGACTCTGTCAGAATGTTATTTTCAATGGAGAAAAATTCCACCGACAAGTCGGTGGAATTTACCATGAAATACAGTCTGGTCAGACTGCACTTGTAGAGTATGGAACATTTTTCCAAGACTGCGACAAATCTGACCCCAATTTTAGAAATTTTATATCTCTGCGGGAGATCTTAATTATTCCTTATGTAACCATCAATTTAGCTGCGGTAGATTGTGAATTTATTCCTATTTAACCATTAATTTAGCTGCAGGAAATTCTGCCAGTCTGTATTTGGTGCACAAAATTCCACTGACTTTTTTAAAAGGCTGAAAAAATCCACCATAAATTTCCAATAATTTAGCTGATCCACCACAAACAACATTTTATCCATTTTTCCACCAAAAATTAATGGTAACTGTAACATAGGAATAATTTAATAAATAGTTAAAAATCCACCGACTTTGTCAGAATATTATTTTCAGAGGAGAAAAATTCCACTGACAAGTCGGTGGAATTTACTAATTTTACTAAATCTGTTTCTGAGAGCTAGAGAGTAACTGTCTCTCAAATTAAAATCTCTGTGGGGTAAGAGACACATTATGCAGAGTGGGTATACTGTAGCATGACTAGTGTCGACCGGGATAATGCAGAGCACTGCTATAACTAGGGGTAATTCGGTGCACCGTTATTTTTATTAGTAAAACATCTTTTTATGAAAAAACAAATAAACCATTGGAAAGAGCAGCTTTTTTACTATAAGATACATCTTGGTTCACGTTTTAATGTAAATTTAGCCCAGTCTGTATTTGGTACACAAAATCCCACTGACTTTCAAAAAGCTGAAAAAATCTACCATAAATTTCCATTAATTTAGCTTATCCACCAACATTTTCCCAATTTATCCACTGAAAACTAATGGTGACATAGGAATAAATAGCTAAAAATCCACCAACTTTGCCAGAACATTATTTTCGGAGGGGAAAAAATTCCACTGACATGTCGGTGGAATTTACCACGTAATACAGACTGAAATTTAGCTTCATAGTACAGCATGTTAACTAATCACTTCTTTTTTACAATGCCAAAACAAGTTTGAACAGATGAATTATAAATCAGGCATAGTTTGGTTTAGCAGTCTCATATGGTCGCATATTTGCATGGTTAACTATCGTATCTTTGCTAACGTTATTCGCCTTCCTTTTTCATTTTATTTCCCAGTCTGCAGAATATAGGAGATATTTGTGATATTCTCTCAGAACAGTTTTGAATTAATTCCTATATCTACATTAATGTTGCTACAAACAGAACTAGAGATATCTACTAACACTTTACCAGTTTCTGCACACTAGGCCCTTGCCTCAATGCTACATCCTAGTATACTATGATGGTACTCTAGCTTAAGCTATACGCTTGTAGATGAGCTATTAGCTGACCCAAAAGACAAACTAGCTACAAATTTAAGAAGTACTTCAGTAATGCTGAGTTAACCAGTCTAGTTAATGAATAATATAATTATATGCTTTGGATGATGATATTGTATCTAGAAATCTATTTCTATTTTGATTTTCTTCTTCATGTTGTATAATTTTATTTTCAGAAGAAAACATAAATTGTTTGTTCAGAAAGAGCCGAGATGGATAAAATCAAAAGAGAGTGTGAATTCCTTGAGGATGATGATATTAAGTAAGTTACATATATTAAAATTTTTATTTTTATTTAATCGGTAGCTAGCTAACTAAAATGTAGTTTTAACAAAAGAAAAAAAATTTCCTCTTTTATATGCTAGCCATATCTTTATCATCATCATCATTGTGTTAAACTATTTTTACTAGCTATGTTACTTATCTATGCAATGAAATGAATGAGTTACATTTTCTTTATTTCTATCTTTATATTAGTTTATGAACTCTGTGAATTTGATGCTATTTAACAAATAATATTAGTCTTTCTGATAATAGTCACTCATTTATCACAAATATTGATGGCTATTAATTTCAGCCATCTCTTGTTAGCTACTGATATCTATTACATTAATAATTTTTTATTATTTCAGAGAGGAGGAGTTGATCATCCCATCTAAGAAAATTAAGATGTCAAAGACCATTCAAAGGTAATTTATTCATACTTCAACCTTTTTTGTATTGTTTGAATTTCTAATGAAATCACACGTTATTCTTGGAATTCTTATAACAGCAATAATTCTAATAGAATGATAATTCTATTAACGTCTTAATTTTTATTAGGCTTGATATTTGAAGGGCTTCAGCTAATGAATTTATCCATTAGCTATCTATAAGATATACTGATATATATATGTAATTTTAGAAAATGAATAATGTGCTGTATTTCACAGATTTGATCATGAGTGGGTGGGTGCCATTGTACACGAGTTTGGTGGTGGATCTAACATTGTTATGAACTTTCCTGATCTGGAAGATATGTCTGACTGTGACAGCGAGTGGGAAGATGATATAGAAAGTGATGAGCCTCCTAAATTGAACAAAATTTTGCTTTCATCTCCTCAAGAGATGCGGGACGACCCATCTGAAGATCATCCACAAGAAGTTGATTTGAACATAGAATGGTCTGAAGAAAGACTGGAGGATAAATCTGACAAAGAGTGTGTGAAAAGACCAATTTCTGATGAGGCAACTGCAGCGAAAACTCCTGCTGAATTTTTCGAACTGTTCTTTAGTGACAATTTGATTAGTTCACTGGTGGATCAAACTAACCTCTATGCCATGCAGAAAGGTGTTAATTTGGATGTTAATATGGAAGAGATGAGGGTCGTTATTGCTCTTATGCTGTACTCATGTCTCACTCCTATAGCTACAAAGAATCATTTGTGGTCATTCACTGAAATATCACCTGCTGCAATTATCAAAAGTATCACCAAAAACAGATTTATGATCATTATCAAGCATTTACATATTGTGAATAATGATGCAGAATACTCCAATCGAGACTACAAGTTCAAGTCTCTATTCGACCATCTACAAGAGGCATTCAGTAAACATGGTGGATTAGAAGAGAATATGACAGTTGGGCAGAATTTAGTGCCATATTTCTCTAAAAGAGTTTACAAATCTGAACCTGCTCGCTTTGGGTATAGATTATGGACTATGTGTTCTGAGGGTGGTTATCTACACGCTTTTGAATTGGATACTTCTGATGAAAGTTCTAATAGTCAAGAGACAAGTGACAATGCTGTGTTGGAGCTTTTGAGAAAAGCGCATGTACCTCCAAATGAGGGCTATCTAATCCACTTGGAAAAACACTTAACAAGTTTCTCTTTGATGAAGAAGCTTTTTGCTGAAGGAATATTTGCTTCAGGTACTTGTAAACCTTATAAAGCAGCCAAATGTCCGATTATTGACTCTGAGTCCAGTAAGAATATCCCTAAAAATGGTTGTGAATATCTAACAGCTCACAACGTGATGATTCTTAACTGGAATCGAAACAAAGGTACTATTTTTGCAACAAACTGCGACACTCCAGAAACTGGCGTGATTGACTGTTGGTGTAAAAAAGAGAAAGCTAATGTCCCTACAGAGTATCCAGTGTGTGTCATATATCACCTGAAACACTCAAAATATTGTCTTGAGTTCGATAGAAACATGAGTGATCTGTGGGTCATGATGAAGGAGAATAGATGGTGGTGGCCAATGTTCACTTACATGCTCTCTGCTTCTGTGAACAATGCCAAAGTACTCATGAGGAAGAGCGGTAACAAAATCACTGACTACGAATTCATCTTTTCTATTGTTACTCACTATTGTCGTACCTATGGTGAGCCAGCATTGATGAAGAGAAAAGAGAAAAGATATGATCAGAAGAGTCACTGGATCAAACTTCTTGATCCACCTGCTAACTGTGCTGTTTGTCAAGTGAAGAGTGAATATCAATGTGAGAAGTGTCAGATCTGCCTTCATGTCGAATGCTTTAAGGATTATCACACCAAGAAGTGAACTTTTACTTAGTGAATGTGTGAATAAGTTTTCAACTAACTGAAGTAATCAAATCTATATTCAATAAATTTTTAAATTATAAGAAAAGACATGTCTAGTAGCTATTTGTTGTTTTGATAAACTAGATTTTATTTTACTTTTAAAAATTGTTACATAGCTACCACATCTATATTTTCTATAAATATTTGGAAAACTGTTAAAAATTACTCTTCCAATAATGAATGGATATTCCACTTAGCTACAAATGGATAGTTGTAATATTTCATTTAAATTTAATTTTATGTTAAGCAAATTATGTTGTAATTTTTGAGTCTCAAATACATTTTCTAATATCAGCTTTTGGAAGAAAATTGATCCTGTTTTCTGCTGTAAATGTCCGTTATGGAAGGAAGAGAAGATGGTTCCCATTTGCTATCATTTTCCTCTCTGTGCTGTAGAACGATTAGCTTTCAATCTGATATTAATTTATTTTTAGTTTTAAGAAACTACCATGGCTAGGGAGCCGACTATAATTGGGCTGGCTCCGGCTCCTGCACCGGAGCTACACAGAATATAAATGAAGGCTTCAGCTCCGGAGCCACTATTTAAAACTTAAAGCTCTGACTCCACAGTTATCAATTAAATTAAAGTTAATTTTAACATTAAAAAGTTAATTTCAAGATTCATCTAATAAACTAATAGAACAATTATTTAAAATTTACTAGGTTAGTTTAACTGATCAGTAACTTTTCAATTAAAGAATATATTATTCAATTTTGTGCTTATATTTAACAGTGTTAGTTAAAAAAAATATAATTGTCGGAGCTTGGAGTTATTTGTAATGTTAGACCTCCAGCTGTGCTCCGCTGTTTGCACATTCAGCTAAGCTCCTGCTCCGGAGTGCCAAAATTGGCTAGCTCCGGGTTCTGGCTCCCATGCTCTCGAGTCAGCTCCCCAGCCCTGGAAACTACCCCCAAGGGCTCTATCCGAAAAAATTATTTTACTGATTGGAAGAGAAGGGATTTAGTATTCCCTGGGTCCCAAACTATTGTAATTTAAATGAATTATTTTTTTTCTTTGCCCCCAGGGTCTCTACCTTGAAACTGTCTGTGGTGAATGGAAGAGAAGGGGGGGGGGGGTCGACATTTGGGCCCTGAATTATTTGAATTTGGATAATATATTTTCTTTATATTTAAATTACTATATTTATCCTTTTTTATGCTACTTGCAGTTTTGGAGGATAGCGCTAGGGTTATGCTCTTCAACTATGAGGTCTTAGATTATTTTGTTAGGTATGCTCTTATGTTTTATTTAATATCACCTCTTCATTTTCCTCTTTCAATTGTGAGTGCAGCCATCCATTTTGTCACATTGTATTGTGACTGTATTCGTGAGGTAGCTTTTCTGCATCCATGAGCATTGCCACCGACTGGTGGTAGGAGACTTGTTCAAGGAGCCGCTTTCCTTTCTGACTGCTTCTTCTAGTCCTTTGTATTTAATTTCCTTTTGATGTCAGCGATATGGCCTTTGGTTCCGAAACAAACGTTAAACCCCTACTAAGTTAATTTGTAATCATTATAGTAATTCGTTTAAAACTTAAGCAGCATCACAGAAGATTATTTCAGTTGAATAATGGAGGTTTTATGGCTAGAAAATATTTCCTCTCCTCATTCATTCCAAGGATATTCTCTTATACTGGTTAGTGTTTGATGTAAATATCACTTGACTATTAATTATTTTATTCTCATGTGTTCTTTAGTACCCGATTATATAATTGTGGATAATATATACTGTATGCTTGGTAAGGTAAATGAAAATATCATAAATGTTCTTAATAACTAATGATTAATTCCATCTCTCAGCCATCTGTAAGTATTGGAAACATCGGACAGTTAGCCATTGATTTGCTGATTTCAACTCTAAAAACTGAACAGGTTTGTACATTATTTCTTCCCCTTCTACTAGATATCATTAAAGCTAGTTCCTTTTGTTATACTCTAATTTTTCTAGTAAATTTAGATTATGTAGCTAGCTATAGATGTAATATTTAAAAATAAGTTAATCTCCCATTTTTTCTGTAGATTGCAATAGTACATCACCCAGCTCTTCTCCCTCTAGCTGGGTGCAATGCCTACTCAGATAATGCGGAAGGTCTCACAACTGCTGCAGATTTACACATTTCGCATGAGAGCAAATTGCTGATCATTCAAATTAGATCTCCAGTAGCAAAGGTGTGCTATATATGAATTGATTTACCCCGCATGGTGATATTGTTAATAAAGCTAATATACTTATGTATGCACTGAGAATGAAGTATTGGTAAAGGTGGATAGTAACTTCAAAATTGTACTTACTCTAAGTCTATAATAATTGTAATCCGTCGTCACTTTGATTAGTTTTGTGTTTACTTTTCTTTTCATTTGAAGGGCAGACAGAAAGAATTTGTGTTCGATTTAGTGAAGTTCACTGATGGTCTGATATCTGATGGTAAGCTGATTGTTCTGTCAAGCGTTGAAGCTGCTAACAGGAGAGATTTTCAAATGAAAGGAGGTCCTCTTAGATACTATCCTTCAGACAAATTCGCTGACGAGAAGGATTGTGAAAAATTGAAGTGAGGAAATCTAACTAATTCTGTTTTATAGGTATCTGAAAATGCTTATGTTGGTTACTATTTCATAGGAAACTGAATATGTTTTATTGTTTACAAATTATATTTCTTTTTTAGATCTCTTGGACTCCCACTGTTGGAAAGTGTTCCTGATAATAGTGGCGTGGAGAAGCCTTATTTCTGTATGTCTGGCAATGCAGAAGCGATAATCAAATTATCGTAAGTGCTGTTATTAAAATATAATGCGCTTTCTGATCACAATAACAGGATTATGATATGATTTCTTCCAGTAAATTGGTGTAATAGCAGTTTGGTTATTCATTTTCACAGTTCTTTACCTTCTGTCTGCCTGCTGAGTTACGTTGACGAAGGAGATAACACTTACGATGCTTCTCAACTAGCTGCCTATTTCTATTCATGGCATGTAGCTGCTAATTCCAAGGATGTAAGTTATTACTTTTAAATACTAACTGTATTTCTTCTTATCACTGAAAGTTGATCAGATGGTAAATAATATTTTTTCTAATTAAACAGAGCAAAGCAGTTTCGTGGAAGTATCCTCCATCCTGGAAGAATATGTTTGGTGCCCCAACTCCTCGCTCACTCTTCATGTGAAGGAAACAGACCATCAATGCCTTAGTTAACCTTGGATAGAAATAATAAGCTAGATAAACGTAAAAGTACAATCTGTGTGTATCAATGAAAATATCCTATTAATTTTTTTTATATTCTATTTGTGTTTAGTTATTTTCAAGGCTTAACAAACTATCTTAAGCTTTGTGAACATTATGCGTAACAAAATAAATAAACGAATATGTGTACACATAAGGAAAATTTGAACAACTGGTTGGTTGAAAAGTAGAAAATAGATATTAGCTGTAGACAGTTGTTCCAGGACTTTATTGCAAGTGATAGGAAAGAATGCCTTTTCATCCGTGTGTACTGTTGTCGAAAACTTTCATTTACTTATCATTTTATATTGGCCTGGGAAAATTTCCCATTTTATAAAATTTGGTATTAATCCTTCGTGAGACCGGAAGCTGCCTAAACTTTTCTCTCCACTTTTTAGTACGGGCATCATTCACTTTTTACCTAGTGTGTACTAGGTTTTAAATATTAGCTGAACAAAGCTCTTGATAACTTTTAACTAGTGAAGAATCTATCTGAAATAGTGGATCTCTTATTTTACGGTCCGAGGAAAAAGTTCCGACCGTAAAAGTAAATAAAAAAAGTTCGAAACATAAAGTAAATCGAAAAAAAGTTCAGACCATAAAAGTACCTAAATAAAAAAAATTCGGACAGTAAAGGTAAATAAGAAAAAAGGTCTGGAATAAAAATAAATCCTAAAAAGTTCAGACCGTAAAGTAAATAAAAAGAAGTACATGCCCCGGCCTGTAAAATTTTAATGTATAAGTAAACATTAAAATTTTAAAAAACGAAATGAACATCAAAATTTGAAATCAGAAATGATAAATTTTTAAACATTTAATCTTGTAAATTGATACTCGTTGACCCATACAAGGAGCTCTGGGTATCAAATTTATTATTAAAGATGGAACATTCTTCAATGGGAAGGTCATTCTTTGAGACAAAACTTCTCCCAATTATATCGTATAAAAATTTACCAAAATAATATTCAGACCGTAAATGTAAATCACAAAAAACTCAAACCGTAAAAGTACCTAAATTAAAAAAATCAGACCGTAAAAGTAAATTAAACGGTTTCGAACCGCAAATGTAAAGAGATCTCTGCTCCGTGCTCTCTGATACTGTAAATACAGGGTGGGGCGTAAGTTTGGAAGCAAATGAAAGTGCATATTATAATCCAACGAAAAATATATTTAATAATTTACAGTTATGTATTATTACATAAGGGTTTTAAGAATTCAAAAATCATAAATTTATTCAAAATGTCCCCCCTTGTTTTTAATAAGAGCCTCAAATCTCCTCCGAACTCCTCCTACTGCGGCACGCAACTGTTCTTGTGAAATTTCCTTCCAAGATCTCTGGAGCGAACGCTTTAAATCATCCACACTGCGATGGAATTTACCACAGGCATTTGATTCAAGAATGGACCATACCGAAAAATCCATAGGATTAACATCTGGGTAGCAGGGAGGCCACATTTCTTTGGACCAAAACCGTGGAAGATGGTCATGGCACCAGTTTTGAGTGACATTTGCAGTATGTGAAGTCGCGCCGTCTTGCTGAAATGTCAATAGAGTGTCATTACCGAAGTGATCCTTAGCTGACTCCAACATTGGCGTCAAAATATTCTCAATGTAACATTTAGCATTGATTTTGGCGCCTTGTTCCACAAAAATTAAAGGAGATCTCCAAGTTTCTGAAACGGCGGCCCAGACCATTACTGAAGCAGGTTTCATGGTTCTGTGGACAGTTTTTTGGTTGTATGGGATGTCTTTTGTACTTTTACCAATTATTCTGTCATTCTTCCGGTTGTGAGCCATTTCCACTGTGAAATTTTTTTCGTCAGACCAAACAATTTCACCAGCCGTGCCAGACTTCAATTCTCTCAGAAGTGCTTTGCTTCTCTCCAATCTCTTTTTCTTTACAGCTTCTGACAGAGTCTGTCTCTTTTGGAGGGTGAAAGAGGACATCTTTAGGTCTTCTTTGACAACTCTTCTCATTGTTCTGGGACTCACATTAGCTGTTTTGGCTAACAATCGTATTGACCTTTTCGGGTTCCTCCTGATCTTCTCTCGGGCACATTTTATCAGTTGTTTGGTTCGTTGTGAGCGTGGTCTACCACTTCTTGGACGATCAGTCAAGTCTCCTCTCTCATTAAAACGCTTCACACACTTCCAAACAGTCGATCTCGCTATTGAGAGAGTCTTTGAAATGACGGAATCTGACTTCCCGGCACGGTGTAGAGCAATAATGGCTTCTCTTTTGTCTGACATTTTTGAATTGACTAAATTTTTGTAAAAAATAACACTGCCACGTCATAATGTAGTGTCTCTACTGTAGTTCAAACCCTATCACCTACTTAGGAACTTATTTTTAAGAATTATATTAATGTTTGAAAAATTGCTTCCAAACTTACGCCCCACCCTGTACAATTCTAAATTTTTTTCAAACAGAACGAGTCCAATCATCATCGATGTTCTTGCACTTCAATTGGGTAGAATGCAATCGAATTCGATTTTATATTTGAAATAAAACTACATAATACAGGTACTCTTTTCTAGCCAGTAAATAACTTCTACTTCAATATTTAATATCAATCAAGTACCCTTCTTGTTATAGCTAATGCCAAAAGTTTAACTGATAAGTTAAAATAAGAAAAATATTAAGTAGTTAATACAATTAGCAATGAAGCTAATAAATAATAGTTCGTTAGCTAATGAAATGCGTTCTATTTGACATCTAAGAATCCCAAAATATATTCACTATATAAAGAGTGTCCGAAAGCCTCTTCACAGATTTAATATATTATAAATAAAACTATCGGGGTTAGGTAAATTAGAAATAAAAGATCTATTTTTTTGTTTGGGGGAGGGGGGGGGGGGGTTGATCTATACGCTTCGGCCAATTGGCTTGTATTGAATGCAGAACTTAGAATTTATCATTTCACTCGTGAGGTCGGTTTACAATGGATGAAAATTGTTTTACAATCTTAATTCAAACACAATGGATTGTGTATTTCAGTACAGGAAGAGTTTATGTGAGTATTTGATCAACAAAATCGTCAAGACTTTGCATTATTGCACTGGTAACAAAATTTAGAGAAACAGAAACTGCGTCACAAGGCCGAGATCGATGAGAAATGCAATAGCAATTCAGCCTGTTTCTGAACTCGGTGATAGTTTGGTGTTCGATCTGTGAGGTTTATGTGATCTGACTATGCATTAGTAATTTTACTTTGATATGACAATTTTTCAAATTTGAGTATCTGTGATATAAAACAAGCAGTATAGACGATGCAACAAACAATATCACAATGAAATCAAAGTAAAAAAATTAAAAATCATTAGATCTATATATTAATTGCCTATTTTATATTATATTCATATAAGTTTAATAAGATGTAGTTTATATAAGTATATTTATTTTAAAAAGTATTTCCATACAAGACTTTGTATATGTAAATGGTATATAACTTTTTAAGGAAATAATATTTTATTACCTGTACCCTTCAAATTTGCTAATAAATTTTAACCAGATCGCGTGCCAAACCAGTAAATGATTCTCAGATCGCATACCAAACTATAGCAC
Source organism: Caprella mutica (assembly GCA_947561585.1). Lineage (NCBI taxonomy): Eukaryota > Metazoa > Arthropoda > Malacostraca > Amphipoda > Caprellidae > Caprella > Caprella mutica. The sequence continues at coordinate 102,844 of CANNZV010001185.1, read as the reverse complement.
CCTGAATTGGAGACTATGTGTTGACTTACTTGACTACAATTCAACAAGATATCATCACATCCCTTTTTAAAATGTGCAACGCAATTGGAGATCTCAAAAGTCACTGAAACGCGTCTCAACCAAAAATTAAAAATTGTTTACATTTAAAGTTCAATTAACTCAATGGTTACAGTTGAAAGATTGCTTGAAAAAAAAAAAGATCTGAACGGCACATATGGCAAGGGAAACCATTGAGCTTACTAAGAGCAGCCTTTCCCGAGCGTTAATATTGATGTTTCATGGCTATCATGATCGCCTATTTAACCTCTTTCTATTTCAGTTTTCTTAAAAAAGAAGTTAATCGTAATGAGCACAATACCCTCCAGTAACTAAAGGTAAACATAATTAACTTGATTATTCTATTTGTTTTGAAATCTGTTAGTGAAACCATCGTCAAAAGATTGCACATTCATTTCAATAATGACGGGAAAAATATACTATACATAAAAATAATTTTAAGATTTCCTCTTTTATTTGTAATTAAAGTTATTTACCAATGTGTGTTTCTATATAATATTTTTTATCTAGAATATGACTCTTTGTGTTCACATCCTTTACAATACGCAATTAATCTTTAAGTATTAACTTGAGATATCGTTGTTTAATTTTAGAGCTAAATAATATTATTGATTCGTCATATTTTGTATTCGAATAAGATATTTTTATTATTAATAACTATCAATAATCAAATATTATCCTAGTAGCAGTTGCAATACTAAATTGAAAATCTACTTGGATAAATAATTCTGTGCTTGCGAATTTCCAAGTTAGTTTTAAAAGTAAGTAATCAACAAATTATTGATATAATTACATGTACCTACTATTTCATTACAGATATTTATTTACTACTGAACTGATATATGAAATGAAAGTATATTGAAAACTATATTATTAGTAAAAATATCAAAAATGTAGAAAATTGAAAGAGAGAAAAAAAACGAATGCAAGATTATTCATTTTTTTCCAGGAGATGATATTTAAAATAAGTGTCTGATCAATATTGATTACAATATGAAGTTAATTATTTAAAATCTAAACATTTATATTCTGTGATGGAATAAAATGATTTAAATATAATCATATTAATTCCTATAGTTTGATTATACGAAGGGGATTGGAATAGCTGATAAAACTCTTATTATATAATATATATCTATGCTAATTTCTATTAATAAAAGAGAGATATGTCTTGATATAATGAAAATAATCTCAACTGAATAATATCTATAAAAGCTTGAAAATTGGAGAATGGATGTGATTCAGCTTTCTGCAGTTGAAAATATTAGCAATTTGAGAAGTTTGTAAAATATTTCAACGAGAGATGTTCCCTAAGAGTCAACCGTAAGGGTTGACACACGCATGTTTTTTTTAAGTCTTTCCACGAAACTTTTTGCTAAGCTCCAACTACTTTTTCTACGAGACTTTTGAATTATATAAGAAAAAACAATATAATTAAAATACAACAATAATTATATCGTTTTTCTTATATAATTCAAAAATCTGATGGAAAAGTAGGAGAAGCTTAGCTAAAAGTATAGTGGAAAGACTTAAAAAAACAATACGTGTGTACGGCCCTTTAGATATCTGTTTAGGACTGTATAGGTAATATCTTACCTATACAGGTATTACGACCTATGAATCACGGTTGCCACAGTGTGCTGTGAGCAGTGACTGGAAGTGGTGGTGTACCTTTGGATTTCCTCAGCTCACCATTCTATAAGGTCTGGAATAGGGGATTCGTTACAATTTATATCTCATCAAAAGTATTTTATGGGAAAGTGTAAACCATATATTCACTTCTGGGCTTAATTATGTGAAATGAATTTGTAAAAGTCACTTCCTTTTATGGAAAACTGAAGGATATAATTCCCCAAATCCTTCACAACATTAAAATCCTATGGGAAACTCCCTATGCATTTAGCCTATGAAGGAATTCTCATTAAAAGCTTTTAATATTTCTCCTTTTGGAATTTACAGGAAGCAGGAAGATTTGTTCTCATATTTAGCTAGTGCCGTAAGTGTGTATGGCAAATGTACACACTATACATATGTGTATCCTATTATGGCCCTCACTCTGTATACCTTGTATATATGCTTGCAACGTTCAATTTGCTTGTTACTGTGGTATGGTGCACCGTGATTACTTCATTTGAAGTTATAAACTGTAGAATATTCTTTAGTAAACTTTTAGGCAATAGTTCAGTAATTATTTCATTAGATTTGATGAAAATGTGTCATGGAATTATTATTTTGAAATAATAATGACACTCTTCTAATAATTATTACTTATGCAGCCGAATTCATTATTATAAAGTATCAAATTAAATATTTTACTACATTCTGGACAATTTTAGATATCTTTATAAGCAACATTTAATTTAAATTTCTAAAAATAATGCTGCCAGTTAAATAAAAACTAAATTAGTTCTTCGTAAAACTTAAATTACCTGCATGAAATTCGCTAAAACTATTTCTGGTATAACATAATATAATATATCATCGATCTGAGTTTTATTTTATTTATTTCACTAGAAGCGATTTTAATATTACTATTATTTAATATTTTTGATTCAATCAACACTTAGGGAACTAGTAACTACATTTTTCCATCAAGGAAAAAATGTCATAACACAATATTTAAAATTGTGTTTCTTCTTGTTTTCTAATGAAAAAATATATCATTTTTAAACTAGAAAAAAATATATGAATAGACTTTACTAAAGAAATATATTTCTTAATATTACCATGTAAAGATATAAGGTCAATGGAGATCAGAGTTCATTTCTATTTCTACTTTCTATTTTGGCTGATCAATCCATACCTTGTGAATGAAACTGTGATTTTCATCAGACGTTGAGCGGCATTAAACTTATATAATCATTCTTTATAGTTCTCGATAAAAACTGAGACTTTTATACTTATATCTAAACATTTTCTAAATTAACTTATTGCCTTCATTTTTGGGTTTTGAGGGCATCATTAAACCTGAAATAGAATACACTCTAATCAACAATAAGCTATTTAATCTCTCTTTTTTTTTGCTGTTTTAGACAAGTGGCTACCAAATTTCTGCCATAGCAGTTTAATATATTCTGATTTTGAGAAGCAATCATCAATTTTCTCATTTAAAATATCTCAATATGCATATACATAATCTCATCAAGAATATCTCTTATATAAACTCCACTGTTTTACCTCGACTATAGGGCCTGATAAAATCAGAAGATTAGGTTTTCATAATAATGTTGCAATATATTGACATTTTAACTTGGCTAATTTCTTTTTCTCTTCACATTCATAGACGTACAGACGGTGAAAAAATGAATGCTTCGTATTGAGTAATTTACCATTTTAGTGAAGTTCGCCAAGAAGAAAATATTCATTTTTAGATTTAAAAATCTCGAGTTGTTTAAATACCGTAAAGTGGTTACATTTGACCAAATTAGAAGTTATTAAATTTATGGGGTAGTCGTGATTAGTTTGCTATCCATCATCAGCAAAGTAATCATAGTTTGGAATCGGAGAGCAAATTGAAGCTTGCATTGTATAATTTTCAGTTTTTCACGTTCGTACAAAATACAATTCTAAAATTAACTACTCTTCAATTTCTTACCTAAGTTGTTATTCGTGTGTGTTATTTGACCCATTAATATGTTTTTGTAAATCTATTGAAGTTAAACAAAAAGAAATCAATAATTGCAATAGAAATTGTAATAAAATTATTATTTTCATTTACTCAAATATCACTATGTATACAATGGTGGCTGGAAATTTCGGTTTTGAAATTTTCGGTCTCAGAATATTCGGTCTTGGAAGTTTCGGCCTTATATATGGCCTCTCAACATAAATGGACGTTATGTAGTTGGTTGTATTTGCTAGTTTGTTGTACTGCACAATTCATGATTGTTTAATGACTTTGAAGGGTGGTTGAGGCACGCCCCCCGTTACATCTAATTCTTTTACGTTTTATTTACACCTGAGACCGAATATTCCGAGACCGAATTTTGTACTCAAATCTCATGTTAATTAAATGTAAAAAACATGTAAAATTTACTAAAGTTACATATCATTTTTCAGGTTAATGATGTTATGTGCTTTAATAAATTCACTACACGTTTTAGCACATAATTTCAACTTTTTTATTATTGTTCTTAAATATAATCATTATAAAAAGACGAATTTTCCAAGACCTAGTTTTACTAGAACCGTATACAATGTATCTTTTCAAAAAGCTAATTTCATTGTTAGAAATACAAATCTTGTTATACAGAAAATAAAACAGTTTGGATTAATATTCATTTAATAGTCAATAACCAATTTATATTACATTTTAGTTTGTGACACATCTCTACAATAACTAGCAAATTAAACTAAATATTCTGTAGTTCGTTCCATACTGACTTGAAAATACTTAACATGTGATGTTGTTACTTCGCTATTCTATATATTGTGATTTATAGTAAGTTCTATTCCATCCGGGTATTTAAGTACAAAATACAATCAACTAAATAATATTTTAGTTTAATCTTAACGATATTAAAATTACTATCTAAAAGTAATCAAAACATCTTTTCAGATGCGACTACTACTATTACTTGGCGCAGTTGGCATAGCAACTGCACTGCACGTGCCCACCACGCCCAGCAGTGACCCGTGTCAGGGCGTGTATTGCAGGGCAGGGCGTGAGTGCGTGGTGTCAGGGGGAGAGGGGCAGTGTCTCTGCGTCATCTCTTGCCCTGAACATGACAAACCTGTGTGTGGCGATGACGGAATTTCTTACGATAACTTCTGTCTGCTCCACCAGAGGGCATGTTTGTCTGTGAGTATATATTTTATATTGCCAGTTTATTGTTCTTAATTCTCTTTCATATTGCATGTATCTTCCCTCTTCAATTATTATTTCCCTTTCTTTTTTCATTTATATTATCGTTGTCTATTTGCAATTTTCTTTCATTTTCTATTTTCATTTTTTCTTTCGTTTGTATGGTATATAACTTTATATTTTGTTTCCGGTTAAATTTTTTTTTAAAGCTTTAACTTTTTATTTTTAATCATTTGTTTCATTCTCTTTACTTTACCGCGTACTTATATTACTTACCAATTCCCTATGAACAAATAAATCACATTTAACTCCTCTCCTTTTTTCACCCTTTGCTTTACATGTCTAAGTACCAACCTGTTCGTGACTTTGCATTCATTTGCCTGATAACATTGGCTCTATAGGAACTACCTATAAACCAGTCTAGAAAAGTATCCATGTGTACTACCAGGGAAAAGTGACTCCGCATGATGCTAGTATATTTTCTAATTTTCTATTGTTTTCAAACCTTACTAAATTATCCTCGTGTATCCAAACCAATTATATAATATCTGAAAAAATTACAATAAGTATAGTTTCTTTTAGAAATGTGAGATTAGTAAATATGAAAAATTAATTACGGATACACTTTTCTTTGACAGTACCTATCTTATACATTGGGGGAAAATTATAGTGGGCCCATGGAAGATTAAATTTTAATATTCTGTTGCTTAAGCACCATAGTTTATTGTAAATTGAACTATACAACATTGTATAAACATAACTATAAAATATATTGTATACACTATGACTATAAAATAAGTAAATAACTATGAATTATTCTTATTTTTTCATAATCAACAAAATAAATAGATAATATATTTAAAAATATCATTTACTAAATCCTGCTTTAATAATAGAAAATTATTATCAATGCTGCAATGATATTATAATTCTATTATATCTGTGTATCCGTTGTATATTAAAATAAAAATATATTTTTTTATCAGTAACACTTGCTAAAAACCCATAATAAAGGAATCGTAAATTTGATAATGTTAAAGACAAAGAAAATCTAACAATGAGATAATAGATAGATAATGTATTTAAAAAAATTATTTACTAAATCCTGCTAGAAAAATAGACAATTATATCAGTGTATCCGTTGTGTATTTATATGAAATTTTATTTATTTATCAATACAACTTTCCGTTCATTTTCTATCTATCTAGGAAATCCTTTATTAAATATAAATAGCTATTTATCCTCTATTTAATATTTTATATATTCAATTTAACCTTTGACGTCAATGCGTTGACGTCAATACTTGACACTACTTTGACGTCAATACTTTGACGTCAATACTTTGACGTCAAAACGAATATTAACTTCTTTAATAAAGTAATAACATACGTTAAATATGAAATCTAGGACTATATATGTGAATTGTTAAATAAGTCAATGTAAATACTACAGGTAAAGCTGATACAACAGCCAGACTATATGCCAAAGAATGAGCCCTAATAGTAAACAATTGTCGGCATTGGATAAGTTACGAATTATCGGTAGGTTTCTAATATTCCGTTATATAAGAAAAACGATTGGTATAAGAATTATTAGTTTGTTTTCAATTCTTACACAGTTTTTCTTATATAACTGAAGATGTGAAACTGACCGATAATTCGTAGCTTACCTTAGGTATTATGCGGTCTTTACGTAAAATTGTAGGCTCATTTTTTGGTACGTATATACTGGCCGTTATAACCATGCAAACACACCCAGATTACTCGAAAAGGGGGCATGACCATGATTATTAACCAATATATGATCTTTATTAATTTTTAGTTGTCCTATCATGAGTAAATTGTACACACACATCCCGAATGCTGCGATATGTTCCCATACCCATTCTATCACTATGTCTCCTTAGGGCGAACACATAGCAGTTGACTATGTTGGTTACTGCAAAGCTGACATAGCAGAGGCATTGCGTATCTTTGGCATTAACAGCACCAGCACACAGGGACCGCTAACCTACCCAACAATAACAACGACAACAACAACAGCAAGACCTGAGATACAGCACCATGATAGGGAACTATGTGAGTGTGGCGTGGAATTGAGGGTCTTTAAATGATTATTTCAAAACAGGAATTGGCTGATTTTTAAATATTATTTCAAAACAGGAATTGGCCGATCTTAAAATATTATTTCAAAACAGGAATTGGCTGATCTTTAAATATTATTTCAAAACAGGAATTGGCTGATCTTTAAATATTATTTCAAAACAGGAATTGGCTGATCTTTAAATATTATTTCAAAACAGGAATTGGCTGATCTTTAAATATTATTTCAAAACAGGAATTGGCTGATCTTTGAATATTATTTCAAAACAGGAATTGGCTGATCTTTAAATATTATTTCAAAACAGGAATTGGTCGATCTTTAAAATATATTATTTCAAAACAGGAATTGGCCGAACTTTTAATAAATAATTTAAACAGCAATTGGCTGAATTTAAATAAAAAATATTTTAAAACTGCAATTGACTGATCTTTTAAAAATGAATTTAAAACAGGAATTAGTTGATTTTTAAGAAATATTTTAAAACCTTTTAAACCATTTCTACTGATATAATGAAATCCACAATCAGGAATTTACTTTTATTCCAAATGCATTCTTACTTTATTAAATTGGATATAATATTTTATATCAAGGTTATTAATTCTAAAAATCGAATCATCTTTCAATCAAGTAGGTATAATATAAAAACATGAATAAAAACATCATTTCAAACTTGTTATGAACCTCGAAATTTGTCTTCACTTTCCTTTCATTATATTTTATCCTTAGCAATATTAGACCATTTTTTTAACTGAAAATTTTACCTGATATTTAATAACTATGAATAATATTTTAGCAAAGAAAAATGAAGACCTAAGAAAATATTCTGATCTTATATAGTGAATTAGTTTTAGTATTTTCGTAAGTAAAACTTAAAAAACTATTTTTAACTATAAATTAATTAACTAATTAATTATAATTTAATTAAATATCTCGTTCTCGTTTCCACAGCTGTTTGTTACGGACCTCAGCGAGACTCTCTGAGAGACAGCGTCATCTCTACCTGGCAGAGACAGCTGTCACAGGTGTCATGGTATGTTAATTACCGAGATAAATAACATTCATCCATTGAGCCTAATTTCATTAGAAAAGTTAGTAACTAACATTCTAGTGTTTGCGATGTCATATCGATTATTGATATAAGACAAATAAAAGATATACGACTTTTAGATAATTTATATAATATATAGGTACGCATTTCTGTTAATTTATATATAAACCTTCAGCTACTTTATATATTATTTAATTAGTTTATTTATACCTCTGTTAATCTTTATATATTTACATCAGTTTACTTTTTATTAGATGACTGAAATGAAAAAAAAAATTAGATTATATTTACTGTTACGAGCAAAAATATTCAATCAGATAAATGAAGATGTTTTAATACAGGTAACTAGTCTTTATGATGTAGGTATCATTCTTTTATTTTTATCAAAAGTTATCATTGCAAAATTTTCATATTGCCTAAGGAAAAATGATTTAAATCGGAATAATTTTTATACTTGTGTATGGTCATAAATATTTTCATCATTGCTCATGAGCAGTGATGAAAATGAAAATTGATTATGGTCGAAATACGTAGATTTAAATAAAATGTTATCCATATCTGAATATTGATCATTTTGAAAACATTGAACTGCTTTAATTAAAATATATCTAATTACATTGATATTTCTTATCATTTCTTGCTTCTAGAAAACTTCCTATAGTGTTAAGGCAACAATGTCATTATTTCCCTTAACTCCTTCAACCCACTTTTGTGCGACAGTTTAGCAATATATGTTGTTAATTACAGGTACACCCCTCAGATGACTTACATACAGAGTCTATTGGGCCACTTCTACACCTGTGATGAGGACAGAGATCACCTGCTCAGACCTGATGAGATGCTCAAATGTTTCGAGAAGATAGACTTCCATGAGAGACCTGAGCAGGACAAGATTGTCACAAAGTGAGGGTCTTTTAAAAAGTAGTTTAGTGCTAAAAAAGAGTCTCTATCTATAGAGGTAATTAAGGTGGTTCTTGGAAGATTAGGTTGGGTCCCTTCATGACCGTCGTTAAGATGTAGTGACAAAAAAGACTCTTTAGAAGAAATTATCAGTCTATCGATGGATGTCATGTCATCTAGCACAAATAAATAATAGTTTAAAGTTGGCAGTACTATCGATACTTATTCCTATGATGGCACAAATATATATTGCAAACAAAACCTGCTTTTACATTTTTTTAAAAGTTTAGTAACTCCTATCATGAATGCAATTAAATATAATTTAAAAAATATGTAAGAGGCTTGTGTCCTAGGATGGTTGTGTAACTTGTGTTTTCTTTCAGAACTCTGTGCATTGACGCCATGGTTGAAGCAATGGACTCTAACAAGGATTGGAAGCTGAACTACCAGGAGTTTGTCAGCCTCTTGAATCCAATGACTCACATGCTCGGAAAAAGTAAGATTTTCAATCACGTAAAATCGACGTAAAAATTTTGCAGATCGTCTCCAAGGCAACTGCCATCAGTTAAACATTATCTACATTCTAAGTATAATTGGGTTCGGAAATTTTATTTTCAATTTTAAAATATTAGGTCGTACTGTTGTTAGGTTTACTTAATGTAAATTCTTAAGGAACATTTTATTACAAAGTTTATCCTTCAATTATTAAGAAATTGAATGGAAGCATACATATATACCTACTGGCATAATATAATTAGTATATCAATCATTCTATATCATCTTCCTGGTGCAATTCATCTCTGGCGGTATCAAGCACACCGCATAGGATCCCACAACTGGTAGATGGTCCTCTGATGTCGGGCCATGTAGGAAACGGGATGCCACACCTTAAATCCCCCTACTGCTTCATAACCCCAATGTGCATTGTCGAGAATATTAAAATTGATTAATTGAGATTTTGTCACGAAACTAATACATGTATATTGTATAGGTCCCTTGACGCTCACTCATATTTTGTGATACAGCTAATCATTAGCAATTGAGCTCTTCAACTTTAAGCAACTGTCTTTGAATACTGTATAAATACTGTTTTTTTATCTATATGTTACGTTACCGATATTATTCTATGTATGATTAAACTATATATATCATATCATTTAAAATATTTCAACAGATTGCTCTCTAGAAGATAAAACATACACCGATGGAGCAGAAATAACAGTTAAATGCAACCACTGGTAAGTGTATATTACTGTATAATTATTAAATTAAATTGAATTATACTCTAGATATTTCCTCACAGGTTATAATTACCAATTTTAATTTTTTTCTTTTGTAAATTTTTAACAATTTTTTTTCTTTTCCCAGTGTATGCGCTACAGGAAGTTGGGTTTGCGCACCTCAAGACTGTGAAGAAAAACCCGAAGACGACAACAAAGTAGAAACAGACAGTGCGAATAGATCTAAGGATATATTCGGATACATGGACAACATCAACGATCTGAATGGAGACAATCTCTTAAATGGTGACTATGATGAGGATTATGAGGACTATGAACAAGACGGTTCTTACAGAGCTGAACAGGCTGAACGTGAGTTCAACTTGTTGAGTGACACTGATAAGAAAGCAGTGATTGATTTGGAAAACAAAATCCAAACATTCTATAGAAAAATACACGCGGAATCTTCTACACCTGTTTCGTTGACTACGACAACAACAACGACTACTACTACGACAACTCCGTTACCAAATGAATTTTCCTCGTCTGACGAAGATTTAATTGAGAGGGAGGATCACATCGTGGAGCGTTACGACGAACTGCTTCAGAGAAGCAGACAGCTACGTCAAAAACTACAGAGTTTGCGAACATCTCTCAGTGAGTTGGAAAGAGAAAAGGAAAACAGGCACCACATGCACACAGTCAACCACCACCATGCCAACATCAACCAGGTGGACAGTCGTCACGACAACAGTGTGGTTAGTGAACGAAGAAGAATAGAAAGAAAGCACAAGAAGTACCGGGCCTACCAGCAATCCCTCGCTACAACACAAGACCACAACCGCAGAGTGTCTGATATTGATAATGATATTTGGGAAGATCAGTGGAAGGCGAAGGTTGGCAAGCATCATCATGATGGTTTGACTAATCATGTCTAATGATAATTAAATAATAGTTACTGAATATATACTGCATTTAGATCTAACAGTTTACTAATCCCATAAATTTGGTAAAAAAAATATTTCGTTAGTGGAATCTGCTGTTAGATATACTTTTTGTCTGAAAATTTTGAAATTTCAGCTTCTGATAAAATTTTCATAGAAATTCTTAAATTAATGAATTAAAGAACTGTTAAAATTAATAATTACAAGTAAATGAGCTACATTTTAACTTGGAAATAAAAATCTTACATCTGCATTTATTTTAGTTTTTTCGGTAAGAAAACTTATTGAATGGATTTATGTAATGTTTGTTATTGTTTGGTCTTCTTTTTAATTCATGGCAACTAATTAAGTTCAATTCAATTTCTTATATATTTTACTAACATTATTTTTGTATTATTATCTTATACATATACCTTCATAGAAATAATAAATTTTACTTATTACTACACGATACATTATTATCAAAAACAAAAAATCTAACTGAATCACTGGTATAAATCAGGGATGGCGTATCTTGTAGGTACAGTTCTAGATGCCAATCTTGGCAATGGACAATGAATGATGTGGTGAAACAGGCTTTACAAAGAGCTGGGCTTCATAATTCAGGACTTGACAGAGGTGATGGTAAACGACAAGATGGTATTTCTGTGTTCCATAACATGAACGGGAAGATCTTGTTTTGTGATTGAATCTAATCATAGCTATATATACAATTCTGTCTATAGTTAGTACATACTGGAGTATATTAAATTAAACGATTTACATATATAACTTATTTATTGTAAAAGTGTATGGAATACATTATTTATGCAACAATTAAATAGCATTTTGTATTATTTAAACATAATAATAAAGTTTGAAGATTGAAATATAAGGTTTCAAGGGAACTTCGAGTCTCTAATCTACACAAGAGCAACGATAGAATTAGCCCGTGGACCGACAGTTGGACCCAAGACAATTGGGCCCCACGAAAATTGGCCCCCACGACAATTAGACCCCGAACAATTGGACCCCGAGACAATTATAATATTTACCACTTTTTTTTCAGAGTTTACTGTATTAACCTAATTAAAGACCCTTGCTACTGTAATAACTAGGTTTGTGACAATATGCGTTTTGTATTCCTTACATAAAAATATATTCTCGGTATGAAAAATAAATATTTTTTAATGGAACATATTTTCATGAATAAATACTATTATTCTTTTAAACTACAATAATTTTCTATTCTGAGATACCTAGGTCATGTAAACAACGAATTTTCTAGTTACAGTACCTCTATGAGTCTATATAGTGAACTCCTATGAAGTAAATGAGTTAGGATGTAGCCAATAAAAAAATAAGAATGTAGCTATTTTAGATGAAGAAACAATAGAAAATAAGGATGTATGTATTTTAGATATACCGGAATTATTGGAACTTACAAATTGAATTAAAGTTAATATGAATTATTTGAAGCCTGTTCAATGTTCAATATCAAAGAGGTTCATGAATTATTATTACAAAATGTATTCTCTTAATCTCATTTTATACCAACAACTGTTCAAACAACTGTTCAATGTAACGTATAAACTTTAAAAATTACCCATTTTTACCAAGTATTTGTCTTTGTCAGACGATGTACACTACACATTGGATCCATATGACATGATTCAAATAATACGACTTATTTAAATACTTCAATGATTTTCTTTACATTAGAACATGAGATTAGCATCCAAATGTGATTTAAGGGGCTTGCTTGCTATATACCTTATCGAGTATATGAATCGAATTAAAAACTCTATAAACATATTTTAAACATTAATATAGACATTTATTTATTGTGTCTTCTGCCCAATTTTGTCTGGGCTTAATTGTTTTGGGGCCCAATTTTCGTGGGCTTAACTGTACTGGGGCCCAATTGTCGTTAGGTCCAATTGTGCTGGGCTCAACTGTCGGTGCACCGAATTAGCCTGACTTATGATGACTCTCTCAACTAACGTGAGAATAGGTATACTTATAAGTAATTACATAAGATGAACATTGTATCTACAACTGAAAAGAAATCTATTTCAACAAGCTTATCTCTACGAATTATGAATTTGGTTCTCAAAATAAGTGTTCATCATCCTAATTATTATTCTTTTAATTAAAATTCACGATTTTCACTTTAGTTTAGCACAATTAAAACTTAGAATCTTAATTCTATAAGAATGGAGCATTTGTTCCTACATAATGTGGTATAGGGAAGAGGAAGAATGGAGGTGGACTCTTCCTTGATCATGCCCTCACGTTCAATTAAATACTAAAATAAAATGCATTTGTTTGATAATTCGTAAATGTTAGTGAAGTATGAGTATTTAAAATTTATAGGTCAATTTTTTTCATATTTGCATAGATTGTGTAATGCTATCCAAATTATTAGAACAGTTTCATGTTCCATCTCTAAATTTTTATATATGACAGTCATTTATTATCGTATTGATCATTCGAAAATATTACCCAAATACTATCTTTTTCCCGGCATGTTTATAGCTGTGTTATATTCAAAATTAGTTTTTGGATGTGGTCAGTACAACACAAGAAGTACCGGGCCTACTGGCAATCCCTCGCTGCAACACAAAAAGTACCGGGCCTACAGTCAATCCCTCGCTGCAACACAAGAAGTATCGGGCCTAGTGCAAATCCCTCGCCACAACACAAGAAGTACCGGGCTTACAGGTAATCCCTCGCTGCAACACAAGAAGTACCGGGCCTACAGGCAATCCCTCGCCACAGCACAAGAAGTACCGGGACTACAAGCTTGATACTTATAATTTAATAAGATTATTTTGGTATTTTGTTCTTATAATATTACACAAAAAATTAAGATTTGTAATTTATATTACATAAAATTATTATTCTATTTAATATTTAATAAAATAAAATTAATAACACAATTTTTTTTAAAGAAAATAAACTGAAGAGCAATAGATTAAATAATAACATTATCCTGTAGAAATAAAATAATGATAGGGACACAGAATAGTATAACTGTTGTACAATTTTACTTTTGTACCCAAAACAATTTTCTCTCGAAAGTACACTGAAAGGTATAGACCTACACGAGTAAATTTTGGAAACTAATTAATGCCATTATAGCAATTATAATATCAAAGTATTATCAAGTCAATGTATCAGATCTGAATTATTATTCCTTTTATACTCCAAAATCTTTATACAACAGACCTTTCAGGGAATTTTGTAAACGGTATAATAAGCAATATTTTAAAGCACATTTTTAACAAAAATTTAGGAAAATTATCTTCACTCTTGGAGTTTTCTTACGAAAAGGTAACAAAAGAAATAGTCAAAACAGAATTGAAATTTTCAGAAAATATGCACCTCATTTGGGTAATTCATTACGTACCCCAAAAGAAATGTTTTAATTTCTTATGACAAATGACTATACATATGTAATACAATTCAATTCTACAAACGTCAGTTCTATTTTAACCACTCACTTTACTTATTTATTTTCTGAATCCTATATCTTCATACACATTATTAATGGTAGTAGACTCGTAGAGGTCATTTTGTGTCTCGTAATACTCTCCTTCTGTCTTGGGTTCCAATCCGTAGATGGAGTTAACGCTCTCATGTCTGGTGAGTTCGTAGTTGTTTGCAGAGGGAGCAGCGTTGGTACTCGCCTCGTAAATGGAGTTTATACTCTCCTGGTGGGATATTTTTTTCTTGAACGTTACTGTACCTTTGATGAAAATCAAATTAAGATTAGCAACATGAATTAGATATTAGTAATTATGAAGAAGCATTACGTTATAGAGGAAAATGGAATCATGAAGAAAGTCACCAGATTTTGGCTATGAAAGTCATGGAAGTAGAAAAGCTATATGGATGACGTGTATTTTTGAATATTTACTATTCAATATTAATAGGTAATTATTATATTAATAGACTAAATTACTTACCTTGTTCATCTTTTCGTTTCTTGTTTAACTTCAGTCCTACGAATATTCCGACTGCAACCACAGGGATGATTAACAGCAAAAGAAACCAATATGGCGATGGTCCATCTGAAATGAATATTTTACTTCAATAAAAACCTTTAGTTCTATTGAAAATCAAAATTTTACATAACCAATTAATATAGTATAAGTGATCTGGCTCATCTCTGTGAAAATTAAATTTGATATGACTCTGTTAAAGTACATCAATTAAGTATGGTAGAATTTCAAATTCTATTTCAATTAAGATTGATTTGTTTTTCTTGCAATTTCTACTATAGAAAAATTATTAAGTTTTATCAAAGATTAATTCTTTTTATGTCGCGGCATCATTTAACTGGGTATACCATCTATGATATTTTGTCAACAGACAATTCGTCCAGGAACATTTTGTAAACGGACATTTCTTCTAGGAAATGTTGTATTTTGCTTAATAAAGTGTATGTATTTTTTATTCTACTCATTCCCTTAATAGCCAGGAGTAAATATTTATAATATTAGTACCTGTAGTGATTTAAGCCAAATCATTTAATTTGAACACTTAAAAAATGTTTACCTTTTGATTGCAGCTACAAAATTGGATATGTTAATCGGGTGAATACTCTGTCTATTGTGTATACTATGTCTATTGTGTTTACTATGTCTATTGTGTATACTCTGTCATTTGTGTATACAATGTTTATTGTGTTTACTGTGTCTATTGTTTATACTATGTCTATTGTGTATACTATGTCTATTGTGTATACTATGTCTATTGTGTATACTATGTCTATTGTGTATACTATGTCTATTGTGTATACTATGTCTATTTTGTATACTATGTCTATTGTGTATACTATGTCTATTGTGTCTACTATGTCTATTGTTTATACTATGTCTATTGTGTATACTATGTCTATTGTGTATACTATGTCTATTGTGTATACTATGTCTATTGTGTATACTATGTCTATTTTGTATACTATGTCTATTGTGTTTACTATGTCTATTGTGTATACTATGTCTATTGTGTATACAATGTCTATTGTGTATACAATGTCTATTGTGTATACTATGTCTATTGTGTATACAATGTCTATTTTGTATACTATGTCTATTGTGTTTACTATGTCTATTGTGTATACTATGTCTATTGTGTATACAATGTCTATTGTGTATACTATGTCTATTGTGTATACTATGTCTATTTTGTATACTATGTCTATTGTGTTTACTATGTCTATTGTGTATACAATGTCTATTGTGTATACTATGTCTATTGTGTATACTATGTCTATTGTGTATACTATGTCTATTGTGTATACTATGTCTATTGTGTATACTATGTCTATTGTGTATACTATGTCTATTGTGTATACTATGTCTATTTTGTATACTATGTCTATTGTGTTTACTATGTCTATTGTGTATACTATGTCTATTGTGTATACAATGTCTATTGTGTATACTATGTCTATTGTGTATACTATGTCTATTGTGTATACTATGTCTATTGTGTATACTATGTCTATTGTGTATACAATGTCTATTTTGTATACTATGTCTATTGTGTTTACTATGTCTATTGTGTATACTATGTCTATTGTGTATACAATGTCTATTGTGTATACTATGTCTATTGTGTATACTATGTCTATTGTGTATACTATGTCTATTGTGTATACTATGTCTATTGTGTATACAATGTCTATTGTGTATACTATGTCTATTGTGTATACTATGTCTATTGTGTATACTCTGTCTATTGTGTATACAATGTCTATTGTGTGTACTGTGTCTATTGTGTGTACTGTTTCTATTGTGTATACTCTGTCTATTGTGTGTAGTGTGTCTATTGTGTTTACTATGTCTATTGTGTTTACTATGTCTATTGTGTATACTGTGTCTATTGTGTATACTCTGTCTATTGTGTATACTATGTCTATTGTGTATACTATGTCTATTGTGTATACTATGTCTATTGTGTATACTCTGTCTATTGTGTATACAATGTCTATTGTGTGTACTGTGTCTATTGTGTGTACTGTTTCTATTGTGTATACTGTGTCTATTGTGTGTACTGTGTCTATTGTGTTTACTATGTCTATTGTGTTTACTATGTCTATTGTGTATACTATGTCTATTGTGTATACTGTGTCTATTGAATATAGAAAGGAAATTCGCAGGAAACTATGACATTCACGAACTAGCTATTGCATATGACGTCAGTTAATGTTTCAGTTCTAGTTATACAAGGCATATATGTACTACTATAAACAATAAAATAATCCTCTAATTAATTTTCGGACATCATTTTCATTTCCTGAGAATTATTTTGATCTATATTAATATTTTAATGGTAAAGGAGACTTTACAATCATCGCACACGGGGCTAGAACAATTACCCCGGACAATTGCCATTTAATACGGAAATATTAAATTAATAAAGTTAATAATTAATAACTAATTGTAATTATTAGGGAAGCAATTGTCCGGGGTTATCAATAATCGTTAGGCAATTATTGTCCGGTTACGTTCACACACAATTCAGTGTCAAAGTCTCTCTTCTGGCCATCAGAACTTCAAGCAGAACAGTCATCGAAGCAGAAGCCATCGTCTGCGCAAACATTCTTTTTCAAAATAAGTTCAGATAAACTGCTTTACCACGAAATACGTTTTAAATGATTGTATCTGTGTTTCTGAATTGAATTATCAAATCGAACAGTTCGGTAAAACTTTGTCAGCTCCTACTAGAAACAATGTTTTTCTATTTTAACTTCTATTTATTTAAAAGAAATTTCACTCATTTAATTTTTAAATATATATATACATATATTCATCACAAATACTTTAGATTTAGTCCAAGAAATTCTCTCAGATATATTATGACTTATAATTTTTATTAATTAATCTAATATTCAAACCTGTAGAATGTAATGTTGAACCTGATGAAAAGTGAGCATCATCTTCATCTCTTGTAGTATCCATCATTTTTGGTCTGTCAGTAGTTTTCTCATGTTCCTCTGTAGTTGTTGTAGATATTTTAGTGGTTGTTGTAGGCTTTGGAATTGTTCTCTGAGTAGTCGTTGTTTTTCTTTGGGTTGTCATACGAGGTCTTCTAGTTGTTGTTGTTGTTGTAAATTGATTTACACAGTTTTGGTTTTCTGAACCGATGTACCAATTTAATTCATCATTTGGAGTTACATTAATTGAAAATGATTTAAAAGACTTATAACCATTTACTAAACGAGATGTGTACTTTATATTATTTTGGCCATCATTTATTAAATTTACAGTCCATATTCCTAATTTTGTGTATGCTTCAATTCCAAATGAATGCCATGAATTTCTTGATTTGCGAGTCTTGAACTGGAAGTCGTATTTGTTTTCACCATATATTGCACCACTCAATCTCAAAGATATGTGTATGTAAATATCTAGATCTGAATTAGGACGAATGAAGAGAAGAGTTTGTTTTTGTGTTATTTCCGCTTTGTTGCTTTTCAGGTGGCAATATTCATCTTTTCGTCCATTTCGAGATGGCGTATTTGTATTTATCCGATTTGAAGAGTCTGAATTATATATTCCACAGCATGAGGCTTCAGAAGTACACACATACATCTCCGAACCTGAGTTCATGTTTGAAATTTTAATTTTTTTGAAATGATATGTGTTATCCAAGATCCAATATACTGAATAACCTTCATCTCCATTAGTTACATTTAACTTCCATTCGTAATTAGGATAATATGCATGTTTAACCGTCAATAGGAACTTTAAAGCATAGTCTGAGTTCACATCGGTAGCTTTTAAATCTCTTGATGAAAAAGAGATAACCTTTTTCCCCTGTCGATTATGATTGATTGAATAGGTTAACGTTAAATTAAGTTGGAACCCTGGATTGAAGCCTTTCTTGAGAAGAATAGAAAATTCAGACTTATGTAGATAAATATCACCATTTTCAACATAAATATTCTCATTAATCGTGTCACACGAATGTTCATTGCTTCTGCGACTACGAAGTAATACATCCCAATTTTCGATTTCAAACGTTTTCGAATCATTATCTCCAAATCTGTCACTCGATTTACATAATGAAATAGCAGAAATTATAACTGCCAAACGAACAACCTTTTCAGTAAAAAACATTTTAGGTAACTACTGCGTCAGTGAGTCTTTCACCTACACTTGCATACTGGATATCCGGTAAGATAACGAACAACTTTTTATATAATATAGAGAGGTATTTTCTTACTTTTACCCAATGATTATACTCTGCTAATTCAATCATCTACGATGGTTGAACTCTTCATGCCAGAAAAGAAAATTTAACGATTGAGGATGAAAGCTTGTTATCAATAATCATATTGTCTGCCTAATAGATATTGTTTCAATATTTCAACTGCAATTAACATGCAGAATGCTTTTCTATTTTTTCATGTTGTTTCTTCATAACGAAATTTGATATACATATTAATGATGATTATTACATATTCATACTTGTTTAGAACTAGCATTGCACAAAACGCTGTTGGAGATGCGTTCGTTATTGATGTGATTTACTTATTGTTGCCTTAAAAGGATAAGGATATTCATTGAATTGAGATGTATCCTTAATTAATCTATTATTTATGCAAACTGAGTATTTAACTTATGTACTTTGCTGCTTTCTTTAACTAGTTAGAGGATATTCTTCCATTTCTTTATGTGGATTGACACTTACTCTGTAAACTCCACATAATCTCACTTGTCTATTTGGTTTTGGCAATAACAATATTTTGGTAAATTCTGTATGAATCCAGATGCTGAACAAATGGGTCTACTAAGATTTATCGGAAAAATTGATCGAAAGCAATTGATCGAATTGAGAATTAATTGATGTGATAGACAAACGTTCTTAGAAAATAAGAACATTGCACTTGCTATACCTTGACAGCCTTATGTAACTTGAATGTATGTAACTTGAAGAATACATTCATTCACTATCGAACCAGACCGAAGGGGGGAGGGGGGGGGGGTACGCTCCGATCCCTACAAACCTCTCAACTGGCCCGCTACGTGACCGGAAAATTCGTCAACGGAAGATTGACATATGAGTTGGCCATCGAGACCTATTGGAATCTTGCCTGCTGTACCTCTTGAAGCTGTCAGTGGTGAATGGAGAAGTTGAGTGGCATCCCTGGGTCCCCAACAGGCGCGTATACAAGGGGCGGGGGGCATTTGGGGCAGATGCCCCCTTTGAGGTCTGAACTTTTTAAAAATAAATCTACGTATAAATACAAATACATGGATTAATCTTCAAAATTGAAGAAATGTCAATTATTTGATTATTTTTAATTGCTTTTGACATGGTTGAACTCAGTATTCTATCAAAATCGTCATTTTTAAATTGTGAAATGGGAGAAATTAAATTGCTTCAAGTCGTATTAGGTATAAGCCATTTTGTTCATAGAGAGTGGATTTCTATCACCCTATTAATATTAGCATTGTTCTTCAATTTAAAAATGTTTTTGAATTTGAGAAGAAACGCATCGTCCTGTATTCTGTAGTTTGCCAAAACACCATCTTCTTCAACAGTACGCCGAAAATTCATGCTTTCCCAAGAGAAATGGAAGGGTGGCTAAATCTTACCACTTGAAAAGTTCACAAGAATTCATGGTCTATTTAATGAAACTGGTTCTATTCACGAGAAAAAGCAAAAAAAAAAAAAAAAAAAAAAAAAAAAAAAACTACGATTCAGGATGTGAAGAGTTTCTTTTAAGAAACCACTAGTTTTTCTCTCAGAAAAGCTTTTCAGCATATTTCATCCACACCAAAACCACGTGGTGGAGGATTTAGTTTCCGTTTTTATCATTGAACTTCAGTTCGACCATTAATGAAAACCACATAATTAGCGGTTTTGTGAGTGGATTATGCGGCAACCTTCCAACATTGCCAATTGAATCGTTTGGACAGACGAGAAGTTAATTTGCCTCCATCAAAAATACGAATGAAAAACCTCGAAATATCTAGAAAACAAATAATAGGTATGATGCAAAGGTAATGATCTTCGTTGCAATTATTAATGGAATGGTTCCAATTGTTCAAGCTTTCCTTAACGAATATGGCAACTTGTTACCAGTTATTGGTTTTCAAAACTCTGATTGCTCCAGCACATTATTTGGCCCAGCCTGCAACTTCTTCACTTTGGTGGATGCAAGACCACATTGCACAAATGCAGCTCTTGAATTTAAGGAAAAGTTTCGAGGTCGAGTGATTAGTAGAAGCACAAACTCGAGTTTATAAGTTTATATATATATAAAAAAACAGATCCAAATGAGTCTCTTATAGGTACAATGTGTTCAAATATATAACAATAAGACTCTCAAGAAAGTATGCAAGAATGTTCTGAAGCGTGCATCGTTCTGTCTTCACAACGGAGGGGGTCATTTTCAACAACTTGGGTAGGACCTCAGGAGATGTGCCTCATATGATATAAGACAATAAATGTTGAATAATAATAAAAAATCCTTTCTTTTTCTTCAAAGTGATGCACCTATAATGGTATTTGACTTATTTTTAAGTGCTTTCAATTCGCAATTAAAAAATTACGTTATCTGATGAACAGTGTAGCAGTATGGTTTTGATTATTTTTGCTGCAGCCAATAATTGAATATTGTGATTAAGTTAATAACTATCAGTCTATTAGTCTTCAAATACAGCTTATGGACTATGCAATACATCCACTGACGGGAAACGGACTATTCCCCGCCGGTATTTTCCCCGCCTGGACTTTTCCCGCCGGACTATTCCCCGCCGGCCGGTCTTTTCCCCGCCGAACTTTTTCCCTGCCTAATTTTTTTAAATTTAAACTCTGGAACACAATGTAATATTTACATATTTTAATTAGTGTTTGGAAAAAAATCGTTTTGACCAATAAATTGTAAATAAAAGTCTGCCGTTGCAACTAACAAATTTATTTGGAATTTTTTTAAACATTGTTGCATGGAAAGGGGTCACTTACCAACTCCAAGAACCGAACCCGTTTTGTAATAATTACTCTTTCGATAATTAGCTTTCATTGAAGATTTTTAGAGAAAATATACGTACGACTTTATATCAAAATCTTCCTCAAATCTTACTTCTTGAAAAGTCTTGATTTAAGAATTTCTACACTCTAACTTATTTATTTTCATAATGATGGTTAATCCATTGTTAGTTTTTTAAGGTATAAATACTAAATATGCATAGTAGAAAAAAAAGACACTATAGAATAGAGGTCAATAGTAAGTGTGATAAAAAAAATATATAGTAGGGTTATTAATTCTTTAATATATTAACGGTCAAATTAATAAACTACAATTAAATTTAATAGTGTTCTGGAAAAGTATGTATTTGAACTAGAACTAAGAATATCACCATTTTATAATAGCTGGTAAAGAAAATAATAAATTAGGGATATGTTTAACTTTAGAGCTGGAATATACTGAATTAATCATAGCTTCTTAATTAGAATAAACTGCGACATTTGGCAACCCCATAGAATTACCAAACGTTTGAACTATGTAGCATATATTTATAAAATTGAAAGACCAATATGGATACATACGGAAATCAAAACTAAAAATAAGACTGTATTATTGAGTAAGTTTGTTAATAAAATGTGTCTTCTATTGATAAATAGTTTGTTTTTAACGAAATTATAATTTAATAGCCCAAAATTCGGCGGGGAAAAGTCCGGCGGGGAATAGTTCAGGCGGGGAAAAGTCCGGCGGGGAATAGTCCTGACGGGGATAAGTCCGGCGGGGAATGATCCGGCGGGGAAACGTCCTAGTGCCAATTTATTCCGTTGATATTTCAGGGATTTTCATTAGTGTACCTGATGATCTTCCACAACGGAGTTATGGTTGGTGAAATCTGCTGAGAAACTGGGGGTTCAGGATGGTTCTTCATAGAAACTCTTCATCTCCTGAATCACTGTTTCTGTTCTTTTTGGTTTTGTTATCATTTGTTTTTCTTGTGAATAGAACCAGTTTCATTGAATAGACCACGAAGTCTTGTGAACTTTTTCAGGTGGTAAGATTTATCCGCCCTTCCACTTGTCATGGAGTGAAGCATGAATTTTTTCGACATACTGTTGAAGAAGAAGGTGTTTGGCAAACTACAGAGTACAGGATGATGCATTTCTTCTCAAACTTAGAAACATTTTCAAGGTTTAAGAAATGCTAATATTAATAGGATAAAATCCATTCTTTATACTTTATGAACATAATGACGTCCTCCCATTTCGCAATTCAAAAACTGATTCTTCTGACAGAACGCAGTGTAAGCATGTTCAAAGCAATTAAAATAATCAAATAACTGACCAGTCTGAGGAATTTTTCAGAAACGTTAAATTTTTTGAAAAGTGCCCCCCCCCCTTGACCGAATCCTAGATACGCCTCTGGTCCCCAAGCTGTTATAATTTGGATTATGTTGTTAAGACGTTGTGTGTGTTACCGTCGTCGTAATTAGTCCGTTAAGGGTAACATTGTGTTGCCGAGTCCGTTATGGCAAGGTCTATTCCCAGATTGTGGTGATTGTCTTACAAATATCTCTTATAGCAACATATCAAGGAGAATGAAAACCATAAGAGAAGTCAGATTATTTATTTCAAAACTCTTAGAAACTGAACAATTATAATTACTGAACTAATATTAACAAAAAATGTATATTATTGTTTGGATTGTATTATATATAATTATTTCCATTGTATAAAACTCATTTTGTACTAAATTGAATAATGAAAATACAATAATTCCCATTTTAATATATATAAAAAAGAAATGAAGATAGATTGATTGGAAAGGTAACTGGCCTATTTCTTTAAAATACCAGAAACCGCTACAATTGATTGTTTTTTTAAATCATTTTTACCATGTTTCATCATTTTTTTTAACGCTACTAGCAGTTTTAGAGGATAGCGTAAATGTGCTTTTCAAATACGAGATCTTAGATTTTTGTGTTAGGTTAATTTCTCCACTCTTCCTTTTCCTCTTGCGTTCGTTAATGCCAGCCATCGGTGCTTGTGTCCAATTCGACACATCGCTTGGTAATTGACTGCATTCACGGAGTAGCTTTTCTGCATTCTACCACTTTCGACGGTGGTAGATGTCTTAGTTTATGAAGCTATTACTATTTCGAGTGTTACAATTTAGAGTGTTACTATTTAGAGTGTTACTATTTAGAGTGTTACTATTTCGAGTGTTACAATTTAGAGTGTTACTATTTAGAGTGTTACTATTTAGAGTGTTACTATTTAGAGTGTTACTATTTAGAGTGTTACTATTTAGAGTGTTACTATTTAGAGTGTTACTATTTAGAGTGTTACTATTTAGAGTGTTACTATTTCGAGTGTTACAATTTAGAGTGTTACTATTTAGAGTGTTACTATTTAGAGTGTTACTATTTAGAGTGTTACTATTTAGAGTGTTACTATTTAGAGTGTTACTATTTAGAGTGTTACTATTTCGAGTGTTACAATTTAGAGTGTTACTATTTAGAGTGTTACTATTTAGAGTGTTACTATTTAGAGTGTTACTATTTAGAGTGTTACTATTTCGAGTGTTACAATTTAGAGTGTTACTATTTAGAGTGTTACTATTTAGAGTGTTACTATTTAGAGTGTTACTATTTAGAGTGTTACTATTTAGAGTGTTACTATTTAGAGTGTTACTATTTAGAGTGTTACTATTTAGAGTGTTACTATTTAGAGTGTTACTATTTAGAGTGTTACTATTTAGAGTGTTACTATTTAGAGTGTTCCTATTTAGAGTGTTACTATTTAGAGTGTTACTATTTAGAGTGTTACTATTTAGAGTGTTGCTATTTAGAGTGTTACTATTTAGAGTGTTACTATTTAGAGTGTTACTATTTAGAGTGTTACTATTTAGAGTGTTACTATTTAGAGTGTTACTATTTAGAGTGTTACTATTTAGAGTGTTACTATTTATGAATGACTATTTTGACGAATTTTCACAATAAGTCATATCCTAAAATTTCACAGTGGAAATGGCTCACAACCGGAGGAATGACAGAATAATTGGTAAAAGTGCAAAAGACATCCCATACAACAAAAAAACGGTCCACAGAACCATGAAACCTGCTTCAGTAATGGTCTGGGCCACCGTTTCAGAAACTTGGAGATCTCCTTTAATTTTTGTGGAACAAGGCGCCAAAATCAATGCTAAATGTTATATTGAGAATATTTTGACGCCAGTGTTGGAGTCAGCTAAGGATCACTTCGGTAATGACACTCTATGGACATGTCAGCAATACGGCGCGACTTCACATACTGCAAATGTTACTCAAAACTGGTGCCATGACCATCTTCCACGGTTTTGGTCCAAAGAAAAAAAGGGGCCTCCCTGCTCCCCAGATGTTAATCCTATGGACTTTTAGGTATGGTCCATTCTTGAATCAAAGGCCTGTGGTAAATTCCATCGCAGTGTGGATGATTTAAAGCGTTCGCTCCAGAGATCTTGGAAGGAAATTTCACAAGAACAGTTGCGTGCCGCAGTAGGAGGAGTTCGGAGGAGATTTGAGGCTGTTATTATAAACAAGGGGGGACATTTTGAATAAATTTATGATTTTTGAATTCTTGAAACCCTTATGTAATAATACATAACTGTAAATTATTAGATATATTTTTCGTTGGATTATAATATGCACTTTCATTTGCTTCCAAACTTACGCCCCACCCTGTAGTTCAAACCCTATCCCCTACTTAGGAACTTATTTTTAAGAATTATATTAATGTTTGAAAAATTGCTTCCAAACTTACGCCCCACCCTGTACATTATTTTCCATTCTCATCAAAGGTATGGTGCCTTACAAAAGACAGTTACTCCACCAGGAGAGTACAAACACCATTTACGAGGCGAATACCATCGCTGCTCCCTCTTCAAACAACTACGAACTCACCAGACATGAGAGCGTTAACTCCATCTACGGATTGGAACCCAAGACAGAAGGAGAGTATTACGAGACACAAAATGACCTCTACGAGCCTTCTACTATTAATAATGTGTGTAGAGAGATTGTTATCAAAAAATGAAGGTGTTAAGTGAAAGTTTAGAAATAGATCTGTAATGTGTTCAATAAAATTGTACGTTAAATACAATGTATAGTCTAGTAACTTCTGATTAAGAACGCTTCTGAGAATAAAATACGAGTCAAATTGACTCAAAATTTAAGTTTTCAATTTGTCCTTAAACCGGCTTTAAAATGTGAGTCAATTTGACTCATCCTTACATTTCACTCAAGAATAAGAGTCATATTTACTCCTAATTCATTGTCAGATTGACTCAGGACAAAAGAGGATTGACAAAAAAAAAATCAAATTTCAAATGAAAAGCGTCTAAACTATTAGTGTTTTTGTATTTTTTATAAGAATATTCCTGGATTGACGAATGTTCTCAAATCATTGCTTGATATACCGTTTGCTAAATTTCCTTGAATATCTTTTGAATAAAGATTTTGGTGTAAAAAATGGAAAATAGGATCCGATATATTTACTGGCCACAGAATCGAACCGATCCTTTTTCTCCTTGCAATTCGTTTCTTCTTCTCTGGGGTAAAAGTGAAAGTTTTATATTTTATTCTAGGATATAGCAATATAAAAAATTTAAATTTAAATATATAATTAACATACTAACACCAGTAATCAATAGCACAATTTCGGAAGATAATCATTGATATTTATGCAGTAATAAGAATGTGATCTTCAACCTATTGTTCATAATATCTTTCCCCAAAAATAAAATAAAACTTTTGTGAGTAGTATATAATTATTATAATGGTATTTATTAGTTTATTTCTATTTTTACTGGTTTGGTCTACCTTAGAGTGTATCTGGAGAGAAAATTATGGTAGGTACATGTAAAATAATAGTGAAAAACACGTATACTCTTCTGAGACATTAGCATTATTTTATATTTAAGTGAGCGGTATTAATTAATATATTCTTATTTACATTAATGCATATCTAAATATCTTTGAACTTCATCGAATAATTTGGTTAGGTATGTAAATTATTTTGGTCGATTATATGTTAAATATAGTTACTAATTTTACGCTATATACTATATATAAATTACAAAATCATAAATTTGTATTAAGATTTTTAGCACATTTCTATTTAGTCAAAATGAAATTTAAGTAATATGAGATTTATACGAATCAAGCTTAAAATTGACCCAACAATAATAAACATTCTACAAATCTCATTCAATTAATTAATTCCTATATTTTCAAAATTTTCAGTTCAAATAAATCTAACAAGAGCACTTATGAAATATTTAAAAAAAAAAAAAATTTATAAGACAATATTATTATCATAATTCAGTAAAAATTCACTAAATAATATTAAAATATCTTTCTTCATTTGTCTAGCTATCATGAGGGTGATTCTCCAGAAAAGAACAATTAAGTTTACAGCATAATATTTCATATATAATTAAAATCTATCTATAATTATAGATAGATTTTAATTATATATGATCATAGATCATAAATCGCACAAATTTTAGTTCCGCAAATATTTTTAAAGTAGCCCAAATTAATGAAAGCGATCATGATTGTGCTTGCAAATCTTAGCCTCCCAAATATCATTATCAATATCAGCCACTATACAGTTGTGGAATTGTGTTGCAGCGAGGGATTACCTGTAGGCCCGGCGCTTCTTGTGTTGCAGCGAAGTATTGCCTGTAGGCCCGGTACTACTTGTGTTGTAGCGAAGGATTGGATATAGGCCCGGTACTTCTTGTGTTGTAGCGAGGGATTGCCTGTAGGCCCGGTACTTCTTGTGTTGTAGCGAGGGATTACCTGTAAGCCTGGTACTTCTTGTTTTGTAGCGAGGGATTGCATGTAGGCCCGGTACTTCTTGTTTTGTAGCGTAGGATTGACTGTAGGCCCGGTACCTCTTGAGTTGTAGCGAGAAATTGCCTGTAGGCCCGGTAATTCTTGTGTTGTACCGAGGGATTGCCTGAAGGCCCGGTACTTCTTATTTTGTAGCGAGGGATTGTCTGTATGCCCTGTATTTCTTGTGTTGTAGCGAGGGATTCCCTTTAGGCCCGGTACTTCTTGAGTTGTAGCGAGGGATTACTTGGTGGTGGTTGACTGTGTGCATGTGGTGCCTGTTTTCCTTTTCTCTTTCCAACTCACTGAGAGATGTTAGCAAACTCTGTAGTTTTTGACGTACGTCAAAATCCATGATACCTGCAGGTATCTTGGATACCACCTGAAATAAAGAATAATTTATTGCTTTTTCTTAAATGATTCAAAAATATTGTTGAAAAAGTTGGTCTAAAACTGCATGGCCCAGATAATATGATGACGTCCCGAGAACGTCCTATTATGGGCCATTTGGTCCCGGTCTGATTCAGACAAAAATAGGACGTCCTCCGGACGTTCTATTTTTGCCTTTTTTCGACTTATTTTATTTGGTCGGAAACAAACGTCCTCAGAAGGTCCTCGTCAGACCAATATTGAATGGTCCCTAATCGGTCCTAAGATGACGTTTTCTGGACGTCGTATATTGGTCATCTTTCGACCTTTATAATATTGTCAGAAACAGACGTCCTCAGTACGTCTTCGTCGGACCAATATTGAATGGTCCCTTATTGGTCCTGAGATGACGTTTTCAGGACGTTCTAAATTTGTCTTTTCTCGACTCATTCAGTTGGGTATCTTCTGAAAAATTTCCGAAATTGGCTTGGTTGGATTAAGTGGCTTGGTCGTATTAGGTGGCTTGGTTGCACTAAGTGGCTTGGTCGCATTAAGTGGCTTGGTCACACTAAGTTCCTCGGTTGCACTAAGTGATTTGGTCGCACTAAGCAGCTTGGTTACACTGAGCAGCTTGGTCGCACTGAGCGACTTGATCGCAATGAGCAGCTTGGTCGCATTAAGTGACTTGGTCGCACTAAGTGGCTTGGTTGCACTAAGTGGCTTGGTCGCACTAAGTGGCTTGGTTACACTGAGCGGCTTGGTCGCACTGAGCGGCTTGGTCGCACTGAGCAGCTTGGTCGCACTAAGTGGCTTGGTCGCATTAAGTGGCTTGGTCGCACTAAGTGGCTTTGTCGCACTAAGTGACTTGGTCGCACTAAGTGACTTGGTCTTACTGAGTGGCCCGGTCTCACTAACTGGCTTGGTCGCACTAAGTGGTTTGATCGCACTAATTTAAGTGGCTTGGTCGAACTAACTGCCAGTAAGTGGCTTGGTCGCACTAAGTGGCTTGGTTGCACTAAATGACAGTAAGTGGCTTGGTCGCACTAATTGGCTTGGTCACACTGAGCGGCATGGTCAGTGCAAGAGAACTGACCCGTACATCATGTGTTGTAGTGAGGAATTCCCTTTATGCTCTGTACTTCTTGTGTTGTAGCGAGGGATTGCCTGTAGTCCCGGTACTTCTTGAATTGTAGCGAGGAATTGCCTCTAGGCCCGGAACTTCTTGTGTTGTAACGAGGAAATTGCCTGTAGACCCGGTACTTCTTGTGTTTTCTTTCTATTCTTATTCGTTCACTAATCACACTGTTGTCGTGACGACTGTCCACCTGGTTGATGTTGGCATGGAGGTGGTTGACTGTGTGGATGTGGTGCCTGTTTTCCTTTTCTCTTTCCAACTCACTGAGAGATGTTCGCAAACTCTGTGCAGCTTTTGACGTACCTGTCTGCTTCTCTGAAGCAGTTCGTTGTAACGCTCCACGATGAGTCGATGAGATCCCCTCTCTCGATTAAACCCTCGTCAGATGAGGAGGAATCATTTGGTGACGGAGTTGTTGTAGTAGTCGTTGTTGTTGTTCGTGGTGGAACTGTAGTTAAATGAACATGTGTAGAAGTTTCAGCGTGTATTTTGCTTTAGAATTTCGTTTTCTAAATCAAAATTTGCCTATATTTTCACTCAACTATTGAACTAAAGTATCAGCCTGTTTAACTCTATATGAACCATATTCTCCATAGCACTCAACATAGTCCTCAAACAATAGATTGTCCCTATCAAGATTGCTAATGCTATTATGTACCCAAATAAATAAATAGATCTCGTTTATCTGTCTATTTCATCTTTGTTATCATATTCGAATTTTCTTCACAATCCTGGGATATACAAACTCAATTTATTACGAAATATACGATGGAGAGAAAAATAGAATATAATTGAATTAGAAGAAGTAAGTAAGAACTTTCAGTTTTCTTAAAGGTATGGTGCGATATTTTTTCATACTTCATTATACATAATACCATTTGCATACATCATTTGTATATATTTAAGAAATTCCGATTTATAATTTAATGAAAACCGTGAGAATTTTTTTTTTAAATGAACAAATGATCATTTTTACTGCTATATCCGTATGAGTGATAATTTTCTCAAAGATATAACGGAAGCGTGATAAACACATGCATGGAGCTTAAAGTTCAAACTGCTATATAGATAATTTGATAATTTAATTTATTAGTGTATTTAAAATCGATTAGTTCAATATTGCTCTATTAATGAAGTTCTGTTTTTTTTTTCACATTTCAATCAAATAAGAAAAATATTACACAGAACTTACTAGGACTGACCAATTGATATGCTATTGGCGGTGCTAGGAAAATTCTTCCGTTTTCTAAAAATAGGAATAGAAAGGAAGACATTATTGTGTTAACAATATATGTAAGAGATAATTGCAGTTGCATAAAATCTGGTTAGATGAAAATAACATATATATTCAGCAGTTATAACTGTTGATGAGCAATTCATTTTATGTAGCTAATATATTATGTTATTTATACCTAATTAAAAATGAAATTTTTTTTTAACTTAATCAAATATATAAATTGAATAGCTGGACTTTTTCAGCCATGCAAAACATGGGCAATATTTGTCGTTGTTTAATTCGGAGTTCAAAGTCCTTTCGCCACACGACACTTTCAATACGGTTCACGATTGAGAATTTAGTGTTACTTTTGGAAGAAATATATACAAATCTTAACGAGACAGCTCTTCGATTTTAAATCATCAAAAATAAATATTCAGAATATTTTACCTTCAATCTTTGTAGAAAATAATATTTAACTAATATTTGAAGTTTGTTTCAGTTAAATGCAATCGAGAGGATTTCTTCGGCTATACTCCTTACGGGATGCAGCAATGACACCCTTTATTAAATATTCCTCTACGATGATCATAGATACGACTGTATATTAAATTTAGACATTAGAAACTTTTAGAATTGTAGTTTTAACTTCCTAACTGTTTTGAAATGAAAGGCGGGTTAGTGTAATTTAATAAAAGCTGATATATATTAAATACAAGGAAGCAAAATTTTTTTCGTTTTGTGCTAAAACGCAATTTAGTTATTATGTAGTAATTTTCTACTTATAGATGAAAGAAAATTATGAATTGAAAACAAAAATTGAAAATAAAATGAATGGAGTCATAGATTTATTCCTTTCCATCAAAATTTGACATACAGTACAATTAGTTTTGGGTAGTTAATTAATTACCAGATTTTGAATTCACCGTTTCGCAGATACGAAAAATAAGAGAAATATAAATAACTCATAAGAATAGTTAAAATAATGTAGATTTTTCATAAGCATATGATATTAAGTTTATATTAATACGACAAAATATAATTGTCTCGATCTTTGAAAATATTCAACAAATTCACAAATTGGTATCTATTTAGTCTCTTACTATTCACTAATTGGCATCTCTTACTATACGTAATGGAAGTGCTCATGTTAAGCAATGTTGTCAAATTTCAAAATATTAACTGAAAAACTCCACGGTTTTTGCTTCTAAAATTTAAAACACCCTCGTTTATTTTTACCGCGATAATACATTGGAACAAAACGGGGAAGACGAAACCAACGCGAAAACTCGTTATATTCAGTTGAATTTTGGAATGGTCAAGAAAGATCATCCTAATATTTGGAAATTAATCATGCAAGAATGAAGGAAGAAGAGGTGACCAAACTAAAAGAATTGAAACAAAGAGAGCTCTGTGACACAGAGTAAAAGGCTAAAATATTGAGATATTGACGAGCAAATATAAAGCAAGTATTGTAATACACTCCGAATGAAACAGATTTTTCCACAACTATTGCCCATGTTTTGCATTGCTGAAAAAGTCCAGCTATTCAATTTGAAAAAAATATTAGGTTACTTTTTTAAATTTTTAATTATAAATAACATAATATATTACATTGCTACATAGAATGAATTTTTCATCAACAGTTATAACTGCTGAATATATGTTATTTTCATCTAACCAGATGGTTCTAGGTGAATTCCCCCGCGGAAAATTCCACCAATAACTTCTCCAAAATAAAAATGTCAGGCTAGAACTTCAACCGTTTGAAGTCAGGTAGATATAGAGTGACAGTTTACGTGCGTCGATCCTGACAGTTTACTATTACGGTCTTATCCTGATAAGTTCTCCAGATATATATTGATAATTTATCACATTTTTCACACTTAGTTTATTTTATTTCCACTTGACTAAAGAAGCTATAACCATAGAAACTTTCAGGAATTAATACTAGATTTAATCAGGTAATGACAAGCTGGTGCCGTTATGGAAAATATCAGAAGGTTTAAGTAGAACTTCTCTAACTATTGTCCGAATTTAACAAGGAATAATGATAAAGTAAAATTGAAAACACTTTTTATTCTAAAGAAGACAGGAATCTTGTAATGCTCGGAACATGGTTCTTCTTGTTGGGTGGCCCATGCAAAGAATACTGAGGACAGGAGCTACTTCTCCCAACCAGTACAGGACGCTTGTTTCTTCGTAGCACTGTAAAAAGACGTAGTTATTATCTTTATGTACATTTTGGAATAATTAGAAATACCTGATTGC
The DNA here is from genome assembly GCA_947561585.1 of Caprella mutica. Taxonomy (NCBI): domain Eukaryota; kingdom Metazoa; phylum Arthropoda; class Malacostraca; order Amphipoda; family Caprellidae; genus Caprella; species Caprella mutica. The sequence continues at coordinate 69,936 of CANNZV010001185.1, read as the reverse complement.
ATTTTAGACGGAATTTAACAAGGCTGAATCTTACCATCGGTAGTTGTATTCTCCGAATTATTATCTTCAAAATCTTGTACTCTCTTTGTTAGGCAAGGGCATCCCTTCCTGAACACACCTGTAAAAACGAAAGAAATAATAGAGTACGCTAAAATTTTAACAAGATAAAATTGTTCTTTTAATAGAATGTAACTTACTTTGATCTGGATGCCTATTACAAAAAGGAGGATTTTGCGGGCAGATTGGTAAAGGTGGAACTAGATTGTGGAAAGAAATAGAGTTGTTGAATGTACTGTATCATTGAATATATATATATATACAGTATTCATAATAAATAATAAAGTGCACTCACCTTCTGAGATAATAGATGTCTGAGTGAAAACTTCTCCATCAAGTGCATCAGGTGCTGATGTACCAGCTCTGTAGACGGCTCCATTCAGAAGGTTTTCATTTGTGCAAGATATTTCCTCATTTGGCTGTATTGTAACGCCAGCAGTCGTACCTTGCAGGAAACTTCGAAGATCAAAGTTGTCATTAAGGTCGGGGAATTTAGGAGGTTCAAACATGTCAAACTCAGATGGATAATCTAGTTTCACATTTTGCGTCATGTCCTCGAATTCACCAGTTCCCAGTTCAACTATCCTCCATCTATCTTGGGAAAGTGCACGTACGATAGGCAGACTGTTGGCAAATATAACAACTGGAACTGGTTCAAATCTAAAAAGAGTTTTGAATTACTTTAGAGAGTATAAATATTTCATAAAAACTAATAATTTGAAAAATAATTACCTGTTGAAAATACCATTATACTTTCCTGAAGCAACGTAACCATTTTTGACACATTCAACCAGACCGTAGTCAAAACTGTCTAACTTGGATCTTGGAATGTCGAATGCAAAACCTTTTACGTTTTTTAGCATTGGTCCGATGTTATGAGTAGAAATGTTATCATTAAGAAGTGTGAAGCCATACAGTATGCTGAGGACGTTTGCTAAAAACGTCTTACCAACGTTGCCTGAAACATCCGATACCCACAAGACTTCTCTGGAAGGTTGTTGCATCACTTTTTTGAGAATTAAATTTTGCCAAGGGTAGATTTTGTACTTGCTCCATTTCTCAAACATTTTAATTGTACGTTCAAGTGTTAAGAGATAACGTTCAGCTCTCTCAAAGTACAAATGACGATCAGAAAAAGTTTTGGATGCAATTATCTGAGGTTTTTTCAACCTATCCATAAGTCCAGACAGAATCATAGGTACAGATGCAGGTGTTAGTCTGTTTCCCCGTCTTTTATCAAATATATCTGAAAAGTCCCCCACGCAATCATAATTCCCTTCCTTCGTGCAATATTCAAAATTCTCCAATGGACCCATTCGTGCTGCATTCCAGTAGGCGTCAGTGAAAATTTTCTTCACGAAGCTCAATCGATGCGATCTGAGTAACTCCAAATAACCTTGGATATGGTGAGTACCACATTCACCTACTTCAAAACCCCAGACAGCTCGTTTGACCTTGAATTCAGACTTACTCAAATGGCCTCTTATATTGAAGTCGGCACGGTAATTATTTATGGTGAAAACCCATCTGGACCTCTGTAGTGGTCCTATATGCGTCTCTAAAGTTCCTTGAGTTGATTCCATTGAGCATATAGATCGTGATAATTAGCTGAATTTGAGTTTCCCAATAGAAAAAGGAGAATCTATCATTCGAAATAAAGTCAATCATTGAAACTAACAGTTTTTAGATTCTCATTTACGACATTGCCTGCTGAGGGATTCTAAAAAAATGTGTGCATGTTCCACTACCTATAGCCGATCAGTGATAATTTAATAGTTAGGGAAGGAATTAATTGAATGTGCTGAATACACATAATTAAATATAGAAAGTATTATACCTTATACCGTATCAAAGAGATGCTAAATTATTATAGTAAAACGAATAATTTAGAAACATAAATTTACTAGAAACTTCCAATGCCTTAAGCCACTCAAGTAATATAGATATTTTTAAACGTAACAGAAAATGGGAAAATAGGTAGACAGGCATATGATTAAAAATCCAGGTTCAAACTTACTTTTTTAACTAGAAAATTCCGAATTATCCTGAAACTGGTTAAATAATGATTACCAGTTTTTAGATGTTTAACTATTCATTTTTACCTAAAACTCCTTCCATTTCAAACTTACAATACTATGCCAATGAATGTGAAGAAAATATACCCTCTAGTTTTTGTATATTATAGTATACATTATCATTCAATGTATGCTATTGTGAATTAAAAAGATCGCAACGTAAGATTTTTAAATGTACTAACTGAGAATGCATATCATGACTTAACATGAGAATTTCTCCCGAACTTCTCCATTATTAGTACCTGACAAGTTCCCGGAACTAATCAAGCAATTTGTACAGTCAATGTAACTTATGAGGCGAAGTTAGGCATTTTGTGCTGTGCTATTGATCACGTAATATTGAGAAAAAAAAATAAACATACGGTTTTTTTCAAACTGCAAAAATTATGAGCATTTTCTATGTGCAATAGTGTTTCAACTTATGTGCTTATGACGTTTTAAATCGTTCTAGCATACCTTCGTAACGATCGGAGCCTTTTGAATCGAGTTATTTATAAAAGTTTGTAGTCGACGGGGCTGGAACGCCAATAGCATAATTTAAAAAAAAGTCAGGTTGGGTGTATGTGGCGGTATGTGGCAACTATGAAATTTGGATTTGATTTCAGAAATAGTTAGTTAGATACTCATTTCTTGTTCTGATCTCAGTGTGGTTACACGTGAACTGAAGTGCAGCTATAATTTATAGAGATGGTATATAATAGGAATGAGGAAGGCATTTCTACGTGTAAGTATAAAATTAGTTTTATTTTCAACAAGATTGTTAACTTCGTATTTACTAAAGAGTAAATAGAATTAGATTTCATAATAGATCATGATATTGATTATATTATTACAAATTTTGTAAATCATTATTTAATTAAGCTATGGTAATTGCGCAATTAGTGAACGTAAACAGTTACCTAATATGGCTAATGGGAAGAATAATAGATCTGATACAATTGGTAACAACCAGCGAGATCTTCTGTAAAAACTTAGAAGCCATTCAGTTTTGACTCGTTCGGTAATTGAAAGCATTCGGTAATTGCGTCATTACCCTAACTCAACTAGTTTAGAATTTAGTACATAGTATTTGACGGTGATGTGAACTGCAAACATACAAGTTATTTTTTGGATAGCTAATTAGTGTTTTTTTTTAGTATTGTTTTCACGAGTATTAACTCTTTCGCATTTTTTAAAACTTTAGGGTAACTACTCAATCACCGAATAATTTCCTATTGCCAAATAATGTTCCAGATTGGCTACTGTTATGTATTTCGATTAGATCTATTATTTTTAATCTTAACCATATTCGGTAATTTAAATAAGCACTTTTGTAACTTTTAATTGCGGCTAGTTGAAAGTCTGACAACCACTGATTTAGACTTATATTTAAATGTTACGCATGCCTAAAGGATCATTGTGTAGCTTTTCATTCATTATTGAAATCTACCAAACTCTATATTTAAATTATTATTGATTAGTCAAGAGTTTGAAAGTTTTATATTTGTGCAAGTTCTGAATTATCGATCAATTCTACATTATCGACCATATATTATAAAATTTAATTGTCAATCATCAATACTTTTTCATTTATATGGTATTTACTGTAATTAATATCAAATTTAAAGTTTTAAATTAAATTAAATTTTCTTGTATTGTCGAACATGTGGTCGATAATTCAGAATTTTCCCTAAATATGAAATTCTTAAATTTTCGATGGGTGGTTTTTTCGCTTCTATGGTATTTATATTTCATATATTTTCTAGCTTATTCGGATACGGATTCAGATTCCGAATCTGATTACGAGTGCAGTACTTTGGATGAGTTAGATGAAGCTGTAGATGGGGACTCAGACGAGGAGATTTACTCAGATATTGTAAGTTCCGAACAATATTTTTTAAATAAATTTAACCACATTCCTATGAGTCAGACTAAGTCCTTTTTACTTGCATTCCACATAAATCTTGGTGACTGTTGGACTCCTTAATCGGTAACTATTTATTTAACTTCACTAGTATAACTCCCTAATAAATTAATCTTTATTTCTCCAGGTCCAAGAACTAAATTTGGAATTCATACAAAATTCGATTAATAAATCTCAACTTCTTGGGCATTTTTCATTCGAAGATAACATCGCTTCACTTAAAAATGAAAAATTCAATCTGTTATATCGACGTTCCAAGAGAGAAATAATTGTCGAAACAGTTTCGAAAATTAAAGAAGCTCAAACAACCTTTGCACAAAAATTAGACGAAGCATCTGAATTCTTCAAATCAAATATATGTTCTGCATTTATGATGGACAGAGCATTCGGGGATGTAGAAGATGACCTTCTCTGCAATAAGAGTTTAAACCCTGTAGTTCGACAGCAAACTGATGGCTCTCTTCAACTAAATTGTCCTATGAAAGGTTGTGCTGTAAGCACTCATAGACTGAAGCGCCATCTTAGATTGAAGCACTCTCACTTAAATGAAAATAAAGTGGAATTTTGCATAGTGATGGCACGTAGAATGGAAAAAAATAAATTGACCAGTGAAGAATGTACAGTGACTGAAAAACCTAATTTAACAAAAACAAAGAAGCACAGACCCTTGGAGCACGCTAGCAAGAAGCATAATTATGTTAAGTGTAATCTATGCAAGTTTCTTGCAACCAACATTTCTCAACACCTGCAAACTAAACATAAACTTGCAACCGGAAGTGAAATATATGTATCTTCTCTTAAACAAAGTGAGGTAATTCCAAAGGTATATACTAAAAGTGACGGTAAGGGTGTGGTTGAGCTTAGTGGCAGCGAACTGAGTGCTGCTCAAGATAAATACGGCGAGAAAATAGAAGAGGAACGTTCAGTTTTGCTAGAGCTAAAAAAAGGCAGACAAGAAATGGAGAAGCTAAAAATGAAGATTCAAGAAGCTACTAACCAAACAGAGAGGACTAAATTATGCAAGAAACTGCAAAAAACTACTCAAGACTTCAAAAAGTATCGGTATAGGGACACGAGAACGTATTCTGAGAATACGAAAGTCTGGAAGGATTCTTTTGAATCATACTTGAAACTTAGAGACAATTTCAATCCAAAAAGATGTGCAAGTATGGCGATTGATATTGTTTTAAAGTATGAAGAAGCTAATGGCAGTCTTTCTTTCTCGGATCTTTCGAACACTAAGAATATTCGTAAAATGGTCCAATTGTTCAAAAATTCTGAAGGAATGAAATCCAGTAGCAAAATAAAATACCTAAAAATGTTTTCAAATTTTCTAAGGTTCCTTTTGCTGGACTGTGACAGTCCTGAGAAATCTACTGATGAAGGTCTCCCTGACAAATTATCAAAGAGCGTTCTATTTGATGAAGCATCTCACGAAGTTGATAATGTAATAGTTTCTCTCTCAAAACGAACTGGTATGGAGATTCTGGAGAGAAGAGAAGAAACAGAAAAAAAACTGATCAGTAAAGCAGAATTAATAGATATATCTTCTGCGGTACGAAATAAATTGCTGAAGATTCTAACAGTGTCCACTCTCAATAGATCTAGATATTCATGTGCAGACGCTATCACAGTGAGGAACGATCTAATAGCAATTGCCACGATTAACTTAGGGAGGCGTAGTATGGAAATTACCACCATGTCATTGAAAGAAGTGTCGGAGGCTAAAAAAACTGTTCTGCAGACTGGCGAGACTTACTTTGTCGTTCAGGTAAGAGGTGTAACATGTGAATAGTAATTTTAATATTTATTAGATATATTGTTAATCGTATTTTCTTTCACTTCAGGTCCTTGAACAGAAAGGCATGAAAAGTGGCAAGAAGGCTGCCGTTACCTTTAGAGAGGATGAGTTTGAGGTATTGAAAGTATTCATTCATGAGCTCCGATCGAAAATATGCACAAACGACAAATTGGAATGCGTGTTTCCATCTTCTGGGGAGGGAGGTAGACAGATGTCACTGAGTGGGATCTGGAAAATTTTAACTAAATACAAAACAAAAAATGGAACGAAGCTAACATCACGACTGATAAGAAAATCAAAGGTTACAAATAGCAGGACTTTAGAGTTAACAGAAGGAGAAAAGGATGCTACAGCGCACGCAATGGGTCACAACACATCCACTAGCGAGAGATACTATAATCATCGGAGTTTAATCTCATCAACAAATGCATGTCTCTCTCTTGAAATGTCGAGATCTTCAGTCGAAAGATCCTCGCATGGCACTCCTTCTCTACCAGGCCCCTCATCATCATCGACTCCCATCATGAGCTTCACTCTTTCAAAGACAGATTCACAAGTCTCTTCATCAATCCTCTCCACGGAGCGCGAATCTGTCAAAAGGAAAGTAACCTTCGAAGAAAGTAGCGACAGTTCCTATGAACCTGACATAACGATAAAGAATTTGCGGACCAAAAAACTGAAGTCGGGCAATAAAGAGGCAGAAGAGGAGCTTGAAAGATACGTCGAAGGTGTAGTTAAATCATGTCAAGAGACGGGAACTACTGACAAGCTGTACAGTGCGAAAGGATTAATTTCTGTCAAGTACGTTTCTGAAAACTTACCCACAAGTGCCAGGAAACAGTTTTCTGTCAAGAAAATAAGAAGGGTTGTAGAAAAATACCTATAATCTGTAAAACTCATTAAAAATTTCCATTATATGAATTATCAGTTTCTAGTAATTTTGTTGTATGCTATCTAGCTAATACATGTTATAGTTTAATAAATTGATTCACTTTCTCTTATTTTTCTGTGCATCCAAAAAACAAAATTAATTAATGAACACGTTCCTTACCGATTACAAAAGGATCTACTGTTAGGAGTTTAGTTTAAAATATTATACTAAAAATGTCAAGGTCTTCTCATTCATTATGATATACTTCCTAAGAGTTTCAAGATTTCTCTAACTGTTCTAACTCCTCAGATTTCATACAAAGTTACATTGAAAGTTTATAAATCAGTTGAGGATTTCCATCATTAGAGTATGCAACATTCTATTGTGTATTGACTATTTACACTAGTATTTAAAAAAACTTATGATAAAATTGAACTAAATTTTCACCAAAGCTCATCATCTACCTCATTTAGTAAATCTAATCAACAGAGACTCTATGGTCTAATTAGTTTCATAAAAATTGATTAGGAATTATTTTGAATTTGTAGGCTATACTCTGGAAAACATTAGTGGCGCTAGTCAGGCTGTCAGATTTGATGCAAATATTTGCCTAAGTTGAAAATTCGAATTTAAACTTGACATAGGCTGTAAATTTACAGAAACTGTCAAGCAAATTAGTTTGGTACTGCCACCAATAGCTTGTCAGTTTCCAGGGTCATGTTAGGTTGAATCCTGTGAGTTTCAGAAATTGTCAGGCAAATGTCTCGATCATGATTTGACCTTTCCTGACCATTTCCCGGAATTTTCCATCGAGAAGTTCCACCACGGTAAGTTCCACCGCTGGTAAGTTCCACCACGGAATATTCCACCACGGAAGATTCCACCGCATAATATTGGATTTTATTTACAGAAGGTATAACATTTAATATTAACTGATTAAAAGACTTTTTTTTTTGTGTTAACAGAACAACATTTCATTATTCAGAAATTTAAGAAATTATAAGAATATGTTATGTTAAGTCAAGAACTAAGAGATAAGCTAAGGCGAACATACGAAGTAATAGACAGATCAAACGATCTTTTAAATATTAATCAATTAAATTTTTAATAAAATTTAAATCATGGAAATTCAAGAATGAAATTCCACTGCCCCATGCAGTGACCAACCATTTAGATTCCGTTTGATTCTCCTTTAAACATATATATGTTGAAACTGAAATTAAGAATAATGTTTTGCTTGTAACATAAATTTTATTTTATATATATTATCTATCACCCAAGTTTTTAAATGTTTAAATTTAAATCAGCGACGATAAAAGGTGTAATTATTGAACTTGACACGTACTGAAATAAAACATTTAATTTGTATCGATATATTTTAATATAAAAAAAATTACAAAGTTGAAAATTTCTGTATCTGTTAAATAATGTCTTTTGAAACTATTACGAAATTATTTAAATATGATGTGTTTCAACTTAATTTTGAAAATAGAGTTAAGCAGGTAAATTGCGGTACATTAACCAGCTTCGACCTGAAACCACAGACATACGAATAAAAAACATAAATTCAAAACTCACATAAAATATATAAATATTTTAAATATAAACAGAGTTTCTTTTGATATGTAACATCTTAATATAAATGCGGCTCTGCATATCTCTGATTTAAAATGACTCTAAAGAAATAGACATTAAAAACAGGCTTGTCATGTTACTGCTTAATATTAACCTTTTCAATAATGAAACATAACAAAATTTATTTTTGTATCAAATATTAAAATCTGAACTTCAGTGTTTCTGTTGATAGATTCGAAAAGCTAAATTTATAAGTGTTGCCACAGGTTGGTGTTCCAATACCAACGTCATAGTCTGTCACTATTTAAATATTTAATTCCCATATGATGGATTATTAATTGTTTTATTTATTTATATTTATCAATTACCTAGACTTAGAAATACCTTTTAAAATAAACTGTTCCGAAATGGTGGAATCTTCCGCGGTGGAATTTTCCACCTCTTGCATTTAACACCGGTGAAATCTTCCTAGCTGGTGGAACTTTCCGCAGTGGAATTTACCGGCCACGAACCAGATTGTAGGCGACTGCATTTATCTCTTTCATATATTGTTTACACTGAACGATATCTTTCTTTTTATTCCTAATTTAAGAAAACGGACGAACTTTGAGTGGACGAAGTTTCCGTGGACGAATTTTCCGCGGACGAATTTTTTGTGGACGAATTTTCCATGAATGAATTTTCCAGGCACCAGACCGCTAACCTGACTCTTTAAACAACTTTGAATATACAGTTTTTCACAGGGAAATGAAACAGTAGGAGTTAGCAGAGTGGCAGTCAATTCATAATTAGAAATATAAAAAAAATATGGTTCTAGGTAAATTACTCGAAAACAATTGCTCGAAAGATAATTGCTCGAATGAACAATTTCTCGAAAGACAATTACTCGACAAACAATTGCTCGAACGAATAATTGACCGAAAAAACAATTGCTCGAATGATTAAATTACTAGAATGATCAAATAGTTCAGTGTTCAAATTAACAAAAGACAGATAATCATCAAGTTGGATCATTTCAATTAGCTGCACCTAATCGTCCTTGTATCTAATTAGTAATCTATAACAACAATTTTTCATCGCTATTCAAAATCAGTCATAATACCTACGGGTTTTAAATTATTATCTTCCTATTTTTTTTATTGAACAGGAGTACACCACCAATTTTGGGTACAGTAATTTTCGTTTTTTGTCAATCAATAGCTTCACTGGGCTCCGACGAGATGTTCTCGGGGATATGTTAGGTTAGTTAGGTTTTAGCAACTTTGGCTATGAGAACTGTTCCCGATACATTTAGAATAACCTCTGGTATTCGTGCGCTTTTCTCTATCCGGTTGCTCTTATCTGGTTGAATTTTCCTTTTCTTTTACATTTTACAATTGACTATTCAAAATTTGACCAATTTTTAATTACATAAATATTGCCGAAAGTCGGTTTATAATAAAGTAGATTATTTTCGATTAACTGCACCTAATCGTCTTTGTTTCTATTTGGTAATTAATAATAACTGCATTTCATTTATTTTATATTATCTGAGTGATTGATCATTCGAGCAATTGTTCTTTCGGTCAATTGTTCATTCAAGCAATTGATTTCGAGCAATTATCTTTCGAGCAATTGTTCATTCGAGCAATTGTTCATTCGAGCAACTGTTTTTCGAGCAATTGTTTTCGAGCAATTGTCTTTAGAGCAATTGTTTTCGAGCAATTTCGACCAAAAAATGTATTTAAATTAGTACTTGAAATGTAATTAATTACATTAGATACATTTAGTTAATTACTTTTTAGTCGTATACTTAGTACTTAAACACATCCCAGATAACATGACAATATCCCCGGGAACTCCGTTGGAGTACCGCACCTCCGCTACAGATCCCACATCCAAAAGAATGCTTAGCGAATGTTCGAATTATATTCAAAAGGAATCATATCTTCATGGAACTTAATGCGAACATAAAAGGATGTTATTTCTTAGATCCCGTGCGACGCTAGACGAATATGAACTATTTTATGATTGGATTTATGATTAGAAATATGATACTCTTGAGTCTTTAATAGTAGCTAGTAGCTAAATAATATTATCAGTAAATTATATCTGTCTTTAATTTAGAGTGGCCAACCCGGCTGTAGGATTTTAGATTTTATTTATTAGATGCTAGATTTTATTTATTTCAAGAGTGCTTTGAAGTTTCTACGATGTTACAATGTTTCTACGATAAGAGACAGCAGTTAGTCAAAGTGCCGCAATATACCTACTTGACCATAGTTTGTCACCCCTTGTTAGGTATTACTGTGCTATAGATAATTAATTTACTACATAACTGCTTACTTACCTACCTAGGGTCATGCAGGTAAATTGCGGCCTTAGATTTTTAATTGCGACCTCTCTCTAAAAAATTCTGAACCGAAATTACATTAAAATGGCATAGCTATCAAAGAAGCGCAGTGCATGCTATAATTTATTAATTTAAGTTTTTAACATGTATTATGAAGGTATGATGTTTCTGTTGTTAAAGGCCGCGGTTTGTTAGTGTGCCGCAATTTACCTGCTTAACCCTAGATAAACTACATAACTACCTACCTACTTGAGCTACTGTGGTAAATTTGACGGTTAAAGACGGGTTTAAATTACAATTATCTGAATTTAAAACTCGATACATTACCTAACTTAGTAATTGTAAAGGTTAAAGTAAAGTCAAGTAGAGTAAAGTAAGTTGAACTGTAAAATAAATAATATGAGGTTACTAATATATTTACAGTTACACCCTTGTTCGAAATTTTATTTAACCTAAATACGTACTAGGTTAAGTTCCGAGTTACTGGACAGTTCCATATTTTCGATCATTAAGAATAAAGTGTACCTACAATAACTAGTATTTAACTATAATTATAAATTAAACTCTATGATAGAAAATGTGGAAACGATCAATAACTCGAAATTCACCCGAGTTTGAGCGAAATCTACTCTATTTATTGTTAATTATATTAAAAAAAACATTCATAAAGGTAAGAGAATTTATGATAACGTTAAAGAATACATCTCCCTTATTTATTATTTAGTACTTCTATAATCTACGATAATTTCATATACCAAGACAGATTTGAATTTTAAACATGAACATTTTTCCCTTTAATTCCTGTTCCATCTTTTAATTCTGAAATATAAACTTTATGATTTGAAGTCTCTCGGTGATCATTGCAGTTCTGATTATTATCTAATTATAACTAATATCATTATAATATCTATTTATTCACTTACAGAAGTGCATCCTTTGGACATGTTCCTCCAATGAAGAGTTATAACAACAAAAACTACGTTAATAGAGTGAGAGAGACAGTTTTTTCCTTTGAAGAAGAATCCATACCAGGTTCTGTAGATCCCTGCCTCTCCTCTTTATTAGTTTTTTATTTATGAATTAGAAATTTTATTTAATTATTTATTACAGTAATAACACAATAATTTGTTCTCCTACTTGGTATTACTAATTTTACCATGAAGTCGAACTTCTATAGCTATATTCATAAAGCTTGAAAATTTAATCAGAATTTTATTAAGAAATCTAGTAGGTTCATAGGCTTTGTGAAAGTTTACTCTCAATCTTCGTTATTTAGCTACATTAAATGATAGTTATCATGTTTAATATTTTTCCATTACGTTATCATTCATGCATATATTTAAATAAAGTGATCTCTTTACCACAACTTTCTTTACCCCACTCATTATAATATGTAGTCTTTAAGACCTAGTAAGCAACTGACCATCCAAAATAATAATTATTGGGATCCTCTCCGAACATTACATATCCTTCGCAGATCACCGCGTTAGTTCCTGAGAGGAGTTCCTCCGCGCTTTACAAAAACGGAACACCTCTCGAACTGACATACATGGGATGTGCGATGAGGTATTCCACGGGAGGTACTCCGGACATAAATTGTTACTTGGGATTTAAAGTAGTTATTGGCCTACTCTGCCTGTGACATGCCATTTACAAATTGAGACGCTTCAGTAATAGATGAGCCAATCATAACCCGTTGAATTCCTCCGCGTTCGGTCAAATAAGACTTAAACTAATTGTGAGCCACTCCTCTTTTTTTTCATAAATTTCTAGTTTAGATAATAGGATATTGTGCTTGACTGTGAAAATTCCTTAATGAAATCAATGAAGACACTAATATCATGTTTTCTATAATCAGCACATTCTGATAGGTGACACGTTTAATTGAGAAGTGCATCAACTGTTAATGATCCTTTTTCTAAAACCAAGCATTTCATTACTCATTAGTCAATATACAAAAATTATCCAAACTTATTTTTAAACTTTTTGGCGACCCACTTCTTGCCAAATAAGAGAAGTGATAAAACATCCTTCTTAAAATTATCAGGAAACTCACCAGATGTCAGAGACTTGTTAACGATTTTCGAGAAATAGATCCCTCCATTGGTGCTGACTAAAAGGATAGAAAAATAGTTTAAAAAAAATCAAATAAGTCCTAATCAGTCTTGATTAGTGAATCATTATGAAAAATACTAGATATAAGAGGTTTACCTACTATTACTACCGATAATCATTCGAATATTCTTCCAAGTTTTTCCAATATTTCCCGAACATGATCACTTATCTGTTCCAATTTAAAAGTTTGAATTTATTAGATCTAGTTTATTTGTTGCAAGATGCCAGATGTCGTCCAAGGTTTCCTACCTACGAACTTTATCTTCAATGAGAAACTAGTAAATCATAATTATTTGAGCCAATATAATTGTAGTTCCAGTTACAACAATTATATCACCAGAAGAAATTCAAAAATTTCACTCCTCACTTTCTACCCGTTGAACAAAACTTACCTTATTAGTATCATTTGTGATGCAAGAAGTACTCTTGATTTTATCATTATCACTATCGAAATGTTTTGTTATGATAAAAATGAAAGTAGGATAATGATCAGTTACATTGAATAAAATAATTCCACAGCAAACATTTAATTTATTACCAATAGTGAGTGACCCATATGTGATCTAAGAGAGTCAGTGTCTGGTTCAGAGAAGCAGACAGAGGCGTGCAAGTTCGGTATTAACAGGTAAAAGATTAAACGTGAGTTCAACTTGTTGAGTGCTATAAAGACCAGACCGTTTTCAATTAAAAAAAATCTTAAAGTAAAAACAAAACATTCTAGAGCAATATCTACGCAGACAACAAATAAAAATAACGACTAAAACTAAAATAACTACATAATCAAATGAAATCCTCCTCATCTGATAAAGATTTAAACGAGAGGAAGGATTACATCGTGGAGCGTTACGACGAACTTCTAAAGAAGCAGATAGTTAATTAAAACAGCAGAGTTTGCGAACATCTCTCAGTGAGTTGGAAAGAGAAAATGAAAACAGGCACCACATGCACACAGTCAACCACCACCACGCCAACATCAACCAGGTGGACAGTCGTCACGACAACAGTGTGGTTAGTGAACGAAGAAGAATAGAAAGAAAACACAAGAAGTACTGGGCCTACAGGTAATCCCTCGCTACAACACAGGACCACAACCGCAGAGTGTCTGATATTGATAATAATATTTGGGAAGATCAGTGGAAGGCGAAGGTTGGCAAGCATCATCATGATGGTTTGACTAATCATGTCTATACAAAATATATATATATTATTCTAAATATTGTGTGGTTTAAGATCTATTATCATAGACCTTAATTCTACAATATTGTGTGATAAACATATTCTTTCCTGGAGTTTAGAGAGGACGTATCTTTAACATTCGTTCCATGATGATGAATTTTTTTCTCGAAAGGTTGTTGTTAAAAGGTCCTCTCCACTCTAAATAATTTTTTTTGAAATTACTTTAAATTGATAGAACTAAGGTTATATATATCACCGATAACAGAAAATAAATTAAGCATTTGCTTCATAATTAATTGTGTAAGAATTTTCACACTCAACCTTCACAATCGGACTGTACTAATAGATTAAATAGAAGAAAAAGAGATAAAAATAGAGTGTCTCTCTTATTTACCTCCAAAAGAAATACAGTGATTATAAATTAGCAGTTCTATAGATTAAAAATGAAAAATGTTATGATATATGAAAATGATTGTTAAGTAGTAACTGTATCTTTTTTCCACTTAATTTGGCACCTATAGTTTTGCCGCTTTCTTTTAGTTTTTAATCTTTATTTCTTCGATAGTTATAAGAATAATAAGCGTACGTGAACACATAGTACTTATAAGTACCTACATACGTAAAAACAAAAGTACAGTGGTATACTCACAGTATACAAAATATACATAGTAGTGACCAGGGCACAGGAACATAACGGGTATGGTAATCAGCTCATCAAATCTAGTTTGACGTGACCACGGCTTGACCGGAAATGGCGACTCTGACCAGTGACCACGGCTTGACCGGAAATGGCGACTCTGACCACGCTTTGAAATATGGGACAACCTACTTAAACTTAGTCACTTATAAATTTATTTATTTTCTTATCAATTACTAACTAGACATTGGTTAAATTGTATTTCCATTATTTTATTCCTTAATTTTTATTCATAGGAACTACAATTTAGCAGTTAACTAGCACTAGTTTAGGCTCATAGGTAGCATATGTTCAAGATCTTATTTTTTATAGATAAGTTAGAGAAATGAGCAATAAAAACACACCCAAATTATATCTATATATTCAACTTGGATGTTCAATCGCCATTTTCGCTTTTAAAATACACGAAACCCTTATCAAATGAATTTAAACTTCTCGATATTAACTTGCAAATACGAGGAATTATGAGCCGCTCGGTCACAAACAAGTTTTTGTTTTGGTGACGTCATATTTTTTCGTCGTCTACTATAGTTACTATACCCGTTATGCTCCTGTACCCTGGTAGTGACAATCGTGTGATATCGATATATGATCGTGACGTCATCAAGGTAACACACTTAAATAAAAATTTAGGATAAATGAATACATATCCATTACTATTTTCAAATATTGGTAATAAATATACAGCTTATATAATTTAAAACTCTTCCATTGCTTTATATTTGATTTTAGAGTGCTGCTGTGATTACGACACGTACACTGAACGTCTCCATTGTCACTACTATATCTATTGTATATTCTGTGGTAGGTACCCCTCGCCTATCGGATTACTTGACTTTTTCTTTGCTTGAACTTCGGAATGAAGCAGAAAAATTATAAGAATAATTTTAATTACTTATTACAATAAATATATGAAACCAATTTCAAATGGTTTGCACTTTTCTAACCAGTAGAAAAATGAACAGAAAATGAAATACCCTTATATTTTTTACTCCTAAAGTTTCTTAAAATTATTTTCTTCTCTTTTTAAATAAATGATTACCTATTAGAAAATACTATGTCGCAGTGCCAGATCCTATTGTGTATTTGTTAACCCTAAATCTTTAACTGAATACATTAAAAACGAAATTTAGGAAACAGTAATGTTTTGAGAACATATTTTCACACAAATTAAAAAAATTATCCTTTTCCCTTTAATTTTTTTATTAAAAAGTTAGCAAAACTACAAATAATAGTATTTCAGATGCTCTACTTAAAGATATCAACAGATTAAAACAAATGGAAAATATGAACCCTGTTTGGGTCATTCATTTTATTCACCAAAAGTAGGGCTATAAATAAACTATACAATTCTATTCTACACACTTCAGTTCTATTTTTAAACGCTCTCTAGCTTGATCATTTTCAGAATTCAATCTCTTCATACACATTATTCATGGTAGAAGACTCGTAGAGATCATTTTCTGTCTCGTAATACTCTCCTTCTGTCTTGGGTTCCAATCCGTAGATGGAGTTAACGCTCTCATGTCTGGTGAGTTCGTAGTTGTTTGAAGAGGGAGCAGCGTTGGTACTCGCCTCGTAAATGGAGTTTATACTCTCCTGGTGGGATAACTTCTTGTTAAACGTTACTGTACCTTTGAAGAGGATGGAAATTAAATTAGGGTTAACCATAAAAAGGAATGCAAGTAATGAAGAGGCAGTGATAGAGGATATTAGTTTCATGACAAGTCACCAGCATTCGGTTGTAAAATTAATGAATGTATAAAAGCTACATGGAAGACATATATTTTTGAATAATTGCTACTCAATATAAATAGATAAATATTATATTGATAGACTGAATTACTTACCTAGTTCATCTTTTCGTTTCTTGTTTATCCTCAGTCCTGTAAATATTCCGATTGCGACCACAGGGATGATTAACAGCAAAAGAAACCAATATGGAGATGGTCCATCTGAAATGAAGATTATATTTCAATGAAAACCTGAAATCATTAAAGTTTTTAACCAATTAGCAATTAACATATGACTCCTATCTTTTTGTAATTTTAATGTGAATTCAATCTGTGAAAGTTTTCAAGTATTATAGAAAATCAAATACTGTTTCAATCAAGATTGATTTGGTTTTTCTACTATCAGAATTATTGTAATCGAGTAGATTAAGCTGCATACATTTATTAATCATAGTGATTGTTATTAAAAACAAAAACATTAAACTTCTAGTTCATAAATTTAAACTTTCGAAATTTTATGTGTAGGATAAATAAGAGAATGAATTTTTAAAATTAATTTAACATTAGATATAAAGATAAGGTATTGAAATTACTGTTATGGTTAATTGAACTATTTCGTTAAATTAATTAGGAAGTTTGATGGTAGGTGTTTTAAGTTGCTGTCAATAGTTTTCCGCAGCTCTCAATAATCATAAATTTACTGTCAGAGTTTCTCTCCTGGCCATAAGGAATTCAATTTTGTTCCTAGCAGAAGCCATCTTCTCTGTCTAGAGTCTCTTCCAAAAAGTTTTGATAAGCTACTTTACCACGAAATACGTTATAAATACTCACTGCGTTTGAATTCAATTGGATTATCAAATCGAGATGGTCGTTAGAAAATAGTCAGCTGATTTAGATGTATTATATGGTAAATAAA
The DNA here is from genome assembly GCA_947561585.1 of Caprella mutica. NCBI lineage: Eukaryota > Metazoa > Arthropoda > Malacostraca > Amphipoda > Caprellidae > Caprella > Caprella mutica. Next base: position 52,685 of record CANNZV010001185.1, on the reverse strand, counting down.
ATTGTCTATTATTACAACTTCTGTTTTTTTTTATCAATTTACTCATTTCATTCTTTATTTTTAAATTCATCAGAAATATTCAAAATTTATCAAAGAAGTTTCTTTAGGAATATCATGTGTCATAATTTTTATCATTAATTATTAATCTTATATTCAAACCTGCAGAATACAATGTTGAACTCGACGAAAATTGCGCTTCTTTTTCATATCTTGTTTTTCCCCCCATTTTTGGTCTGTCAGTAGTTTTCTCATGTTTCTGTGTAGTTGTTGGATATATTTTGGTTGTTGTTGTTAATAGATTCAAACAGTTTTGGTTTTCTGAACCAATGAACCAAATTGATTCATTAATTGGAAGTACATTAATTGAAAATGATTTGAAAGACTTATAAGCATTTAGCCAATTCGATGAGTACTTTATAGAATTCTGACTATCATTGATAAAATTTATGGCCCATTTTCCTAATTCTGTGAATGCTACAACTCGAAATGAGTGCCATGAATTGCTTGATTTCAAAGTCATGAACTGGACAGTGTAATTACTATCACCAAATATTGGATCATTTAGTTTCAAAGATATTTGTATGTAAATCTTTAAATCTGAATTAGGACGAACGAATAGAAGAATTTGTTGTTGTGTTATTTCTGTCTTGCCTCTTTTCCGATCACAAGGTTCATCTTTTCGTCCATCTCGTGATGTCATACTTGAATTGATCCAATTAGAAGAATTTGATGGACCTGAATTATATATTCCACAGCATGAGGTTTCAGAAGTACAAACATACAAATCTGAATCTGATTTAGTGTAAGAAATTTCAATCTTGATCAATTTATAATAATAATAGAATATCCAATTTACTGAGTTACTTTTCCCTCGATTATTTGCCCTTATCTCCAATAGGTATTTATTATCATAGGCATTTCTAACAACCGTCAATAGGAACGTGAAAGCATAATCTGAGTTCACATCGGTAGGTTGTAAATCTGTAGATGAAAAAGAGAGTTCCTTTTTCCTCGGTTCATAATGATCGCTTGCATAGTAGAATAATATCTTAAGTTGGAACTGTGGATTGAAGCCTTTCTTGAGGAAAACATATAATTCAGCCTTTCGTAGATAATTGTATCCATTTTGGACATAAATATTTCCATATGCTTTGTAGCACGAGAGTTCATTGCTTCTGCGACTACGAAATAATGCATCCGAACGTTCTATTTCTACCTTTTTCGAATCATTATTGGTAAGTCTGTCACTCGAATTACATAATGAAATAACAGAAATTATAATTACTAAACAAAACACCTTTTCAGTAAAGCACATTTTAGATAACTACTGCTTCGGTGAGTCTTTCACCTTTACTTGCATACTGGATATCCGGTAAGATAACGAACGAACTGTTTGTTTACTTTACAGAGGTGTTTTCATACATTCACACTACAATTATATTTTACTGATTTTATCATTCACCGTTGTACTCTTGAAGCAGCTAGTGATTGTAAATTCCCTTTACTGTTGATAATATGGGTTTGCCATCACTAAGCATATTGAAATGTCTGCCTATTAGATTTGTTTCATACTTTCTATTGCAAATCAAATGCCGTTGGTTTTACTTATTTTTAGTGATTCTTTTCAGGGATTGAAATTTATCTAAGAATATTAATATTGCTGGTTCATCCTTTATGTCGAACTAGAACTGCTACCAACACTACCAGAGTTCTATACTTGTTATTGATGTGATTTCTTCATTAGGGATATATAAGGATGATGTTATTTATAAGAATAAGGGTATTTATTGATGAAATATGGCACTAATTCTTATGTAAATATGGGATAATTTTACTTCGATAAAATTATTTCAATTTTTTGTGGTCAGTTCCTCTATATTTATTTACAAAACTTTTATAAATCGGGTTTAAAGTTTTGGACATGATCTTGAACAGTAAAAGAATTACTAGATAATCGATTTGTCTTTTGAAAAATAATGTACTGAAACTATTCCATAATATAATAATATATTCATTATGTACACGTAAAGGTGATTATTTAACAAAATATATACATATATATATATTTTTCAGCTATAGGTAGTTGTAAATACGCCTGTGATAAGTCAACCACTCACAGAATAGTAATTATTTGGTGCTGAAATGTTGACAATATAAATATCCTATTCTTTCATTCCTATGTGTTGAATGACTCTGAAAATTCCTCATAATCTTACTTTTCTAATAGACTTTGTTATAAATCCAATACTTGAGTTGCTATTTATAGTTTGACCAAGTCTGCTTCACTTTCTTTTAACTTACCTGCAAACTGTCTGTTTGTGATCTTTCTTCCCATATGTTATTTTAATTTAGTTTGCTGTTACTTTACAGACATACCGTGATATTCTTTAATTTAATTTAATGATTTAATTTTTTTATTGATGAAGTTATGTTTATGAAACTTTGTTCATATATATAAAATTGAATTCTAAGACATTTTTGTTCATGACAGTTTTTCGATTGGACGCATAGAAAATGAGTTATTCTAAATTCGAACGAATTTCGAACCGTTTTTTAAAAGTACAGAACTCCGACAATTTTGAAGCTACGGCTTTGGTTTTTTTTTGCATTCGAATCGCAATTCGATTCCCTACAAAAGTTTCGAGCTGATTTTTGAATTTCGTATTAGTTTTCGTAAAATTTATATTTTCCAAAAAAAAAACATAAAAAAAAATCGAAATTTTATATTTCGAAAAAAAATTTCAAAATTCAAAAATCAGCTCTTAGTGTTTTGTAGAGAATTTCCTGAAGAATGAAATGCAAAACACCGCAGTTTCATAGCTTCAACCGAAAAATAGTTCTATACTTTTGAATACAAAAATTTTACACTTGTTAGAAGTGTCAGAAAATGAGGATAGAAAAACTCAAAAATTCGTTTATTGCTCTGTGCGGCACTCAATCCCCGTGAGACCCCTATGCTCACTATTATCCACTCGCTACGAAATTTCCCATTAACATTTTTGACACTATTAACTGTCTATTACTGAAATAAAAAAAAGATAAAATTTTCAGATTTTTCCATTTTTAAGTAGATAAGATATCTTGGCCGATTGTCAAACGCTGTAGGATATTTGGCCGAACGAACAATTGGCCGAATTTCTTTTATTTGAAAACAAGTGAAAGTGATAGTAATAGTATTTAATGTCTACGATATAATGAAAAATAATAACTGAATATTTGTAACAACTAATGATAACAAGTTCAAAAGTATGAACCGAAGCTTTTCACCTAGTTAGATAGTTGCAATGAAATCCATGATGATATAAAAATTCAATTTGCTAAATCATAATATATGCTTGCAGTTCGTTATATGGATACACATTATGTACAATTTCTCATCTGACAATCTCATTTTCCTTTTATTGGAATAACTTTCAATTCCAAGGAAATAAAAAAAATCATTGAATTTAAACAGAGGGTGCAGTTCGTAAATTAAATAAATTAAAGTCTTTCTTCCAAATTGTATGGTAAATAATATACGTTTATATTTTCATAAAATGATTTCAAATATATTCCACATGCATATAAAGTTATGGCAAAAGCAGTAAAACTGAAAGCAAAAAAACAATTTATAAAAGTTACAACTAAAATATTTTCTATACCAGGAGAAATATGTGCGAAACATGGCCCACATTTATATATTTAAATACTTGTCATAAGTGGATATGTGAAAAAGAGATATTCCTTTATTGTTCCTTATTAATAATTATTCAGTTCTCATTTGAAACCTTTCCTCTGTACCTTGTTACCATCGCAAATTACGGAAGGTAATGATTTTGTTGGCATTATTTTATTAAATTATTTGTAATCTTGTTATTCGCATAACTCAAAAAGTATTCAACTAGGATGCATGAAACTAGGTGGGACGATTCCAGGAACCGTTTGGTTAGATTTTGGTTGCGTTTGGCAGAAGTCAAGGTCTTTTATAACACAAAAATTATTCAACCATCTTGCCTTAATTTTGGTGGAATGATTGGTAAATATCCAGGAATTTTTTCTTTAGATTTTGGGAGCGAGCAGGTCAAGGTTCAAGGTCAAGATCATTTATAACTCAAAAGTGCACAACCAAATAGCCTGAAATTTGGTGGGACGATTGGTCATTTTCCAGGAACTATATTTGATTAGATTTGGAAGCGAACTGATCAAAGGTCAAGGTAATATATAACTAAAAGGTTATTGGAGGATCAAGGTCATTGAGCTTCACTAGTGCCTGTCTTTTAATTATCTATTATTTTAGGCTCTACAGAAAGTTTGGTTTATGCCACTCATGACTCTGAAAAACCTGACAACGAGAAAGTTGAAACAGACTGTGCGATCAGATCCAAAGATATATTCGGATACATGGACAAGACCAACGATCTTGATTGAGAGAATCTATTAGTTGATGACATTGATGAATGTTATCGAAATTATAAAAAAGATGGTTCATATAGAGCTGAATAGGCTGAACGGGATTGCAACTTGTTGAGTGTTGGGTAACATAATTAAGGGTCAATTTTGATCTGGAAAACAAACCCCAAAATCCTAAAGCAGAACTCAAACATTCTATAGATAATTAATACTCTAAATAAAGTTATAGAATGTTTCATGAACATTATTATATCATTTAACAGTTCATTATTTAATATTAGAAACTGACGAAAGAACAGAACGACACAAAGGGATAAATGCATTTGTATACTAGACATGTACTGAACATTCGTCTGACAATAAATTGGAAGGTTTTTTATAGATTTATTTTGTATGTGAAATTGCAGACAATATACTTATTTTTATTAACATTACATTAAAAATTATTATAGAAAACGCATAGTGTTTCCCTCTCTTTTTAACAAATTTATAAATGAGTCAATGAATGATCAATATTACATTTATTTATGAAGATGCTTTAAAAAATACGATATACTGTTTAAAAGAAAACTAAATTGGAGTACTCGAAAAGTGAGTGTTGACTAATGTCAATAAGAAATGTATTAATTAGTTCATGTACGTACTATGTTATCGTCCACTTTAGAGAATACTGTGAGTGCCCTAATTCTGAGACGTTCTCATATAGCAATATTCTAATTTCTATCAAAATAACTCACACAGAGATAATTTTAATGTAGGCTTTAGAAAAGAATGGTGTCCTCTTTTATTTTTATATGTCCTAAAAATAGCTTCTCCTCGAATATTCTATAATTTAGACGTAATCTAATAAAAACTACAAGTACAAATTATTTCGATCTTTAGAACATCGGAAAAACCTACAGTTGCAATATATAATGTTCACTTAACCTATTTATTTTCTGAAGTTAATTCCTTCAAACTCATTATCAATATTGGAATCATTTTCTGTCTCGTAATACTTTCCTTCTGTCATGAGTTCCAATCCGTAGATGGAGTTAACACTCTCATGTCTGGTGAGTTCGTAGTTGTTTGAAGAGGGAGCAGCGTTGGTACTCGCCTCGTAAATGGAGTTTATACTCTCGTGGGGGGATAAGTTTCTGCTGAACGTTACTGTACCTTTAAAGAGGATGGCAATTAAATAAGATTATAGATTTTTAATTTGCTGAACTTAATATTGAATCCAAAAAATTGTTTAAATAGCTTCAGGCAACTGAAAATTAGGAAACAATCTGTATCTTGATTCTTGAGTGACAAAAGTACAACTAAATTCCGTATCAATGATTTATAATTTTTAGATTTTCTAGCTATGGAAATATTTATAACCTATGGTTATTATTACGGTTACTATAATGGTTATTAAAACCTAATCTATGGTTATTATAACCTATGGTTATTAATAGGGTTGTGACAATATGCCGATAAAATTAAACATCTGCAGATAAATTAAAGAATATCATAGACGAAACGAAATGAAATGGTATTGAATACCATACACCGTTGATTTTGAACGATTAAATAATCTTCAATTTCTCTGCTAATAATATTTCCAGGATCTATGATTTTAAAAGCATATTGTTTCAACCCTAGTTATTAACTATGAGGATATTGAACCGTTCATTTTCATTTTTGTTGCAATAAATAAACTAAATTATAATGCGACCCGCCATCTTTAAAAACACAGAAACATTTTAACTTTAATGTTACTCGTTATTTAACTTAATGAGTACAAACTAAATTAATTGACAATGCTGTTTTTAAGTGGGAATAATAATATTAGTTAATTCTGTTAATTGCTTTAATTATAATTGATAACTTGAAAATGAATTAATCATAGAAATAAAAATATATTGTAAAATGATTTATTACGTTGATAATATTCCCATGAACAAAATGAATTACGTTTTGTTGGTAATGGATGACTTTTATTTTTAATAATAACTACTTAAATTATATGCATAAATAACAGATTAATTACTTACTTACAATATCCATATTTTCATTCCTTGTTGTATTAATATATTAATATCCCGGCTGTGACCACAGGGATGATTAACAGCAAAAGAAACCAAAATGGTGATAGTCCATCTGAAATGAAGATTTTAGCTCTATGAAAAGATTGTATATTTAAAATAATCATTATGCATAACCAGTATATCATTTTTGTTTAAATTAATACATGAAATAATTTGTGTGAAAGTATTTCAAGGATGGAAGAAATTCATATTAAATATTAAATAACTTTTATTTGATTCTATTTTAATTTCTAATTAAAAAAAATATTGGGTACAATCATTCGAATTTTTTTAATTTATGGGACGAAACCATTCACCAATATAGAGTGACAAAATAGAACTAATTACTAATCCCCTCAATTTTGACACCTCTTGTCATTTATATGTCTATTGTGTATACTATGTCTATTGTGTATACAATGTCTATAGTGTAACCTATGTCTATTGTATATACTATGTCTATTGTGTATACTATGTCTATTGTGTATACAATGTCTATTGTGTATACAATGTCTATAGTGTAACCTATGTCTATTGTGTATACTATGTCTATTGTGTATACTATGTCTATTGTGTATACTATGTCTATTGTGTATACTATGTCTATTGTGTATACTATGTCTATTGTGTATACTATGTCTATTGTGTATACTATGTCTATTGTGTATACTATGTCTATTGTGTATACTATGTCTATTGTGTATACTATGTCCATTGTGTATACTATGTCTATTGTGTATACTATGTCTATTGTGTATACTATGTCTATTGTGTATACTATGTCTATTGTGTATACTATGTCTATTGTGTATACTATATGTCTATTGTCTATACCCTGTCTATTGTGTATACTATATCTATTGTGTATACTATGTCTATTGTATATACTATGTCTATTGTGTATACTATGTCTATTGTGTATACTATGTCTATTGTGTATACTATGTCTATTGTGTATTCAATGTCTATAGTGTATACTATGTCTATTGTGTATACTATGTCTATTGTGTATACTATGTCTATTGTGTATACAATGTCTATAGTGTAACCTATGTCTATTGTGTATACTATGTCTATTGTGTATACTATGTCTATTGTGTATACTATGTCTATTGTGTATACTATGTCTATTGTGTATACTATGTCTATTGTGTATACTATGTCTATTGTGTATACTATGTCTATTGTGTATACTATGTCTATTGTGTATACTATGTCTATTGTGTATACTATGTCTATTGTGTATACTATATGTCTATTGTGTATACTCTGTCTATTGTGTATACTATATCTATTGTGTATACTATGTCTATTGTGTATACTATGTCTATTGTGTATACTATGTCTATTGTGTATACTATGTCTATTGTGTATACTATATGTCTATTGTGTATACTCTGTCTATTGTGTATACTATATCTATTGTGTATACTATGTCTATTGTATATACTATGTCTATTGTGTATACTATGTCTATTGTGTATACTATGTCTATTGTGTATACTATGTCTATTGTGTATACTATGTCTATTTTGGGTCTATGTTATTTGGGTCGCGGTCAATTAGGTCCGTGTTTATAAAATGTATAATAACTATGCATAGTTAATTTATCTTATGTATAATTGAATTCTTTCTCGGTTTTAAGGATAATTAATGAAATATTTTGATATTTAATGCAATTTTAATTTATAAAAAAAACAGTTAATGCCATTGTTTCCTGCTCATATTTGGATCCATGGATTATTGTTGAACGATCTAACTAGAACCAACAATAACATCGAAGCTTATCATAACGCATCGTAACGCATCTTGCTTGTATCCAAACATATGGATACATTGAAAAAAGGAAGAAAGTATAGCTGCAACAAAGAAAATGCACATCGAATGCGGTGAGCCATTTCATGGGAAAAAGAAGTACAGAGACGCTACGGAAAAGCTTCAAAATACTGTTAAACGATGCAACTCAGACGATCAATTATTGTTTCTAAAAAAACATTGCCCACAATATGCAGCGTTAATTTTGTCTATACTATGAACTAATTCATAGTTACGTCTAACCATGTTAGACGTAAGCAAACCTTTGTTCTAAAAAATCTTATTTTTTAGAGTATGCTAAATTTCCATTGTTCAACACGTTGTGGAAGCGCATTAAGTGTTTTTTTATGTAATAAAATTTCATTAAATTTTAAAATATTTTATTAATTAACCTTAAAACTGAGAAAGCATTCAATCATACATAAGTTATATTAACAATGCATGTTTATTATACGTTTTGTAAACACGGACCCAAATGACCGGAAACCGTCCATTTTGTAAACTATGTTATCTGTCTATTGTCATTATTATGTCTATTTTGTCCACTGTCTATTGTCAGTGGACACAGTACTATGTCTTTTCTGTATAGTATATTTATTGTATTTTCTGATTTAATACTTATCCTTATCCATTCACAAATTAACGATTTGATTAAATGTTAGTAAAACGAATCACACTGAATTTTTGGACGTTACTTCTAATGTTTGATTTATAGTTTGCCATTTTTTTTAAAATTTTAATATTCCATGAGATTTTTACAGCCTTTTCACACAATTTATTTTCAGAGTTTCTTTCCTGGTAACCAGGAGATTAATTTTTCCAAGCAGAAGTAGTCTCTTCCAAAAAGTTTTCTAGCTGCTTTACCACGATATAGGTTATAAACACTCACTGGTTTGTTTTTGAAGTGGATTATAAAATTGAGGAGCTCTTTATAAAACAGTCCAATTTCATTAAAATTTAGTTTTACTAAATTAAACGTAAACATTGTCTTTTATATTAACATATGCATAAAGTTTAAATGTATTTTCACTTTAATCTTTAATTTTAAATCCATCAGAATTATTGAAAACATGTCTAAGAAATTCCTTCAGGAATATTATTACTCATACATTTTTATTATTACTTATTAATCTAATATTCAAACCTGCAGAATGTAATGTTGAACTGGACGAAAAGTTACCATCATTTTCACCTCTTGTTGTAAAGAGATTTACACAGTTCAGATTTTCAGGCCCAATGTACCAACTTGATTCATTATTCGGAGTTACATTAATTGTAAATGATTTGAAAGACTTATAAGCATTTGGTAAACTAGATGTGTTTTTTCTAGAGTTTTTACCATCATTGTTTAAAGTCATTACCCATCTTCCTAATTCTGTGTGTGCTACTACTCGAAGTGACAGCCATGAATTTCTTGAATTACTAATCGTGAACTGAGTCGTGTAATTACTTTCACCAAATATCGCATCATCCAGTTTCAAAGATATTTCTATGTGAATATTAAGATCTGAATTTGAATGAGCAAAGAGAAGAGTTTGTTGCTCTGATATTTCTGTATAGTCGCTTTTCAGATCGCATGGTTCGTCCTTTCGTTCATTTCGTGATGTCGTATTTGGATCTTTCCAATTTGAATGATCTGAATCAATTATTTCACAGCATGAGGTTTCCGAAATACACGCGTACAAATTTGAACCTAAATTTGTATATGAAATTTGGGTCTCTTTGAAATAATAAGGGTTATACATGTACCAAATTCCAGAATTGAAATACTCTTCATTATTTATCGTTATATCCCATTGGTAATGAGAAGTATATCTATTATCGTTTTTAACAAGTAATGTGAACGTGAAAACATAGTCTGAATTCACATCGGTAGCATTCAATAGTGTTGACGTAAAAGTTAGTTCCCTTTTTATCCGATTATTACGATAATTTGAGTAGTAGGGCATTAAAGTAAGTTGGAACTCAGGATTGAAACCTTTCTTGAGGAAAATATTGAAACTACTCTCTTGAATGACAATATGTCTATTTCCAGAGTCACACGAAAGCTCATTGCTTCTGCGACTACGAAGTAATACATCCTCTTTTTCGATTTCAAACGTTTCTGAATCATTATCAGGAAGTCTGTCACTCGATTCACATAATGAAATAGCAGATGTCAGGACCACGAAACATATAACCTTTTCAGTAAAGCTCATTTTAGATAACTACTGCGTTAGTGAGTTCTTCACCTATACTTGCACACTGGATATCCGGTAACATAAAGAACGAACTTTTTGTTCATGCATAGAATTTAAAAATCTTCTTTCTTTTTTTGATCTTCTTAGTTGCATTGCACTCTTTATGCAACTAGTGAAGTTAAATTTTCTTCGAAGATTGATGCTATGAAATCTTTATCACTTATTAATGAAACAACAATGAAACAATTTATTCAAGAACACAATAGTATACAAATCAAAAATGAGTAGAATCATAATGAGTGACTAAAGTATTCAAGGCCTGGGAAGCTGAGAGTCAGCTTTTCATATATTGAAATGTCTACTTGAAATCTTTCTTCCCACAGTTATTGCATTAGATGTGAGTTGTTTCTTTGTATTTTCTTATCAATTGTTTATTCAGTTCGCCTCAGAACTCAGAAGCATTTCCTCTGTATCTTTTTTCTATTTCTTTTCCATTGCACTTTATTTAAACTGAATTTTTACTAATAATTTTCATTTCCATAAATCATAGGGAAGTTTTAAACAATATATAAAGTTAATGCTTAACCTAAACATATAGATTAGAAATACAAGCAAGTATAGGTACCCAGCCATTTTGTTGAAAGGGTGGAAGAAGAACTGCAGTAAATGGGTATGGGAGTCATTTCACCAGACTGTAGAGACTACAAAATTGGCAATTTCAGTAAATAACAGTCAATACACATATAGATATAAAAGAATATCCGCTTCCAAAGATATATCATAATAACTGGTCCAGATATATACTATTGAATAAATGATTAACTGGTTGAAATACTTACTTGCATTTATCATTATCCAAAGAAAGTTGACAGTGTGTGTTCAATACTCATGTCAGAATGTTCAGATTCTTCTTTGATTTTTTTTAATTCTTCTTCTAATTATTCTTGTTACAAGTTTATTTTTCATTAAATTATGAAATGAAAAGCCAATAACATATCAATTAGTGAGTCGTTATAAAGGTCCTGTACAAGTTTTTTCATATTTGATTGAAATGAGAAAAAAAAAGAATTATCTATAAGCAGTTTGAACTTTAAGCTCCGTGCAAGTGTTTATCACGTTTCCGTTCACAATATTTTTTTATCTTAGACCAAATTATCATTCTAACGGATATAGCAGAAAAAAATATCATTTTTCCATTTTTAAAAATACGAATTTCTGAATAGTTTCAATGAATTTATAATCATACTTTCTTATATATGGACAAATGCATGTAAATTATATAAAATGAAGTATAAAATGTATTGTACCAGGCTTTTAAGAAAACTGAAAGTACTTATTTAATTCAACTTTTAATATAATTATCTTCTAATTTTCTCTCCCAGTGTATGCTCTATACTCTATAGCGTATGTTATACACCCCATGATTGTGAAGAAAATTTGAAGACGAGCAAAATTGATTATTTGAATGCTTGAGCAGCATTAACGATATTGATAGAAACGATTTCTTGGTTGAGGACTATGATGAGTGTTATGAAGGAGTTCGTTAATATGGAGTTGAACAGGCTAAATGTGAGTTTCACGCTGAAACGTCTAAACCTGTTTCTTTGACTACAGCTCTACCAGCAACAACAGCTGGTACTGAAACGACTCTTTGAATCCTCCTCATCTGACGAGGCTTTAATATTATCGTGGAGCGTTACGACGAACTTCTAAAGAAGCAGACAGATGCGTTAATAACTACAGAGTTTGCGAACATCTCTCAGTGAGTTGGAAAGAGAAAAGGAAAACAGGCACCACATGCACACAGTCAACCACCACCACGCCAACATCAACCAGGTGGACAGTCGTCACGACAACAGTGTTGTTAGTGAACGAAGAAGAATAGAAAGAAAACACAAGAAGTACCGGGCCTACAGGCAATCCCTTGTTACAACATAGAGCCACAACCTTAGACTGTCTGATATTGATAATAATGATATTTGGCAAGCACCATCATGATGGCTTTCACTAATCTTGTCTATATTAAAAATATTTACGGAACTAAAATTTGTGTGGTTTAAGATCCATGATCATATACTTTAATTCCACAATAGTATGTGATAAACTTATTCTTTCCCGAAGAATCACCATCATTATGACTTGACAAATAATGAAGAAAGATAGTTTAATAATACTTAGTGAATCTTATCTAAATTTATTTAAAAAATTGGTGAAATAATATTTCATCATTGAAATCTCTTGTTAGATTTATTTGGACTGAAAATTTTGAAAATATTGGAATAAATTAATTGAATGAAATTTGTAGAATGTTTATTATTGTTTGGTCAGCTTTAAGCTTGATTTATATAAATACATACAGCGTTATATTGCTCATATTACTTAAATTTTAATATGATTTAATAGAAATATACTACAAATCTTAATACTAATATATGATATTGTAATCTATGTAATGTAAAATTAGTTACTATATTTAACATATAATAAAACAAAACCACTTACATAACCAACTTATTATATGAATTTTTTCAAAGATATATACACATAAGGCATAGAATTTTTCTAACAAACTATATAGAATTATGTTAATTTATACCATTTACGTAAAGATAAAATGATGATGTCACAGAAGACTTTTACTTTTCTTTGTACCCGCCATAATTTCCTCTTCAGATACACTCTAAGGTAGAAATTAACTTTTAAGAGATAGAAAACTAAAATATACCATTATAATATTTATAATATCGAGTACATTTTTATTCTCAGATTTATAAACAGATATTTGGGGAAAGAAAGTAACAAATAGGTTGAAGATCACAAATTCTTACTACTGCATTAATACCAACGGTTATCTTTCAAAATTTGCTATTGATTACTGATGTTAGTCCTGTAATTATATGTTTAAATTTTAATTTCTAAATCGCTGCATCCTACAAAAAATGAAACTTTCACTTTTACCCCAGAGAAGTAAGAAACGAATTGCGAGGAGAAAAAGGATCGGTTCGATTCTGTGGCCAGTAAATATATCGGATCCTATTTTTCATTTTTTACACCAAAATCTTTATTCAATAAACATTTAAGAATATATAGCAAACGTTATATCAAGCAATGGTTTAAGAATATTTTTTAACAAAGAACAAAGCATAAGAGAATTATTGTCACTCCTTGCATATTCTTATGAAAAATTACAAAAACAATAATATTTTACTTGCTCTACTGATTTGAAAATTTTGGAAAATATATGCACCTTATTTGGGATAATCACTTTTAACTATAAAGTAGAGTGTCTTTTTATATCACAAATGACTAGACTATAATTTTATTAAACGTACAATTTTATTTAGCACATTACAAATCTATTTCTAAACTTTCACTAATCCCATTCATTATTTTATACCAAAATCATCCTACACATTATTGATGGTAGTAGACTCGTAGAGATCATTTTGTGTCTCGTAATACTCTCCTTCTGTCTTGGGTTCCAATCCGTAGATGGAGTTAACGCTCTCATGTCTGGTGAGTTCGTAGTTGTTTGAAGAGGGAGCAACGTTGGTACTTATTTCTTCTGTAGAGTTTGTACCCTCGTGGTGAGAAACCTGTCTGTTGTACGCCACTGTACCTTTGATAGGGATGAAAGATAAATTTTTATTAGCGAAAAAAATAAAGAATATGAGTAATAATGAAGAGGCAGTAAAAGAGGAGACTGATTTAACAAAGTCAACAGCGTTCCAATTCAAAATTCAAGAAGGTATATCAAAGCAATATACATAATATGTATATATTTTCGAATAATTAGTATTCATCATAAAATGATGAATATTTGTTATTGAAGTACATATCTTACTTTGTTCATCTTTAGGTTTCTTGTTTATCTTCAGTCCTATAAATATTCCGACTGCGACCACAGGGATGATTAACAGCAAAAGAAACCAATAATATTGAGAAGGTCCATCTGAAATGAAGATTTTCATTCATTGAAAATCGGTAGTTCTTTTGAAAATTAATATCATTCATAATCAATATAACATATTATAAAGCTCATATTTGAGAAAATTAAAATTTGATTGAATTTGTTGAAAGTATCTCAAGCATGATAGAAATTAAAATTAATTTGTAACAAAACTGATTTTTGCTCTTTAATTTCTATTATAGGAAATTATATGCCGCACCTAGTTTCGATCCGAGGACCGACAGTTGGGCCCAAGACAATTGTTCCCTGACAGTTGGGCCCGACGTCAATTAGGCCCAGGACAATTTGGCCCCACGACAATTGGGCCCCAGACAATTGGGCCCCAAAACAATTATTTTAGATGAAGACACATAAGAAAATAAGAATGTAGCTATTTTAGACATGCCAAAGCTATTGGAACATACAAATTGAATTAAAGTTAATGTAAATTTTTTGAAGCTTGTTCAGTGTTCAATATTGAAAAGTTTAATTAATTATTATTACAAAATGTATTTTCATAACCTTATTTTATCCCAACAGCTGTTCAATGAAACTTATAACCTTTAAAATTTACCTATCTTTTTAATAAATACTTGTCTTTGGCAGACGATGTACACTACACATTGGATGAATCCAAATGACATGATTCAAGATAATACGACTTATTTAAATACGTCAAGAAAGATTTTCATTGCATTGAAACATGAGATTAGCATCCAAATGTGATTTAAGGGGCTTGCTAATGTATAACTTATCAAGTATATCAATCGAATTAGAAAAATAAAAACATGTTTTTGAGAATATAAAACATATTTCAAATATAAAATTGACACTTTCCTAGTGATAACAAAGTAACACTTCTTTATTGTGTCGTCTGCCAAAAAAAATTCTGGGCTTAATTGTTTTGGAGCCCAATTGTCGTGGGCCCATTTTTTGTGGGGCTAAATTGTCCTGGCCCAATTGTCTTGGACCCAATTGTCGACGGGCCCAATTGTCTGGACCCAATTGCCCTGGGCCCAACTGTCGGTGCACCATTTCGATCAATATCTTTTTTGTGTGACGGCATCATTTAATTATCTTAATTACACCAATTTGAAATATGAATTATTGTAATTCAATTGAATAAAGTTACTAATATTTATTAATTATAGTTATTGATAGTAAAAACATTGAGTAATCAGTTTGAAATTACTATCCCTTAAATGTTAGCTTCAATGTTTTGTCCTGATGAGTAAATGATCTATTGTGTATACTATGTCTATTGTGTATACTATGTCTATTGTGTATACTATGTCTATTGTGTATACTATGTCTATTGTGTATACTATGTCTATTGTGTATACTATGTCTATTGTGTATACTATGTCTATTGTGTATACTATGTCTATTGTGTATACTATGTCTATTGTGTATACTATGTCTATTGTGTATACTATGTCTATTGTGTATACTATGTCTATTTGTGTATACTATGTCTATTGTGTATACTATGTCTATTGTGTATACTATGTCTATGGTGTATACTATGTCTATGGTGTATACTATGTCTATTGTGTATACTATGTCTATGGTGTATACTATGTCTATTGTGTATACTATGTCTATTGTGTATACTATGTCTATTGTGTATACTATGTCTATTGTGTATACTATGTCTATGGTGTATAATATGTCTATTGTGTATACTATGTCTATTGTGTATACTATGTCTATGGTGTATACTATGTCTATTGTGTATATTATGTCTATTGTGTATACTATGTCTATTGTGTATATTATGTCTATTGTGTATACTATGTGTATTGTGTATACTATGTCTATTGTGTATACTATGTCTATTGTGTATATTATGTCTATTGTGTATACTATGTCTATTGTATATATACTATGTCTATTGTGTATACTGTGTCTATTGTGTATACTATGTCTATTGTGTATACTATGTCTATTGTATATATACTATGTCTATTGTGTATACTGTGTCTATTGTGTACACTATGTCTATTGTGTATACTATGTCTATTGTGTATACTGTGTCTATTGTGTATAGTATGTCTATTGTGTATACTATGTCTATTGTGTATATTATGACTATTGTGTATACTATGTCTATTGTGTATACAATGACTATTGTGTTTACTATGTCTATTGTGTATACTATGTCTATTGTGTATACTATGTCTATTGTGTATACTATGTCTATTGTGTATACTATGTCTATTGTGTATACTATGTATATTGTATATATACTATGTCTATTGTGTATACTGTGTCTATTGTGTATACTATGTCTATTGTGTATACCATGTCTATTGTGTATACTATGTCTATTGTGTATACTATGTCTATTGTGTATACTGTGTCTACTGTGTATACTATGTCTATTGTGTATACTATGTCTATTGTGTATACTATGTCTATTGTGTATACTATGTCTATTGTGTATACTGTGTCTATTGTGTATACTATGTCTATTGTGTATACTATGTCTATTGTGTATACTATGTCTATTGTGTTTACTATGTCTATTGTGTATACTATGTCTATTGTGTATACTATGTCTATTGTGTATACTATGTCTATTGTGTATACTATGTCTATTGTGTATACTATGTCTATTGTATATACTGTGTCTATTGTGTATACTATGTCTATTGTGTATACTATGTCTATTGTGTATACTATGTCTATTGTGTATACTATGTCTATTGTGTAAACCATGTATATTGTGTATACTATGTCTATTGTGTATACTATGTCTATTGTATATATACTATGTCTATTGTGTATACTATGTCTATTGTATATATACTATGTCTATTGTGTATACTGTGTCTATTGTATATACTATGTCTATTGTGTATACTATGTCTATTGTATATATACTATGTCTATTGTGTATACTGTGTCTATTGTGTATACTATGTCTATTGTGTATACTATGTCTATTGTATATATACTATGTCTATTGTGTATACTGTGTCTATTGTGTATACTATGTCTATTGTGTATACTATGTCTATTGTGTATACTATGTCTATTGTGTATACTGTGTCTATTGTGTATACTATGTCTATTGTGTATACTATGTCTATTGTGTATACTATGTCTATGGTGTATACTATGTCTATTGTGTATATTATGTATATTGTGTATACTATGTCTATTGTGTATACTATGTCTATTGTGTATACTATGTCTATTGTGTATACTATGTCTATTGTGTATACTGTGTCTATTGTGTATACTATGTCTATTGTGTATACTATGTCTATTGTGTATATTATGTCTATTGTGTATACTATGTCTATTGTGTATACTATGTCTATTGTGTATACTATGTCTATTGTGTATACTATGTCTATTGTGTATACTATGTTTATTGTGTATACTATGTCTATTGTGTATACTATGTCTATTGTGTATACTATGTCTATTGTATATATACTATGTCTATTGTGTATACTGTGTCTATTGTGTATACTATGTCTATTGTGTATACTATGTCTATTGTATATATACTATGTCTATTGTGTATACTGTGTCTATTGTGTACACTATGTCTATTGTGTATATTATGTCTATTGTGTATACTGTGTCTATTGTGTATAGTATGTCTATTGTGTATACTATGTCTATTGTGTATATTATGTCTATTGTGTATACTATGTCTATTGTGTATACAATGACTATTGTGTTTACTATGTCTATTGTGTATACTATGTCTATTGTGTATACTATGTCTATTGTGTATACTATGTCTATTGTGTATACTATGTCTATTGTGTATACTATGTCTATTGTATATATACTATGTCTATTGTGTATATACTATGTCTATTGTGTATACTGTGTCTATTGTGTAGACTATGTCTATTGTGTATACTATGTCTATTGTGTATACTATGTCTATTGTGTATACTGTGTCTACTGTGTATACTATGTCTATTGTGTATACTATGTCTATTGTGTATACTATGTCTATTGTGTATACTATGTCTATTGTGTATACTGTGTCTATTGTGTTTACTATGTCTATTGTGTATACTATGTCTATTGTGTATACTATGTCTATTGTGTATACTATGTCTATTGTGTATACTATGTCTTTTGTGTATACTATGTCTATTGTGTATACTGTGTCTATTGTGTATACTATGTCTATTGTGTATACTGTGTCTATTGTGTATACTATGTCTATTGTGTATACTATGTCTATTGTGTATACTATGTCTATTGTGTATACTATGTCTATTGTGTATACTATGTCTATTGTGTAAACCATGTATATTGTGTTTACTATGTCTATTGTGTATACTATGTCTATTGTATATATACTATGTCTATTGTGTATACTGTGTCTATTGTGTATACTATGTCTATTGTGTATACTGTGTCTATTGAGTATACTATGTCTATTGTGTATACTATTTCTATTGTGTATACTATGTCTATTGTGTATACTGTGTCTATTGTGTATACTATGTCTATTGTGTATACTGTGTCTATTGTGTATACTATGTCTATTGTGTATACTATGTCTATTGTGTATTCAATATTTATTATATACTGTGTCTACTGTGGATAGAATGGATATTGTATTTTGTGACAAAACACATTAACGAAATTGGGATTGATGACGGAAAGTACATGTAAATATACCTACCATTTTAATTTAACGTGATTGAAAATACTAAACTATAAAATGCATATCTAATGAATTTTTGGACATAACTTTCATCTCTTGAGAATTAATTATTGAAAATTAATAAATTACTTCACTGTATTACTTTATCACTAAATATTTTAATGTTGAATATGAGACTTTTATAGTCCTCACACACAATATTTTGAGCCTAATTTTCACTCCCTAAGAAGAAGCTTCTTTCTGTACTATAATTATTTTCTAAAAAATTTTGGTAAGGAATACGAAATATTATTATAAATGGAATAATTGAATTGGAATAATTGAATTATAATAATTGAATTGAAATGGATTATCAAATTGAATAAGTTAACTTAGAAACAGCAAGCTCCTATTTCTTATAATGATGATAATCAAAAGACATCATTGTCTTTTTTTAAAATTATGAATATTTGGAAAATAATTCCACTCATTTCAATATTTTTCTCATAATTTAATTGAAAAATTAAAAATGTGTTCAAGAATTTTACTTAGGTTCATCATGACTCATAGTTTTGTTATTCACTATCAATCTAATACACAAACCTGTAGACGGAAGGGATGTTGAATTAAACATATAGTGAACATCATCTTCATCTATTGCAGATTCTGTCATTCCCTCAGGTTTCATTGTAGTTGTCGGGTACACTTCTGCAGAATTTGTAATCGATGGATTTTTTGTTGTTCTCTGAGTAGCTGTAGAAGTCTTTCTTTGAGTTATCATATTAGGTCTTCTAGTTGTTGTTGTTGTTGTAAAGTGATTTACACAGTTACGGTTTTCTGGGCCAATGTACCAAAATATTTCATTTTTGGGAAATACATCAATTGAAAATGATTTGAAAGACTTATAATCATTCGGTAAGCGTGTTGTGTAGTACTCTTTAATATTTTGACCATCATTGCTAATAGTAACTCTCCATGTCCCTAATTTAGTGTATGCTTGAACTAGAAATGAGTGCCATGAATTTCTTGATTTGTGAATCTCAAAATTTTCGTAGTAATTTCTTTCACCAAATATTGCATCATAGAGTCTCAAAGATATATGTATGCGAATATCTAGATCTGAATTGGGATAAACGAAGATAAGAGTTTGTTGTTGTGTTATTTCTATTATGTTTCTTTTCAGATCGCAAGGTTCATCTTTTCGTCCATTTCGTGATGTCGTATTTGGTATCATCGGATTCGAGTGACCTGAATCATCGTTTTTACAGCATGTGGTGTTAGAAGTACACACGGTCAACTTCGAACCTAAGTTCATGTTTGGAAAGTTAATTTCGTAAAATTTATAATTTTTTTTCACAAGCCAATATTTTGTATGAATTTGCATTCCATTATTAGTCTGTATCTCCCATTGGTAATAAGTTTGATATTCATATTTATGCTCTGTTAATAGGAACGTGAAAGCATAGTCTGAGTTCACATCGGTAGCTTGCAAATGAGTTGATGAAAAAGAGTGGTGTATGGGATACCCATTTTCATGATTAATTGAATAGTAGGATGTTAAATTAAGTTGAAATTCTGAATTGAAGCCTTTCATGAGAAAAATATAAAATTTCCTCTTTCGTAGATAAATATCTCCATTATGGACATAAATATTATCATATGCCGTATCGCACAAATATTCATTGCTTCTGCGACTACGAAGTAATACATCCTCATTTTCTATTTCAAACGTTTTTGAACCATTATCAGTAAATCTGTCACTCGATTTACACAGTGAAATAGCAGATATTAGGACCGAGTAACAAATAAACTTCTCAGTGAAACACATTTTAGATAACTATTGGTTCGGTGAGCCAGTAAGCTATACTTGCATACTGGATATCCGGTATGATAATGAACAAAAATTGTATTCATTATATATTGAAGTATGTATATTCTTAGATTCACACTGTAGTGGATAGGGAGAGTTAACAAAAACAAAATATACATCCATAAAGATGACAATCAAAAATGAACGAGGAATTTATATGAAATCTATCAATAATAACATAAATTTACATAAACATTACACTTCATCTATTTATTCCGAACATGTAACGAATAAAAAAAAGTGTAGGGTCTCATCGACCTGAAGAAAAAACTTAGTTTCAAATCAATGATGAAGAGACTATAGTGACAACTATAGACCAAACGGCCATTCATAGATAGGTTCTCGAAAGAGAAACCACTCACAATAGTCAAATAGTTACTCAAAATAGTCACTAAAAATAGTGACAAAAGTAGTCACTCTAATAGTCACTAAAAACAGTTGCTCAAAATGGTTACTCCAAATTTTATTATTTACTCATAATTATCTTTCTCGTAGGGAGGAAGTTTACTAACAATATGAAACCGGATACTAAATCATCATACAGGGTGTCTCAGGAAAATGTGTACCCAACTTAAAATGAGTATATTTGGACAATTATTGAAGGTACATGTTTTTTCAAGCATCATTTTGTTTTTTGAACCATCCCCATCGTTCTTTAAATTTTCATAAAATTGTACACATTTTGGTGAATATTATAACTATTTTATTAATAGGTGGTGAAAATAGCTTTGCGTAAATGATAAGCAAAGGAGTAATGCTGTAAGTTCAATCATAATAAAATATCCTTATTAGAAAACAACTCCACAATAACACTGATTTATTTCCATGATTTAACAGCATTCCAAAACTATTCCTTTAATAAAATATTGCAGATCCGGAGAAAAATGATTAGTACAAATATGAAGGCACAAATTAATCTTTTAATAAGGGTCCATCAGATCACAAGAGGACAGTACGATATGAAAATAAAATAAAATTTGTTCAACAACTCCTTTTTTTGGAAAATATAAATATTTTGTTTAGATATCTCAAAATCTTTAATCAATCAAATTACTTAACATTACATACATTTCCACCCCAAAAAATGAAAGTCAGACATCCACTTCTTGAAACAGATTTTACACGGCGTAGAAATTTGTCAACTGGTTCTTGCACAGACATGTTCGTTTTGTGAAAGATTTTATCGTGAGTGATGAAGCTGTATTTTACATTAATTATAACATTCGCCAATATGCTCTTCGGAATACCGTCCTGATTATAATTTTGACCACCTTTATCACTGTGATAATTGAAATCATCACTGTAACTTTCTTTTATTAGGGGAGGCCTGAACAAACCTTATTAAAATTTAAACTTCTGCTTTCCTTTTGGTACTTAAAACACGTTTCTCCAAATGTTCAATTATTTATAAATAGAATAAGTATTTGTATGCTTTTTAAACCTGGAAATGAAACTGTTTTATTAATGGGGTTATTTTCTATTAAACATATTCTTTATGCTTGAACTTACTTCATTGTCCGTTTTCGGACGGTTTGAGCAAAGCCATTTTGACCACCCATGAATAAAATCGTAATAATATTCAGAACAATGAATATATCTTTATGAAAATTTAATCGTTAGTGGAAAAGGGTTCAACAAACAAAATGATACGCAAAAAAGAAAAGTGAACCTTCAATAGTTGCTGAAATAGACTAATTTAAAGTTGGATACACTTTTTTCTGAGACACCCTGTATACAGGCAGGCCCCCCTTTATTACCAAAATTAAACTCAGAATTATTTAAAAT
This sequence comes from Caprella mutica, assembly GCA_947561585.1. Classification (NCBI taxonomy): domain Eukaryota; kingdom Metazoa; phylum Arthropoda; class Malacostraca; order Amphipoda; family Caprellidae; genus Caprella; species Caprella mutica. The sequence continues at coordinate 30,019 of CANNZV010001185.1, read as the reverse complement.
GGTACCTATAAGAGCGAGAGTTACGACGAAGTTATTATACAACTGTAATACCTAATTTAATTTCTCGACAGATTGATTTATGAATATCCTTTGCAAAAAAGGTGTGTAATGAAAGTTCAAAGCAGCGAATTTTTTTATTATTTCATCTGTTATAAAAACTAATTTTTGAATACATTGCTTCTATAATAACCTCATCTGAATAATAATATTGATGTTTTTTGTAGTTGCTGTGAAATTAACATCACAATAATGGTCTCTGTTTTTTATGTCTATAAGTTCTCTATAAATTACTTCGAGACGTGCCTCCCAATTATTTCCACTTTTATAAAAGTGGGTGTAATAGAAGCTATACCTGCCTTTAGAGCAGCAAGACTAGTAGGTTCCCAATAACTTGGTCGATAGTAATGAAGAAGAACTGAGATGGGAGTAAGAGAAAATTCACTAGTTATTAGATTTGACTAATCTACAGAATGGGTAGTGGTAGTTTTTCAAATGGATAAAGTAAGATAATAGGAAATTTAAAGAGAGTAACAGTAAATCTGGTACTCTTCTACCAAAGGTAGAGGATATATATTGACAAAAATAGAGTCATTCAATTTTATTCTTTAGTTGACTAATCATAGGCTCATCATAAATATTTATTCCAGAAACTGATTTGAAAATTTCTTACTTTTATGACTACCAGATTTTCTGATTCTATACATTCTTCCAATAATTATTATCCTTGTCGCCAGCTTACGAAGCGAATAACTTATCAAATTATTCAAAATCAAACCTTAACGGCCGTACAAACACAGAGTTTTTTTTAAGTCTTTTCACGAGACTTTTTGCTAAGCTCCTTTTACTTTTTCCACGATACTTTTGAATCGTATTAGAGAAAACGGTATAATAATTATTTATTTTTATATAGCAATTTACAAATCTATATCATTATTAATAATGTAGGTGTAGCAATTCACTAATCCCATAAAATTGGGCGGAAATTAATCTAACTCATATGAAACACGTGCCAATGCTAGCTAGTGGTTCATAGGTGCTGAAAGTGGTGGACATGCAAAAGTGGTGAAAGTGCCCAGATTAGGAAATCTAACTTTGAAACAATTGATATGGGAATTCTGTAATGTTTATATGATTTGGTTCATTTTATTATTTCCTGTCAACTTATACAGTTTTCTAGTATATAATATTTGTTATTTTATTCTTTTTTATATCAATATTCACAGGAAATCGATATATATTATATATGGTATTATTTTTGGAAAATAGAACGCTCTCTTTAACAATCTATTTCAATATGGAAATATGCATGAGTAAACAATAAGTATGAGGTTTGATTTGACTAACGATCGATTTCTGTTTCGGGACACAAAATACAGAAGGAAAATACAAACATCAATTTTCTAATTTAAAATATATTAAATATATTCATATTATATACATTAAAGGTGAATAATTTTCCTTAAATATTATTATATAAATTTTGTGAGTGAAGCTATAAAATGGTTCAAGTACATTATCATATCAAATTTTTTATTTTATATTAAAATTACACTTATCGTTTATTAGTACACTATTAAATATTAGAAACTAACAAACAAACAAAAATCACAAAGTGTCTAATGCAATTGTATACTCAACATCTACTGAATATTCATATGACAATTAATTTGAAAGTTTAAAGAAATTGAAATACTATGAACAAAATATTATAGCTATGATGAATTATTATAGAAAGCATAATATATATCTATATTTTAATAAATGAATAGATTTGTCAATTAGCGATTAATATAACATTTTCCGAGAAAAAAAATTATATTTGAGATTATTTGATATATTGTTTTGAAAACTATGTAGAAATACATCGCAATAGTTGGACACTTACCGCACTCGGAAAGTGGGTGTCTAAAATTAAAAATGCCAAAGACTAGCTTAATTGGTTACAGAACTATTTACTGAAGGTCCACTTTCCGATTACTATGAGTGTCCGAGTTCTGAGACGTTTCCATATAGTAATATTTTAATTTGTATCTACGTTAGTTACATCTAGGGCTTTGTAATAGCATATGGTGTCTCCAGTTATTTTTATAGGTCCCAAAAATAACTTCTCAAATACTCTATAATTTAGACATAAACTGATGAAAATTACAAGTACAAATTATTATTCCAATCTATAGAATATCGGAATAATCTACAGTTGTAATATATAATGTTCACTTAACCTCTTCATTTTTTGATACCATACACATTATTAATAGTAGAAGACTCGTAGAGGTCATTTTCTGTCTCGTAATACTCTCCTTCTGTCTTGGGTTCCAATCCGTAGATGGAGTTAACGCTCTCATGTCTGGTGAGTTCGTAGTTGTTCGTAGCAGCGTTGGTACTCGCCTCGTAAATGGAGTTTATACTCTCATGGTGGGATAACTTTCTGTTGGGTGTCACTGTACCTTTGATAGGGAGGAAAATTAAATAAAGGTTAGCGACAAAAAACAGAAAGTATGAAGAAGCAGTGATAGAGGAAAATGGATTCATTAACAAAGTCATAAGCATTTTGCTGCAAGTTTAATGAATATAGAACAACTACTTAGCGAAAAGGAGATACCTTAAGAGGTATTTTTATTTTTCTCCGTAATGAAGACTAGTTTAAATCACCTGAATATTTTCGATATCTGTCATGTAAAAGAAATTATTTAGACAGTTAGGTCTTCTACTTACTAAAGTATCTAGAAACAACGATAATCAAGACTGAGGAAATTGAATCATCCATTGCGATTCTTATTGCAATATATAAACCAAATAAAATTTCGATAAGTTATATCTTAAAACACAATTAGATCCAATTATTATAAATTTTAAGTAAAGTAGATACACAACAGTTGATATGACACAGTAGGAGACAGAAAGTTACAAAAGGATGTTCAATATTCGATTGTGTTTAGTTATCTCCTAGCCATATCCTATTAAAAAAATATATGTATGTAACTTTCTATCGGCTATATACTCTGTCATATAATCTTTATTTAATTACTCCATTTAAAAGTTCTATAATTTGGTTCTATTTGGAATTGTTATCTTCAGCAATTTATGTAAAACTAAGTTACAGGCTAACTGTATTATTAAGATAGAGGAAATTGACTTCATGAACAAAGTCACCAGCATTCAGATGCAAAATTCCTAATTGTAGGAAAGTTATTCTGTGAAAAGCTTCTCTGTGATAAGAATATCTTTTTTGTTTTTGTCTGTTTGAGCGGAATTATAGACTTATTAAAACAATTATAACAATCTGTATATCTGTAGACGACAAAAAGATTTACTGAAATCTATCAGTAAATTCCGATAGTTTTTGATAGAAATCGATAGTTGAAGTTCATCATTTGAAGGCATAGTCACACTGGAGAAACTTTTCTGAAGCAAGGATAAATAAAAGATCACCACTTGTTACCGTTCACCAGAAGTTGGCACCCGTTCAGGCAACGCCGTGAACGCCGCCTCAATCAACTCATTTTTTCACTCCTACCGCTCCGAAAGTTTTGAACTGAACAAATTATTATGAGCATTGAGAAGCAGTAGTTTCTTCTCTGCAAAGTTCATCACCGCCTCAACATCGCCTATAGTCAAAGTTTGACACCATTAGACGCAATTCGTGGACGTTTGTGTCCGCAAGGCCAACGCATAAATCTTCAATGCTGAACCACCGCTGCTTAAACGTTGCACAAACTTTGATGGACTGGTTGTGGCGTTTAACTCGCGGACATGAGTTTGCAGAAACGGACTCAGGAATTGAAGCAGTGATTCATTGCGGTGATTAACTTTGGAATGACGTTTGTATGGAGGTCGCACAGCTCCATACCGCCAGACCAACACTCGCTACCGTTAAGCTAACTCTATAGCAACGCCTACTTCAGCGGTGCACCGCAATGACACCGCCCGTATTTTCGATTTTGCCACAGTTTGTGCCTGGTGACGAGCACACAAGCTCAGAAAAAAGCTAAAACACGGGCGTTTCATTAACAACCCTCTACCAAAACTTGTGCGACGTTTAATCACCGCCCGGACAAATCTGGCGAGGCACCGTTCATAATTTCTGTATTGTCATAGCCGCCACGGAGCGGTGAGGGTAAATAAGCGGTGGCCGAGTGCATACGGCGTTGCTTTAACGGGGACCAACTTCTGTGAACTGTAATAAGCTGTGATGATTTTGTTCACCGCTCAAGGACCGCCACAACAAAGTTCAGGCGGTGTGACATAGGCTTTATTTAACTTTACCGTTACAATATAACTTAATTGACCTAAAGTATATGAGCTTTGGTTAAGAATAAATTTTCACTATTGGAAAATTCTCAGCCATTTCTAAAATGAAAAAATAACACGAGAAAAGACTTTATTATTAAAATGGATATATATTATTATATACGTTTCTGGTGAAGATAATATTTTCATTTTAAAAATGTAATTACGGTTTGTTTGTTCATGGATGACTTATACATTCTAATGATAACAATTTATAATAAATATGTATGTATTTCTTTCTTTTCTTAATATTTCTTACTTTGTTCATTTTTAGGTTTCTTGTACATCTTCAGTCCTACACATATTCCGATTGCGACCACAGGGATGATTAACAGCAAAAGAAACCAATATGGAGATGGTCCATCTGTAATAAAATTTGCAAATTTAAATTTAAATGTCTCAACTGTATTTCAAGCATGGTTGAGATCTAAATTAAAATTTATACAAAAATATGTAAATTTAGCCATAATTCAATTTCTCGTATAAAAAATGATTGGCTATAGAATCAATCGATGTCTTTTTTATGATACGAGATCATTGAAAGGTACAAAAAAAAAAATATCAAAAACTACTAATCACATAAATTTTAACTTTAAGTATCTTGTCCTGATGAGAATGATGGCATCATATAAACAAAAAACCTCCACTGTCTATGTCTATTGTCATAATTACTATGTATATTAATTGTGTATGCTATGTCTATTGTGTATACTATGTCTACTGACATTATTATGTTTCCTGATATTCACAAACTAACGATTTGATGAAGTTAGTACTTCGAAATATTTCATTTTTAGTTATACTAGGCAAACTAATCAATAAAATAAATCACACTTAATGTTCGGACATTACTTCTATTTTTTTATTTACAGTTTGTTATTTTTTAAATATATTGATGTTAAATTAGATTTTTCAACCTATTCACACAATTAATTGTCAGAGTTTCTCTCCTGGTTACTAGAAGATTGATTTTCCCAAGCAGAAACCATCGTGTGTGTCAACAGTCTCTTTCAAAACGTTTTGTAGCTGCTTTATACGTTATTTTAATGCTCGCTGGTTTGTTTCTGAATTTGATTATCAAATCAAGCAGGTCGTTAGAAAGAAGTCAGCTCCTATTGAGATTTATTTTATGTTTAATTAACATAATTAAATATGAAACTATTGCCGTGCATTTCAATATTCAAATTTTAAGTCATCATGAATATTAAAACTTGTAGAATGTAATGTTGAAATGGACATTATGTGAGGGATCATCTTCATCTCTTGTAGTTTCTGTCCTTTTCTGTCATTTAGTAATTTTCTTATGTTTCCCTGTAGTCGTTGTAGATATTTTAGTTGTAGGTTTTGGAATTGATGTTGATCTCTGGGTAGTTGTGGTAGTTTTCAACTTGGTTGTTGTACGAGGTCTTCTGGTTGTTGCTGTTGTTGTATAAAAAATATTTACACATTTACGGTTTTCTGGACCAATGTACCAACTTAATTTTAAAGTACATTAATTGAAAATGATTTGAAAAATTTAATAGTATTCATAGTTGGAAATGATGTTTACCTTGTAGAATCTCTATCAATTAACTTTATTTTCCATTTACCTGTTTTCTTGCCCATTTCTACTCGAAATGAATGCCATGCATATTATGACTTGCGAGTCGTGAACTGAAAATCGTAATTTCTTTTATCATATAATTCATCTTTCAATCTCAAAGTTATTAATAAGTAAATATCTAAATCTAAATTAGGACGAACGAATAGAAGAGTTTGTTGATCAGTGGTTTCTATTTTTCCGCTTTTCAGATCGCACGGTATATATTTTCGTTCGTTCCCAGGTAACAAAAAATTATTCACGGGATATTCCGGGAAAATTCCCTACGGTTATTTCATCTATATCCACATAGCTATCGAGGGGATGCCTCATTTTGACGTTTTTGCGATATGGGGATATCCCCAAATGATATCGTAGGAATAATAATGGGATTTAATTATATTATCCTTGGAATATTCCTTCGATAAGGGCAAGGAATACCGAAATTATTATTCTCTGATAACAATGGAATAAAATGGGATAGTGAGGGGATATTCCCTCAACATCATGGGATGAAAGCTGAATATTCCCTGAATATCAAGAATAGAGCAAGGATATTAAGAAAAGGATATCAAAATTAATATTTTCTAGCATATAATGCAAATGTACATTTAGCTTTATATTGATAAGTTTAACGATACATATTGTTATATAGGAATTAAATGGAAAGAAATGGAGAAAGGAATGAATTAGTGTTTCCGGGACAAGAACTCGCAACTTGTCTCCTGTTTGCGACGCAAACCACTCGACCATCCTAGCTGGACAGAGTAGAAGATGATTTCGTATGAAATTTATGCAATATGATAACTCAAGTGCATTTTTAAGTTTTCATCGATAAATATAGCATCATATTTGATAGAATGATTTTTTTTCTTGTATAATCGTTTCTTTTATAATTTATTATGGATCAACTATTTTTCACTAATTCCTGGAATATTCCTTCGATATCGTTAGGGAATCAGGTAATTTTCACTAATTCTTCGATTGTTCTCCTGATATCGTTAGGGATCAACTAACTTTAACTAATCCTTGGAATATTCCCTCGATATCCTTTTACGATAGCGAATAATGAGGGAATATATAGATATCGAGGGAATATTCCGGGAATATTGAAACACCGAAATATTTTATTGAAAGATAAAAAAAAATACAAAAAATAGTGCACAGTACAAAATAAACTCATAGACGGACAAGCCTATGAGCATAATATGAAATATCTCAATGTTACCTGGATTTCGTGATGTCGTACTTGGATTCATCCTATTAATTGAATCATTTCTTTCACAACATGAAGTTTCAGTACACACGTTCAACTTCGAACCTAAGTTAGTAAATGAAATTTTCATTTCGTAGAAATAATAAGTGTTGTCCAAATCCACTACTCGACTTTCTCGAATACTAATCTTTCCGTTGTTTACCTTTAACTTCCATTGGTAATTAGTATTATATGAATTACCATGAGGTGTCAATAGGAATGTGAAAGCATAGTCTGAGTTCACATCGGTAGCTTGCAAATCTGCTGATGAATAAGAGAGTTTCCTTTGTCTCAGTTCATTATGATTGATTGTAAAGTAGAATGTTAAATTAAGTTGGAACTGTAGATTGAAGCCTTTCTTGAGAAAAATAGAGAATTTCTTCTTTCGTATATAAATATGTCCATTATGGACATAAATATTATCATTTACTGTGTTGCATGAATGTTCACTGCTTCTGCGACTACGAAGTAATGCATCCTCTTTTTCTATTTCAAACGTTTTTGAACCATTATCAGTAAATCTGTCACTCGATTCACACAGTGAAATAACAGATATTAGGACTGCAAAACAAATAACCTTCTCAGTGAAACACATTTTAGATAACTATTGCTTCGGTGAGCCATTAACCTATACTTGCATACTGGATATCCGGTATGATAATGAACAAAATTTGTATTTATTATATAATATATATTTAAGTATCTTCTTAATTTCACTTTGTTCTCGTAGGGAGAGTTAACAAACATAAAATATACCTAATAATTTATGCCCTAACTCTCTAAGAAGATATATGTCACTCATTTGCGAGAACTTCATAAACACAAAAAAATATTTCATATAGTTCCTAAAATCTTTAAATACTGATTTCTTTAGTACAAGTTTCATCATTTTAGCTTGAAATTTGAACGCTAGAGAGGCTAAATGTCCTATAACGATAGATTATTAAATATACGTAGATTACATGTACTAAAATGCCTCTCCTGCAAAATGCTTTTTAGGAGTTATAAGACAGTGTTGTCGCAAATGAGCGATACTTCCGTTTCAACTGATATATTTTGCACGATAATTGAGATATTTTATTTAAGAACTGTTTTCACTAATCAGAACACGTGTATTCTCACATTGGATATGCACAATTGTGATTTTTATTGTTTTGTTGTTCATTTTATTTTATTTTATTTTTGCATTTATCTTTTAAAACTTTTAAGTTGCCTATAAATTACAGAGATATGATAACTTTTCCTATAACGTTGGAATTAATTCAGGGCATAAACAGTTTAAACTTAGAACTGATTCTCGGCTTCGCGATATAATTGGGAAACAATTAAAGGTTGTTGAATCGAAGAGGATATATTTGGCTAAACATAAAGATGACAATCATAAAAGAAGGAAGAATTAATATGAAATTTATTAATAACAAAATATATTTTCATAAACATGATACTTTATTTATTTATTCTGAAAAAGTAACGATTAAAAAAGAAAAAGAAGAAAAACTTTATGTTCATATCAATGATAAAGAGACTGTATAGCAACATTATCAATCTTTAGGGAATTAATATATTTTAACTATTAAATCAAATTATTATGTTAGCTAAATCATTATTTCTTGTAAAACCATGTAAATAATATGTAACTATGCTACGAACTTTCAAGATATTATTCGATCCATTTCTTGTATATAAAATTGTTTATCGTTTCTCAATACATTCTTCTGGAAACTTCACATCGTTTTAATTCTTGTAATAGCAACTTACAAGACTATTGTGATAACTAGACAAAATGGTTATTCATAGATAGATTACTTAGTAACTCTAAATTGTAACACTAAATAGTAACACTCTAAATAGTAACACTCTAAATAGTAACACTCTAAATAGTAACACTCTAAATAGTAACACTCTGAATAGTAACACTCTAAATAGTAACACTCTAAATAGTAACTCTAAATAGTAACACTCTAAATAGTAACACTAAATAGTAACACTCTAAATAGTAAAACTCTAAATAGTAACACTCTAAATAGTAACACTCTAAATTGTAACACTAAATAGTAACACTCTAAATAGTAACACTCTAAATAGTAACACTCTAAATAGTAACACTCTAAATAGTAACACTCTAAATAGTAACACTCTAAATAGTAACTCTAAATAGTGACACTCTAAATAGTAACACTCTAAATAGTGACACTCTAAATAGTGACACTCTAAATAGTTACACTCTAAATAGTGACACTCTAAGTAGTAACACTCTAAATAGTAACACTCTAAATAGTAACACTCTAAATAGTAACACTCTAAATGGTAACCACTCAAATCTTTAAAATCATTTATAGTAAGGGTATAAAGTTTGCCTCGGAACCATAGGTACTACCGCTGGCGTATATGGCTAGTACAAGAGATTGGAAGATGCAGTCAGTAAGGAAAGTGGCTCCATGGACAAAGTCACCTACCACCGTCGATGAAAATGTTCATAAAAGCAGAATAGCTACTCCGTGAATGAAGTCACTTACCATGGAATGGGTGATAATAAATGAAGCCAACAAATCTACCTAACACAATAATCTATAACCACAAAATTGAAGAGCATAGCCTTAGTGCTATCCTCTAAAACTGCAAGTAGCGTTAGATATATTATCTATCGTTAGATATATTATCCTGAGGCTCTATCCTAAAGGCAGGATAAATTCCCATTGGTCTCTATGGCGAACCGTTTATTTAAATTATTTAAATCAAGCTCAAGCCAATATTTTGAAAATTAAATCAAGGTTATTAAACCAAGTTTCGTTAATAGATATCCTGTGAATCTGAATAGACAAAATTGAACAAGAAAAACTTACAGATAATAAACTATGTAGGAAAAATATTTTAACTTTGAAGTCAAATATGAAAAGAATAAATTTTGAAAAGAGATTTTTTATAGACTTATCCCTCATGATTGATAATGTCTCCCATTTACAATCATAATCTCTCATTTCCTACCATAATCTTTCATTGCTCCCCATAATCTTTCATTGCCCACCGTAATCTTTGAATGCCTACATAATCATTCATTGCCCACCATAATCATCCATTGCCCACCATAATCATTTATTGCACACCATAATCATTCATGGCCACCATAATATTTCGTTACCCACCATAATCTTCCATTGCCCACCATGATCATTTATTGCCCCCATAATCTTTCATTGGCCATCGTAATCTTCAATTGCTAAGCATAATCTTTCATTGCCCACCATATAATCATTTTTTGGCCATAATAATCTTCCATTGCCCATCATAATCTTCTATTGCCCACCATAATCTTCCATTCATTGCCTGTCCTAGTAATGTTTCATTGCCCACCATAATAATCTATCATTGCCCACCATGATAATGATGGCAATGAAAGATTATGATGGGCAATGAAAGATTATGGTGGGCAATGAAATATTATGATGGGCAATGAAAGTTTATGGTGGGCAATGAAAGATTATGGTGGGCAGTGAAAAATTAGGGTGGACAATGAAGATTATGGTGTGTAATGAAAGATTATGGTGGGCAATGAAAAATTAGGGTGAACAATGAAAGATTATGGTGGACAATGAAGATTATGGTGTGCAATGAAAGATTATGGTGGGCAATGAAAAATTAGGGTGAACAATGAAAGATTATGGTGGACAATGAAAGATTATGGTGGGAAATGATACATTATGGTAGGAAATGAAAGATTATGGTCGGAAATGAAAGATTATGGTAGGGAATGAAAGATTATGGTGGGCAATGAAAGATTATGGTGGGCAATTAAAAATTAGGGTGGCAATGAGAGATTATGATTGGCCAATCATAATCAAAAGGATCAAATTCAATTTCATAAAGATCAAATTGAAATTCACTTGGATCAAATATTATTTCAGTTGGATCAACTAAAACTGTAAATAGTATAGATTTACCTATAGGTTAGATTATTTTAAATATTATTCATTTTAGATGATCCCATTTCACACTTGAACATTCATGTGCTCTTGCAATCTATTCATCACTTTTGATACTGTTTGAGGTGTGCTTGAATTCATTTCTTGAGATATGTTATATTTATGATTCTGCAATGTTGTTAGGTTGTTTAGCTACTCACTTTATTTTCTAAATATCCCAACAAATAAGTTTCTGTTCTTCAGCTACGCTACTGTACTGAATGTACTGCGATGAGATAAATGTAAGATGGTCCAAATATTCATTACGAAGAGTTCAGAGCAAACTTTAATTTAGCTAGTGAATAATTGCAATATCATGAATATAAATAAATAATGAAATCTATCTTCTATCTTCTTGTAAATGGTGTACTTGTTCTTTACCCTACTTTTAAACTTTTTGAGTTATAGCAGTTTCTTTCAGGTCCCATAACGGTGGGACACACCACCATGTATAGTGAAGGTATATTTTTTTGACGTTTGATGATAGATGTTTGCTATCACTTATTTTATTGATAATTGATTAATATTTTCTTTATCTCTATATATTTCTTCAAATATCTTCTGATTAATTCCATCTAATATATTTACAAGAGTGACATGGCAAAAAATACCGTGCAAAATAATGTCATATTTTTGCTGAAAGTGTAATAATTTATGGTTCTCATCGAATAATGTTCAGTATATTAATGAAAATGAATAAACTATTTATATCAACCAGGGTTTTTTGAATGTTCTTAGAGGGTTTTTTGAATGTTTTTAGCTGTTTTATATTTATGCGGGTTCACTTTAATATTTCCTGTCAACTTATATAGTTTTATACTGTATAATAAGTGCATGTTATTCTATTCTTTTTCATATCAATACTAACAGGAAACCATTCCATAAATTGTATTTGCTATATATGGTATTATCTTTGGGTAAAAAAACGCTCTCTTTAACAATATATTTTTATGTACAAATATGGAGATAAGCATGTGTTTACAATATCATCATCTGTCAATATGTATATGTGGATGGCTTACTAACTAAGGATCGATCTCTGTTTTGGGACACAAAATAAAAAAAAGGAAAATACAACCATCCATTTTCTAATTTAGAATATATTAAATAAATATGATATATATTATAAGGTGTATAATTTTTTCTCAAATATTACTATATTAACTCTCTAAGTGAAGTTATAGAATGGTTCAAGTACATTTTCATAGTAAAATTATAGTATCATTCCACTTTATAAGTAGGTACTTTATTAAGTATTAGAAACTGACGAAATAACAAAAGCCACAAAGTGACAAATGCAATTGTATTCTAAACATCTACTGAATATTCACATGGCAATTAATTTGAAAAATTGAAGAAATTGAAATACTATGAACAAAATAAATTAATTTTAAATAATTATCATGTAAAATATACTCTATGTTTCAATTAATAATATGTAAAGCTATGATGAATTATTATAGAAAGCATAATATATATTTGCATTTTAATAAATGAATAGACGTGTCAAATATATATTTGAAAATGTATGATATACTGTTTTGAAAACTAAATAGAGGACACTTACAGTACTCGGGAAGTGGGTGTTTAGATTCAGAACTGTCTAAGATTATTTTAATTGGTTCAAGAACTATGTAACGTTCACTTTCCGATTACTGCTCAATCTCTTGTTCGAGTTCCAAGACGCTTCAATATAGTAATATTTTAATTTCTATCTACATGACTTACTTAAGAGATAATTTAAATTTAGGGCTTTATAATAACATAATATGTCTCCAGTTATTTTTATATGGCCCAAAAATAACTTCTCAAATACTCTATAATTTAGACATAAACTATGAAAACAACAAGTACAATTATTCTAAATTTTATAAATATCGAAAAACCTTCAGTTATACTAGTATAATGTACACTTAACTCCTTCATTTTCTGGTACCAATATCTTCATACACATTATTGATGGTAGTAGACTCGTAGAGATCATTTTGTGTCTCGTAATACTCTCCTTCTGTCTTGGGTTCCAATCCGTAGATGGAGTTAACGCTCTCATGTCTAGTGAGTTCGTAGTTGTTTGCAGAGGGAGCAGCGTTGGTAGTCGCCTCGTAAATGGAGTTTATACTCTCGTGGGGGGATAAGTTTCTGCTATAAGTCACTGTACCTTTGATGAGAAAGAAAATTCAATTCGGGTTAGTGTACAAGTAATAATGAAGAAGCAGTGACACTGACAGTGGAAAGTGGTTTCATTGAAAAAGTCATAAGCATTTTGGTGCAAGTTTCATGAGTGTAGGAAAACACGAAGATAAGAGAAGAATAGAAATAGAGTAAATACACAATAGTTGATGTGACACAACAGTTAACAGTCAGTTACAAAGGGATGTTCAATATTTGATAATTTTTAGTTATCTCTTACCCACATCCTATTCAAAATATGATTATATTTTTGCAAACTTTCTACCGGCCACTGTGTCTTATCAACTATCATGTTAGTTATATAATTCTGTTCTATTTGGTTTGGTGATCTTTATCAATATATAGAAAACTAATTCACAGGCTAACTGTAATTTAATTATTAAAAACTGTAATTATGAAATTGACTTCATGTAAAGTCGCCAGCTTTCGGCTGTAAAATTCATGAATGTAGAAAAGCTACTCAATGGAAATATTCTCTTTCTGTTTGAACAGAATTACTTGAACCATTAAATTGTTTCAAAAGCTTGCAATCTGCAGTTAGCTGAAAACAATATATAACGACAGAAATAAAATAAAATTCTTGATATCATGAATTTTGAACGATTCATATTTTTTCGATTTTCTTCCTACCGAACTTTCAACAGTTACCAACTACAGTTATCAACTACAGTTATCAACTGCAGTTATCAACTGCAGTTATCAACTACAGTTATCAACTGCAGTTATCAACTACAGTTATCAACTGCAGTTATCAACTACAGTTATCAACTACAGTTATCAACTACAGTTATCAACTACAGTTATCAGCTACAGTTATCAACTACAGTTATCAACTACAGTTATCAGCTTCAGTTATCAACTACAGTTATCAACTACAGTTATCAACTACAGTTATCAACTACAGTTATCAGCTACAGTTATCAACTACAGTTATCAGCTACAGTTATCAACTACAGTTATCAGCTACAGTTATCAACTACAGTTATCAACTACAGTTATCAGCTACAGTTATCAACTACAGTTATCAGCTACAGTTATCAACTACAGTTATCAACTACAGTTATCAGCTACAGTTATCAACTACAGTTATCAACTACAGTTATCAGCTACAGTTATCAACTACAGTTATCAACTACAGTTATCAGCTACAGTTATCAACTACAGTTATCAACTACAGTTATCAGCTACAGTTATCAACTACAGTTATCAACTACAGTTATCAGCTACAGTTATCAACTACAGTTATCAACTACAGTTATCAACTACAGTTATCAGCTACAGTTATCAACTACAGTTATCAACTACAGTTATCAGCTACAGTTATCAACTACAGTTATCAACTACAGTTATCAATTACAGTTATCAACTACAGTTATCAACTACAGTTATCAATTACAGTTATCAACTACAGTTATCAACTACAGTTATCAATTATCAACAGTTATCAACTACAGTTATCAACTATCAACAGTTATCAACTACAGTTATCAACTACAGTTATCAACTACAGTTATCAACTACAGTTATCAACTACAGTTATCAACTACAGTTATCAATTATCAACAGTTATCAACTATGAAGAAACAAAATCTTTCATTTTCATTAAAATTGCAATAAAAACAAATTCTATTGCAGCCTATACAGTATACATTACACAACCTTTTTAAAAAATATAACCATATTAACCTCAATGTAACACGTACTATAACTCTATCTTTATATCAAAATTTAATTGGCTTTTAACAAATGTGCGCTGGTTATCAATAAATTGTTATCATTGAGAAACTCAGACATATTTCGATATTGTGAAAAAATGACATGAAAAGGAATTTGTAAATATGTTATATTTGAGTTATTATTTAATGATCGAAATTGGTTTTATACTTTGGTATCCAGGATATAGGATTACACTATAAGTTGTCTCTCATTTCGATATATTTTATGTTATTTTCAAGAGGTGGAGTCAGTGGCCAAAATAATATTGGGTCTTGCTGGACGCTAAAATCCTTATTTTTGGGTCACGTGACTGGCAATCTAGCGTCAGTTTAATGGAGAAATGATATAACAGAAACAAAATTTAATGGAGAAATGATAAAGCTGATACAAAATAAGGTTCTACAACGTCTTCTTTAGCGTCTTGCAATCGCTGCAACACTTCCTCACTCTAGAGTAGTTTATCATAACTCTATGGTTATTTTAATGGATGAATATATGGTATCAAACTACAAATGATCTTTACAGAATTTATTATGAAAATGGAAATAAATTTCAAAATAGATTCCTGGCAAGTTGTGAGTCAATGGCCAAATAATATCGAGTCTTGCGGGACGCTCAAATCTTTATTTTGTCTTCACGTGACTGGCAATCTTGCGTCAGTTCAATGGATAAATGATATAACTGAAACAAAATAAGGTTTTACACCGTCTTCCTTAGCGTCCTGTAATCGCTGCAACACTTCCTCTCTCTAGAGTAGTTTATCATAACTCTATGGTTGAAACAAAATAAGTTTTTAAGCCTCCTGCAGTCGCTGCACAACTAGCTCTTTATAGTAAATAATTTTATCACTCTATGATTTCTGGTTAAGATTATATTTCCATGTAAAGTATTAATACTGTTTGTTTGTAACGATAGCTTTCATTTTTTAATAATTACCATTCAATATAAATAGATAAGTATAATATTAATGTATTACTTACCTTGTTCATCTTTAGGTTTCTTGTTCATCTTCAGTCCTACACATATTCCGACTGCAACCACAGGGATGATTAACAGCAAAAGAAACCAATATGGAGATAGTCCATCTGAAATGAAAATTTGCAAATTTTATTTTCATTCAATCTTAAGAAAACTTTGATGCAAATTTAAGCTGTGATGTTAGGTTCTACTTTTTTTCTTAACATTTTGCCTTAGGTTTTCTTTATTTCAGTAAAATGGAAGCTGTAAAATATCAACTTTTTTCATCAATATGGAGGGTGGCGCATAAAAAAGGAAACCCTTTTTAAAAATGGGATCTTGATAATCTGTTGAAAGTTACGACGAAAATAAAAACATGGTGCGGCGAATTAATAAAATGGAAATAAAAAGGGCTTGCGCAAGGACGAAATATACGAAAAAAAAATCATAATAATATATAATTCATTTTAAATGGATGTAAAAACATTAAATTTTGATATTTTTTTGTTACAAATGAGGGAAAATAAGGAAAATGAATTACCATTTGAAGTTTGTTTTTTGAGATAAAATTGATATCTTTATAAAATCGTTTCGCCGTTAATTTTTATCTCCTATTCGAAACCCTCAAAATGCAGCTTATGTGGTGACAAGTTATTTAAACACTGGAAGCTTTAAACAGGTTCAACCTCTTTTGAGCAACGCTTTCTGGAAAGATTTCAACCAACTATAAAACCATATTGTCATGTGTTAATAAGTTTAAAACTGAAGAAACTCCCTTATATTTAATCAAATAGCGATCATGTCGCAGGAGAAAAACATGAACTCATTTTAATATTGTTCATGAACAGCTTATTGAGAATCCAAAAATACCAATCAAAAGGAACGAATTAGACATCACTATACACACATTTCACCGAATTGTTGAACTCAATTTTAGATATCATCCTTTTATATTGTTTCTATTGTGTATACTATGTCTATTGTGTATACTATGTCTATTGTGTATACTATGTCTATTGTGTATACTATGTCTATTGTGTATACTATGTCTATTGTGTATACTATGTCTATTGTGTATACTATGTCTATTGTGTATACTATGTCTATTGTGTATACTATGTCTATTGTGTATACTATGTCTATTGTGTATACTGTGTCTATTGTGTATACTATGTCTATTGTGTTTACCATGTGTATGTTGGATACCATCTTTCTATTTAAGCTATCTATCTTATAAATATAGTTTATTAATATACATAATCTATTAAATATTAAAATATGAAACCAAATATTTAATAGATTACTTAATAATGATAAACTATAAGATAGATAGCTGAAATAGAAAGAAGGTCTCCAACACGCAACTATTGGTCATAAAATTCATTGTCAGGTCCATGTTTTCCACCCTTCTCCTGATGATGAATGGAAATCTTTCTATTCGAAAGCTTGAACCTGAAAAAACCTTCAACATTTTAGTTTTAATAACCTCTAAATAACTCAAAAAGTATTAACCAAATTGCCAGAAATTTAGTGTGACGATAGGACACTATTTAGTATACCTTCACTATACAGGAATCATTCGATTATATTTTGGGAGCGATCGGTTCAGCTAATGTAATAAGTCAATCGTTTTGATTATTATATTCATCTCTTGGGAATCACTTTGATATCATATACACATATACAATATTTTAATGTTAATGGAGTCTTCTGAAATGGTTTAGAAATTTATTTATCTCATTTGTGAACGGACACTTAAAAATACAGAGCTGTTCATTATAAAACAGACTACTTCTATTTATTAAGTGTTTTCCGCTACCTTGTGAATCATAACTAATCATTTTGTGAATCATAACTAATATAAAATTCTGTAAATTTGCTTACATAGAACTCAATTTCATGAGACGATGCTTTCTTTTCTTACGAATACCATTATATACAAGGCATAATATTTCATTATTTTTAATTCATTATTAGTCTAATATACAAACCTGCAGACGGAGGAGAAGTTGAATTTGACGTAGAGTGAGCATCATCTTCAGTTATAGTCGTTTCTGTCCCATTCGGTTTTTCAGTAGTTATTGAAGATATTTTGGTTGTTATTGAAGGCTCCGAAATTGTTGTTGATATATGAGTTGTTGTGGTTGTTGTTGTAAAGTAATTTACACAGTTTTGGTTTTCTTGACCAATATACCAACTTAATTCATTATTTGGAGTTACATTAATTGAAAATGACTTAAAAGACTTAAAAGCATATGGCAAAACTGATGTGTACTCTAGATTATTTTGACCACTATTGATTAAATTTATTACCCATCTCCCATAGATAGTAAATGCTTCAACTTGCAATGGATGCCATGAATTCTCTGATTTACGAGTCGTGAAATGTTTTGTGTAATTTTTTTCACCAAATATTGAATCATAGAGTCTCAAAGATATATATATGTGAATATCTAGATCTGAATTGGGATGAACAAAGAGAAGAGTTTGTTGTTGTGTTATTTCTGTCGTGTCGTTTCTCAGATTGCATGGTTCATCCTTTCGTCCTCTTCGTGATGTTGCATTTGTACTTATACGATTCGTGGAGTTATAAGTATCTGAATGGATACCACTAGGATCATTATTATCACAGCATGTAGTTTCTGAAGTACACACATACAGCTCTGAACTTAAGCTCTTATATGAAATTCTTATTTTTTTGAATTCATAAGTGGGCAATAAGTAACGAGGTTTTATACGACTAATCGTTCCATTATTTATCTTGATATTCCATTTTTTCTTTTTATCGGTTTCATCTTTAGATCCTATCAATCGGAAATTTAAAGCGTAATAAGAGTTTTCATCGGTAACTTGCAAATCTGTTAATGAAAAAGAACGTTTCACACGTTTCACACGTTTCTTTAATTCATGATTGGCTGAATAAATAATTGTTAATTTATATTGGAACTGTGGATCAATGTCATTCTTAAGGAAAATGGAGAATTTTTTCTTTTTGACATCAATAAATCCATTGCTTTTGTTGCACGAAAGTTCACTGCTTTTGCCACTAGGAAACGATACATCCTCATTTTCTAGTCCAATCGTTTTTGAATCATTATCAGGAAGTCTGTCACTCGATTCACATAATGAAATAACAGATATTAGAACCGCAAAACAAATTACCTTCTCAGTACAACACATTTTAGCTAACTATTGCGTCAGTGAACTTATATAGTATATACATATTACTTATATCTTCATACTGGATATCCGCTATGATAGTGAACAAAGTTTTATGCAATATTTCGCTATACATATCGATTCAAATACAGTCAGATTTCTATATTTCTCATCGTCATATCAATATATACATTATAAACGTATACTGTTTAGGTATATATCAATTATACTAATAATATATAATAGTTTCAATATTTCAATTATATGAGGTTACTTTTAATGCTATTAGAGAAAAGAGTCACAGTGATGATGTACTATCAGAGAAAAGAGTCACTGTGATGATGTACTATCAGAGAAAAGAGTCACTGTGATGATGTACTATCAGAGTAAAGAGTCACTGTGATGATATACTATCAGAGAAAAGAGTCACTGTGATGATGTACTATCAGAGAAAAGAGTCACTGTGATGATGTACTATCAGAGAAAAGAGTCACTGTGATGATGTACTATCAGAGTAAAGAGTCACTGTGATGATGTACTATCAGAGAAAAGAGTCACTGTGATGATGTACTATCAGAGTAAAGAGTCACTGTGATGATGTACTATCAGAGAAAAGAGTCACTGTGATGATGTACTATCAGAGTAAAGAGTCACTGTGATGATGTACTATCAGAGAAAAGAGTCACTGTGATGATGTACTATCAGAGTAAAGAGTCACTGTGATGATGTACTATCAGAGAAAAGAGTCACTGTGATGATGTACTATCAGAGAAAAGAGTCACTGTGATGATGTACTATCAGAGAAAAGAGTCACTGTGATGATGTACTATCAGAGAAAAGAGTCACTGTGATGATGTACTATCAGAGAAAAGAGTCACTGTGATGATGTGCTATCAGAGAAAAGAGTCACTGTGATGATGTACTATCAGAGTAAAGAGTCACTGTGATGATGTACTATCAGAGAAAAGAGTCATTGTGATGATGTACTATCAGAGAAAAGAGTCACTGTGATGATGTACTATCAGAGTAAAGAGTCACTGTGATGATGTACTATCAGAGAAAAGGTCACTGTGATGATGTGATGTACTATCAGAGAAAAGAGTCACTGTGATGATGTACTATCAGAGTAAAGAGTCACTGTGATGATGTACTATCAGAGAAAAGAGTCACTGTGATGATGTACTATCAGAGAAAAGAGTCACTGAGATGATGTACTATCAGAGAAAAGAGTCACTGTGATGATGTACTATCAGAGAAAAGAGTCACTGTGATGATGTACTATCAGAGAAAAGAGTCACTGTGATGATGTACTATCAGAGAAAAGAGTCACTGTGATGATGTGCTATCAGAGAAAAGAGTCACTGTGATGATGTACTATCAGAGTAAAGAGTCACTGTGATGATGTACTATCAGAGACAAGAGTCATTGTGATGATGTACTATCAGAGAAAAGGTCACTGTGATGATGTACTATCAGAGTAAAGAGTCACTGTGATGATGTACTATCAGAGAAAAGAGTCACTGTGATGATGTACTATCAGAGAAAAGAGTCATTGTGATGATGTACTATCAGAGAAAAGAGACACTGTGATTATATTAATTTCACAGCATAAAAATCAGTCTTCTAACGTCTTCATATTATCTTTTCTTATTCTTAAGCAAAAATGATACATTGTGCCAATATGGGTACTATAGAATATAGATGGTTAGATGGGCAAGAGATGGCAGACTGAAAAGTAGCCTAGAAATTGCATGGGGATAATGTAGTTTTCTTTTTTCAATTACTCATGGAATGTTACCTTGGGAGAAAGTTGGTTCAATGTGGCGAATCCATCCCATTGAATTGTAATATTGGTCCAACCTTATTATTATATAGCCTATCAACATTATATGGTTGACATTTTATTAACGTATTGGAAAATTTATTTTCTAGAATATGGAGGATTTAATGATTCGCAATTAATAAAATGTCTTCGTATTAATATTAAACCATCAATCGTTATTAAACAATCTCCGCGGCAACATCTTGGAGCAAGATGGTTTTAATATTAGCAGCCCAAAAAACAAACAGTACCAAAATGATTTCTCAACCGAGTGCCAACATTAACTTTGGTTGTTTGAGATTCCTACTCATTTGCTTTCGTGTTATATCCGAATCAAATTCAAAACATTTGCATATATGTTACATAGTTTCATTTTAGTTTTATTGTCAAACTGTGAAATGAGTAAATTGTGGAAAAATAATCACAATTATTTTTTTTTTCTTTGTAACTTTTTATCTCAATCAGCATTAATTTAATTAGATAGAACTTACAACGAAATATATTTGACTGCAGTTATATGTACTAAATATTTAAAGGGAAAGTGAGGGCTTGAATAAAATTGAGAATGAAGCTATTTTAGAATGAAGCTATTTTAGAATGAAGCTATTTTAGAATGAAACTATTTTAGAATGGATCTATTTTAGAATGAAGCTATTTTAGAATGAAGCTATTTTAGAATGAGGCTATTTTAGAATGAAGCTATTTTAGAATGAAGCTACTTTAGAATGAAGCTATTTTAGAATGAGGCTATTTTAGAATGAAGCTATTTTAGAATGAAACTATTTTAGAATGAGGCTATTTTAGAATGAAGCTATTTTAGAATGAAGCTTTTTTAGAATGAAGCTATTTTAGAATGAAGCTATTTTAGAATGAAGCTATTTTAGAATGAAGCTATTTTAGAATGAAGCTATTTTAGAATGAAGCTATTTTAGAATGAAGCTATTTTAGAATGAAGCTATTTTAGAATGAAGCTATTTTAGAATGAAGCTATTTTAGAATGAAACTATTTTAGAATGAAGCTTTTTTAGAAGTAAGCTATTTGGAATAAGCCATATTTCTAGTTGTTTCAATTAAGTGGCATTGCCGGCAGGTGAATGAGCAAGCGGGGAAGAAATAAGAACATATGTCACCAATATTGCTACATGAAAAATAATAAAAACATATTATACTAAATGAAAACATATAATAAACAAACCTTCGCCTCCGCTTTTACATGGCCTTGACCATCCGAGTTATGCGAATAACAAGATTACGAATAAACAATTAAAAGACGACCTAAATATAGCTCTCCGGCAATAAAAATATAATTAAAAAATTCCACGGTGATTAAAAAAGAACCGCATGAAAGAATAAGGGTAGGAATTGTAACTCAGTTTTTACAAATAAAAGTTCAGTACCTGTTTTTAATTCAGTGAGAGATTAATTAATACTGAATTGGGTGTCCCCAAAGTAAAAAAAAAGGAACACAACCTCAAATTAGTATATTTTAGTTTTCTTTCCAGTATCATTTTGTTTGTTGAACTCTTCTCCATTCACCGTTAAAATTACGTAAAGATTTTTCACTTCTGTAAATTTTATAATTTATAACGATTATATTAATGGTTCATCAGAAACGGACAATGAAGTAAGTTCAGACATAAAAATATCTTTATTTGACAATAATCCCATTAATAAAATAGATTTATTTGCAGGTTTTAATAACAATCTAATAACTATTTATTTTATAAAATATTGATTAAATATATATTTAAGTACAAAAGGAAAGCACAAGTTTAAATTTTATCAATGGTCGTTCAGCGTACCTCTACAAAATGAAAGTCAGAGTGATGATTTTAATTTTCAATGATAAAGCCGTTCAAAGTGAAAATCAGGACCGTCATTCTGTCCCAGTTGATTTTTAAGGCCGATTTATAGCCGATTTTTGGAAGAGTACCTAAACATGAATCAGCGTATTGACGATGAATCATCGATAAATATTCGAAGAAGTGTCCGTTTTATCCAAGATTTTCGTATCGAAGAAGCACATGCATATCGACTGTAACCGTCTTTAAATCAACGATGATTCAAGTGCGATTTTAAGCCGTTTCATGGAAGATTCATACGAAAACAATTCACATAATCACCTCAATATTATTGGCGATTCAAGCAAGATTTTAAGCAGATATATTAAATTTATAGGGTTAAATAAAATAAAAATTATCTTTTGAAAGGTATTTACGATTTTGTTTTATTTTTTACTTTATATCATGTAGGGTATATACGTACGTTTGGCTTTATATAGATTAGTTTGATGTTACATATTTTTATATACATATTGAATGGAAAAATGGAGAAATAAATGAAGTGGTGTAGCCGGGACTCGTTCCTGCGACTGTAGTCTCATGGAGAAGTGAAGTCAGCGACATATCCACTGAGCCATCTTGGACATTGTAGAAGTAGAATTTGGTTGGGACTCATTCAATATGATAACCCGCGTGTTTTTAAAGTTCTTATGAATGAATATTATTTAATTTTTTTGTATCTTTTCTATTCTAAATGATGGAAAATATGTATAGTATTATAATACTACACATAAATCGGACTTAAAAATCAACTGGGAAAGACTAATATCTAAACCAATTGCTTCAAATAACCTCAGTAGAATAATAATATTGATGTTTATTGTAGTCACCGTGAAATGATCATCTCAAAAACTATCTCCATTCTAGATCTCTTTGAGCTGTAATAACATCGAGACATGTCTCTCAATTATTACAGCTGTAATAAAAGCGGGATGTAATAAGAGCGGGCCTGCCTATAAATGAACGAAGATTTGGAGATGATGATTTTGAGAGAATGCATATGAAAATAAACCAGTAATCTTATTATTATAATTACCGTCTGATTTGTCATTTTCTCTTATAATATCCATCATAATTCCATATTAATAACTTTATATCTTTCAATAAATATATCTTTATTATTTTTTTTTTGTAGGATGAATAACTCAACAAGAAGTAGTTTTAATTATTTCCGAAGCTTTCAGAAATCTTCGTGGTTTCCGTCTTCAGGGCATAGAGTTATGATAAACTACTCTAGAGAGAGGAAGTGTTGCAGCGATTGCAGGACGCTAAGGAAGACGGTGTAAAACCTTATTTTGTTTCAGTTATATCATTTCTCCATTAAATTTTGTTTCAGTTATATCATTTCTCCACTAAACTGACACTTAATTTTTAATCACGTGACCCAAAAATAAGGATTTTAGCGTCCCACGTAAGACGAGATATTATTTTGACCACTGACTCACCACTTCCTTCAGGGGTAACATTTATTGAAAAATAAGCGACTTATATCCTACCTTCTCGTAATCATGATACATATCCCTATTTCTATCTTTTTTTAACATTTCAATTTTAAATTTTGACAATCTTATTAACTATAGGAACTATTTACTAAGGGACTTCATATGCTCTATTTAAAGTGTTATTCTATCCATGCGTATAGTACGATTCTAATTTTCTCCTATTATTAAAAGTATGTTGACATTGTTACAATATCCTAACATTATCAAAATTTAAAGTATGGCCTGTATCTCCATTATGCTAAAATATCTATGACTACTCTACTCTCTTAACTACATTAGATTTATGTTCCTTAATCCTATCTCCTAACATTCTACCTGTTTCTCCAACATATTTACTATCACAATCCTAACAATCAAATAAGCAATATAAAATGTCAATTATAGTAACATAGGTTTTAATCTAAAGAATATCTTCTCATCTAAAGAATTTTTAGACGCAGCTCTTAGTAACATTTCGTACTATTTCTATTCGTTTAACCTGTTATAGTCTATGAACCTTGAATAAGATTGTCAATATTTAAAATTTAAATGTTAAAAAAATAGAAATTAGGATATGTATCATGATTACGAGTAGGTAGGATATAATTCGCCTGTTTTTCAATGAATGTTACCCCTGAAGACTGAAATCACAAATATTTCTGACAGCTTGGGAAATAATTGAAACTACTTCTTGTTGAGTTCTTCATCCTACAAAAAATGCAACAACCTAGGAGTCCTCTATTTTCTTAAATCATATATCATTATGTTATTAGATAACGAGTTATTTCAATTAGGGAAATAATACAATGATTTTAATGCACTTATTATTAATTCATTAGGTTCTAAAAATAAGCTACTGTAAATTTAAAAAAATTGATTTGATGATGCTAAAGTGTAAACATATTTCCTGACCGTTGAAAGTCTTATTTTTTCATCTTATTAAACATTATCAACTAATTACTAAGTAGTAAGTTCATTAGGTATTATCGCAAATATCAACAAAAAGCTTCATAAGGGGCAGGATCCAAGTCAGTCAGCAATGTTCCATCAGCGCATGTAGGATCAAAGTGTGTCACTTTCGCCAGGTATTCAGGGTTTAGAATAATCCAGGCCAAGTCACAACCACAGTCCAGTGGATTGCCTGGGAAAATAGAAGATTATTTAATATTGAGAAAAAGAGCTTCATTATTCTTTAAAGATATAAACAGAAAATTATTTAGTTATAGTTGAAGTTACTATTCAATTCATTTATATTTATTGGGTAAATTTACATGTCTCCTCTATAACGGGACTCTATTTTAAATATTAGATTTTTCATATTTATATAAACTTAATAAAAATAGACACCTATTTAGTGTGAAATGAATGATCTTATTTTAATTATTGAATCTCAAATGATATCTCCGAAATATAATCACGCCACTCTTCAAATACTGTGATGTGAATTAGGTTAAACCCTCGTAATGAAAGGGGAGAAAGATAGAACTAATAGAGAAATTACCATCAATTCTCATCGCATTAATGTAAGGCATCAGCAATCCAAAGACTGAGGCATCAATCGTCTTCAGGAGGTTGTATTCAAGGTAAATAAGCAATGAATTCAGTGCTGGGGAAGAGAAAAGAGAAATTATTGTGTAAATAAAATAAAAAAATATATTAACCTTCAACATGAAGTGAATTTCAATTATTTCTACTTATTCAATATAATGACAACTTGAATTGAGATTAAATGTAATATCAATCCATTATATAATTATTTATTAACTTACGCGGCTCTCCTGTCAAAGCGAAGGCTCCGTTCTCAATTGTTTCCAATCCATTATAGTAGAAATAATACTCATGTCCATTACTCGTTATGGGGATAGCGCCACTAACAAGAGTCTTGATGTTATTGCTATATAAATATAAGTTCCTCAGTTTTGGAATCTCATCGAAAGCTCCTATAAGAGAAAAATGAAGTGATTAAAGTACATTTCAAATAAAAAAGGAAATATATATTCTAGAAATTTTGGTTTCTTCAATTTTCTGATCATGTTGAAAAAGTTTACTGGAGTAGTTTTTTAGTTTTCCTGAGCTTTCTTAACTAGACATACAGAAAAAATAGAATTTTTACCAATTCTTATATTTTTTAAAACAAATGTGCATAGCGAAAAAAAGTTATTTTTTTTTAAAGAGAATTATTAAAGTTTATATCCTAACTAATTTAGTTGACCGTATCTATCAAATTAGCTACAACATTTTAATAATATAAACAAAAATACATGGATTATTATTTTGTAATTCTAACGTTTCTATCTTGAGATGCTACATTAACGAACAATATAGTTAAAATATATACTAGTGTAATTTCCCATTAAAAATAACGGGTTTTCAATAGTATTAATGTTGGCGCAGCTTAACCCGTTAGAAGTGTACTTTTTCTTTAAAAAAAACATAATAATTAAAAGATAATATCAATATAATCCCGTTTGTAACATAGTTACGTTTTTCATGTTAAAAATGGCAGGGGTATAGTTTTTCTTATATGAACGAAATTGTGGAACTGTCCGATATTTCGTAACTTGAACCTTATTTATTTTGCACAACGAAAAAATTGTTAATCATTTACCTCGAAATATTAGAGTAGTCTGTATTTGTGATACAGCTTGTCATACAAATATTATATACATTCTCTATTATTTTGAGGACAAATAAATTAATAAATAAACACAAGATAATAATTTGCTGCAGTATCATTGATACGGGTCACACTAATATTAATAATTGTAAATAATATAATGGTTTTGACCCATTAGAGTAGAAATATAATTTTGTTAAATTATAAATAAAAGGATAATGATGAGGATATTCATTGATGAATAAAATATATATATAGATACATCAAGCCCTTATATAATTTCCCTTATTTAGGAAACTTATCGTATAATGTATATGCATAATTTGTATGCATTTGAATATAATCCTGAATCCATTATATTACTTGAAATCTCATTAAATGAACAACAGGTACTGTAGTAGTATAAATAATTACCTGGAGTTATTTGAGATATTTGTGATCCATAGAGATAAAAAGTAGATAAGCTGTTACTTCTGATGAAGGGTATTGAAGCCAGATTAGAATATGCATTGCAAAAATAGGTTATCTTGTCACTGAGTGGAGGGGGAGGGAAGGAAAGTCCTGATAGTTCCGTATGATATAAACTAACATACTCCAGATCAGCATTGGAGCAGGACTCGTAGAACACATCACTGACTTCTACCAGTGATGGGAATGATCCAGGAGACAGGTAGAACCGTAGGAACTTCACACCTCCGCAAGTGAAGTCGAGAGACTTTAGGACTGAGGAGGAGTTCATTCTAAACTCATAGAATTCCTTAACAGGGAATTCCTTCGTAAAGATGTTGGCGAGTTCTTCGTCTGACGTTATGTCCGTACAGTCCAGAGTTAGTCTGCTAGAGTCTGAATCGTAAATACATAAACACGGGGCAATGTCTGCTTCATTCGGACACGGGAAAGATCGGGGTTCTCCAACACTGGTTTCATTGCTGTGAAATTCAGGTAAGGTTTCACCGACACTTAGAGAAATAATACTTGACAGAACAAGTAACGGAATAATGAAGATAAACATTGTGAATGCACTTCTGTCGTCAGATAGAGCAATGGTGCTGTCTTTTATACGCTTTATCGAAGAGCAGATTGTCCCTTTCTCACGGTTGCACGGCAAAAATAATTATATTAAGCATCAAGAAATATTTTCTTTGAAACGATTTTGTATGATTTTTTTTCCAACGTAATGTTACCGGACGGGAGGTTTTCCGCTAATCCTACCCTAAAACTTCCCGGAACTAGGATGACTCCAAAAAATTATTTTGCAGTGATCTTTGTTGTCCAAACGAAGGAACAAATTTGTAGAGCAAATAGTTACGGACACTTTATTGACATTTCTAATTTTGAAAACATACACAATCAACTTTCACACCAATAAGGCTATCAAATAAATAATATTAGAATTTGTGGGTTCATGTTTTCAATAGACCCAATATGAGTCGGTAGAATTGACGTCGTTCGGTATTGGCTTCACATTTTTTTTTTTTGAAACAGTAATTCTCTTACAATGGAACTAATGAAGCAAGGACTTCATTTTTTTCGATATGGTTCATATTGTTCGGTATGGTTCACATTGTTCGGTATGGTTCACATTGATAGGTAGGTTTCATATTGATAGGTAGGTTTCATATTGTTCGGTAAGGTTCATTTTTTTCGATAAGGTTCATTTTTTTCGGTAGGTTTCATATTTTTCGGTATGATTCATATTGTTCGTTAGGTTTCATATTGTTCGGTATTGTTCATATTGTTCGTTAGGTTTCATATTCAATTGAATTAATTGAATTGAATGTTATAACTTATTAAAACAAAAACGTTGAAAGTATTTTCAGGTTTCCAGGTTTCGAATAGAATAAAGATATTCATCATTCAATTCGAAAACTCGAATCCTAAAAATACCCTTAATGTAGATATTTAAATAACCTCTATTGATGATACTGAGTACTGACGATACTGTGCACTGCGATACTGTATGCTGACGATACTGTGTACTGACGATACTGTGCACTGACGATACCGTGTACTGACGATACTGTGCACTGACGAAACCGTGTACTGACGATATTGTATACTGACGATACTGTGTACACACAGAGAAAGTATTAGTTAAATCAAATCAAATTTGATTTGTTTTGACTCATATGAATGGGTTATTTTTGCGCCTACCTACGTGGTGAGTTGCAGGTACTACTTAAAAGTAGTTAAATTGACGTGGGTTAAAACAAAACAGTCGTTTTGACTCATTCCTAAACTTAAAAAAAGTAGCGCCAACTCGCATAGTAAGTTAATTGATACACCAGAAGCATTGGATTAACAGTCTTTGTGAGTTCCTACAACACGCTCTGTCATAGTTGTTTCAACATACTTTAAAATTCTGAAAAAAAAAACTTTTAACTCTCATAGTAAGTTGATTCAATCTATAAAATGAATTGAATTAACCAATGTTTGATGACACACCACATCATAGTTGTTTTAACACACGTGAAAACATGTATAAAGTCCAACCAACTCACGTAATAAATTGATTCAAAGCATAAATTGATGATCCATTAGATATGAGTAAACTTTTTTCTCTGTGTTTACTCATATCTACTGTGCACTGACGATACAGTGTACTGACGATACAGTGTACTGACGATACAGTGTACTG
Organism: Caprella mutica; assembly: GCA_947561585.1. NCBI lineage: Eukaryota > Metazoa > Arthropoda > Malacostraca > Amphipoda > Caprellidae > Caprella > Caprella mutica. The sequence continues at coordinate 515 of CANNZV010001185.1, read as the reverse complement.
ACGATACTGTGTACTGACGATACTGTGTACTGACGATACTGTGTACTGGCGATACTGTGTACTGATGATACTGTGTACTGACGATACTGTGTACTGGGTTCTAGGTAAATTGCTCGAAAACAATTGCTCGAAAGACAATTGCTCGAAAACAATTGCTCGAAAAACAATTGCTCGAATGAACAATTGCTCGAAAGAACAATTGCTCGAAAGACAATTGCTCGAAAAACAATTGCTCGAACGAACAATTGCTCGAATGAACAATTGCTCGAATTATCAAATTGCTCGAATGAACAAAATTGCTCGAATTATAAAATTGCACAGTTTTCGATTTTATAAAAGTCAGTTATTCATGAAGTGGAGCTGCACCTACCAATCCTTGTTTCTTTTTAGTAATTGATCATTAATCATTCTATAAATGATTTTAATTATTACTCATTCTGCATAATCGTTTTTTTAGACCGTTTGTGTCATCTCGTATGTAACATGTGAATTGGAATCATGTGGTGAATCACTAC
>CANNZV010001184.1:0-175043 GCA_947561585.1 Caprella mutica | reverse complement strand
ATTTGATGTTTACTTTAGTTTATGTTTACTTCATTTGTTGTTTTCTTCATTTGATGTTGACTTCATTTGATGTTTACTTCATTTGATGTTGACTTCATTTGTTGTTTACTTCATTTTTTTTCACTTCATTTGATGTTTACTTCATTTAATGTTTACTTCATTTATTGTTTACTTCATTTGATGTTACTTCATTTGATGTTGACTTCATTTGATGTTGATTTCATTTGTTGTTTACTTCATTCGTTGTTTTCTTCATTTGATGTTTACTTCATTTGATGTTTACTTCATATGATGTTTACTCCATTTGATGTTTATTTCATTTGATGTTGACTTCATTTGTTGTTTACTTCATTTGTTGTTTACTTCATTTATGTGTTCATTTCATTTGTTGCTTACTTCATTTGATGTTTATTTCATTTGATATTTACTTCATTAATTGATGTTTACTTCATTTGATGTTTACTTCATTTGATGTTTACTTCATTTGTGTGTTTACTTCATTTGTTGCTTTCTTCATTTGATGTTTACTTCATTTGATGTTTACTTCATTTGATGTTTACTTCATTTGATGTTTACTTCATTTGATGTTTACTTCATTTGATGTTTACTTCATTTGATGTTTACTTCATTTGATGTTTACTTCATTTGATGTTTACTTCATTTGATGTTTACTTCTTTTGATGTTTACTTCATTTGATGTTTACTTCATTTGATGTTTACTTTAGTTTATGTTTACTTCATTTGTTGTTTTCTTCATTTGATGTTGACTTCATTTGATGTTTACTTCATTTGATGTTGACTTCATTTGTTGTTTACTTCATTTTTTTTTCACTTCATTTGATGTTTACTTCATTTAATGTTTACTTCATTTGTTGTTTACTTCATTTGATGTTTTCTTCATTCGATGTTTACTTCATTTGATGTTTACTTCACTTGATGTTGACTTCATTTGATGTTTACTTCATTTGATGTTGACTTCATTTGATATTTGCTTCATTTTATGTTGACTTCATTTGATGTCGACTTCATCTGATATTGACTTCATTTGATTTTAACTTCATTTATTGTTTACTTCATTTGATGTTAACTTCATTTGTTGTTTACTTCATTTGATGTTGACTTCATTTGATGTTGATTTCATTTGATGTTTACTTCATTTGATGTTTACTTCATCTAATGCTTACTTCATTTGATGTTACTTCATTTGATGTTGACTTCATTTGATGTTGACTTCATTTTTTTTTTACTTCACTTGATGTTTACTCCATCTAATGCTTACTTCATTTGATGTTACTTCATTTGATGTTGACTTCATTTGATGTTGACTTCATTTGATGTTGACTTCATTTGTTATTTACTTCATTTGATGTTTACTTCATTTGATATTGACTTTATTTGATGTTGACATTTGTTGTTCACTTCATTTGTTGCTTACTTCATCCGATGTTTACTTCATTTGATGTTTACTTCATTTGATGTTTACTTCATTTGATGTTTACTTTATTTGATGTTTAGTTCATTTTATTTTTACTTTATTTGATGTTTACTTCATCTAATGTTGACTTTATTTGATGTTGACTTCATTTGTTGCAATTACTTCATTTGATGTTTACTTCATTTGATGTTTACTTCATTTGATGTTTACTTCATTTTTTGTTTTCTTCATTTGATATTTATTTCATTTGATGTTTACTTCATTTGTTGTTTACTTCATTTGTTGTTTACTTCATTTGATGTTTACTTCATCTGTTGTTTACTTCATTTGATGTTTACTTCATTTGATGTTGACTTCATTTTATGATGACTTCATTTGTTGTTTATTTCATTCGAGGTTTACTTCATTTGATGTTGACTTCATTTCATGTTGACTTCAATTTTTGTTTACTTCATTCGATGTTGACTTCATTTGATGTTGATTTCATTTGTTGTTTACTTCATTCGTTGTTTTCTTCATTTGATGTTTACTTCATTTGATGTTTACTTCATATGATGTTTACTCCATTTGATGTTTATTTCATTTGATGTTGACTTCATTTGTTGTTTACTTCATTTGTTGTTTACTTCATTTGACGTTTACTTCATTTATGTGTTCATTTCATTTGTTGCTTACTTCATTTGATGTTTATTTCATTTGATATTTACTTCATTAATTGATGTTTACTTCATTTGATGTTTACTTCATTTGATGTTTACTTCATTTGTGTGTTTACTTCATTTGTTGCTTTCTTCATTTGATGTTTACTTCATTTGATGTTTACTTCATTTGATGTTTACTTCATTTGATGTTTACTTCATTTGATGTTTACTTCATTTGATGTTTACTTCATTTGATGTTTACTTCATTTGATGTTTACTTCATTTGATGTTTACTTCATTTGATGTTTACTTCATTTGATGTTTACTTTAGTTTATGTTTACTTCATTTGTTGTTTTCTTCATTTGATGTTGACTTCATTTGATGTTTACTTCATTTGATGTTGACTTCATTTGTTGTTTACTTCATTTTTTTTCAACTCATTTGATGTTTACTTCATTTAATGTTTACTTCATTTGTTGTTTACTTCATTTGATGTTTTCTTCATTCGATGTTTACTTCATTTGATGTTTACTTCACTTGATGTTGACTTCATTTGATGTTTACTTCATTTGATGTTGACTTCATTTGATATTTACTTCATTTTATGTTGACTTCATTTGATGTCGACTTCATCTGATATTGACTTCATTTGATTTTAACTTCATTTATTGTTTACTTCATTTGATGTTAACTTCATTTGTTGTTTACTTCATTTGATGTTGACTTCATTTGATGTTGACTTCATTTGATGTTTACTTCATTTGATGTTTACTTCATCTAATGCTTACTTCATTTGATGTTACTTCATTTGATGTTGACTTCATTTGATGTTGACTTCCTTTTTTTTTTACTTCACTTGATGTTTACTCCATCTAATGCTTACTTCATTTGATGTTACTTCATTTGATGTTGACTTCATTTGATGTTGACTTCATTTGATGTTGACTTCATTTGTTATTTACTTCATTTGATGTTTACTTCATTTGATATTGACTTTATTTGATGTTGACATTTGTTGTTCACTTCATTTGTTGCTTACTTCATCCGATGTTTACTTCATTTGATGTTTACTCCATTTGATGTTTACTTCATTTGATGTTTACTTTATTTGATGTTTAGTTCATTTGATTTTTACTTTATTTGATGTTTACTTCATCTAATGTTGACTTTATTTGATGTTGACTTCATTTGTTGCAATTACTTCATTTGATGTTTACTTCATTTGATGTTTACTTCATTTGATGTTTACTTCATTTGTTGTTTACTTCATTTGATATTTATTTCATTTGATGTTGACTTCATTTGTTGTTTACTTCATTTGATATTTATTTCATTTGATGTTGACTTCATTTGTGGTTTACTTCATTTGATGTTAACTTCATTTGATGTTTACTTTATTTGTTGTTTACTTCATTTGATATTTATTTCATTTGATGTTGACTTCATTTGTGGTTTACCTCATTTATTGTTTACTTCATTTGTTGTTTACTTCACTTGTTGTTTACTTCATTTGATGTTTACTTCTTTTGATGTTTACTTCATTTGATGTTGACTTCATTTGCTGTTTACCTCATTTGTTGTTTACTTCATTTGAGGTTTACTTCATTTGATGTTTACTTCATTTTATGTTTACTTCATTTGATGTTTGCTTCATTTGATATTTACTTCATTTGATGTTTACTTAATTTGATGTTTACTTCATTTGATGTTGACTTCATTGGTTGTTTACTTCATTTGATGTTGATTTCATTTGATGTTTACTTCATTTGATGTTTACTTCATTTGATGTTTACTTAATTTGATGTTTACTTCATTTGATGTTTACTTCATCTGTTGTTTACTTCATTTGATGTTTACTTCATTTGATGTTGACTTCATTTGATGTTGACTTCATTTGTTGCTTACTTAATTTGATGTTGACTTCATTTGATATTTACATCATTTGATGTTTACTTAATTTGATGTTTACTTCATTTGATGTTGACTTCATTTGATGTTGACTTCATTTGATGTTGACTTCATTTGATGTTGACTTCATTTGTTTTTTTACTTCATTTGTTGTTTACTTCATTTGTTGTTTACTTCCTTTGTTGTTTACTTCATTCGATGTTTACTTCATTTGATGCTTACTAAATTTGTTGTTTACTTCATTTGATATTGACTTTATTTAATGATGACTTCATTTGATGTTGACTTCATTTGTTGTTTACTTCATTTGATGTTTACTTCATCTGTTCTTTACTTCATTTGATGTTTACTTCATTTGATGTTGACTTCATTTTATGATGACTTCATTTGTTGTTTACTTCATTCGATGTTTACTTCATTTGATGTTGACTTCATTTCATGTTTACTTCATATGATGTTTACTCCATTTGATGTTTATTTCATTTGATGTTTACTTCATTTGACGTTTACTTCATTTGTGTGTTTACTTCATTTGTTGCTTACTTCATTTGATGTTTATTTCATTTGATATTTACTTCATTAATTGATGTTTACTTCATTTGATGTTTACTTTATTTGATGTTTACTTCATTTGTGTGTTTACTTCATTTGTTGCTTTTTTCATTTGATGTTTACTTCATTTGATGTTTACTTCATTTGATGTTTACTTCATTTGATGTTTACTTCATTTGATGTTTACTTCATTTGATGTTTACTTCATTTGATGTTTACTTCATTTGATGTTTACTTCATTTGATGTTTACTTCATTTGATGTTTATTTCATTTGATGTTTACTTTAGTTTATGTTTACTTCATTTGTTGTTTTCTTCATTTGATGTTGACTTCATTTGATGTTTACTTCATTTGATGTTGACTTCATTTGTTGTTTACTTCATTTTTTTTACTTCATTTGATGTTTACTTCATTTAATGTTTACTTCATTTATTGTTTACTTCATTTGATGTTAACTTCATTTGTTGTTTACTTCATTTGATGTTGACTTCATTTGATGTTGACTTCATTTGATGTTTACTTCATTTGATGTTTACTTCATTTGATGTTGACTTCATTTGATGTTGACTTCATTTTTTTTTACTTCATTTGATGTTTATTTCATCTAATGCTTACTTCATTTGATGTTACTTCATTTGATGTTGACTTCATTTGATGTTGATTTCATTTGTTGTTTACTTCATTCGTTGTTTTCTTCATTTGATGTTTACTTCATTTGATGTTTACTTCATATGATGTTTACTCCATTTGATGTTTATTTCATTTGATGTTGACTTCATTTGTTGTTTACTTCATTTGTTGTTTACTTCATTTGACGTTTACTTCATTTGTGTGTTTACTTCATTTGTTGCTTACCTCATTTGATGTTTACCTCATTTGATGTTTATTTCATTTGATATTTACTTGATTAATTGATGTTTACTTCATTTGATGTTTACTTCATTTGATGTTTACTTTATTTGATGTTTACTTCATTTGTGTGTTTACTTCATTTGTTGCTTTCTTCATTTGATGTTTACTTCATTTGATGTTTACTTCATTTGATGTTTACTTCATTTGATGTTTACTTCATTTGATGTTTACTTCATTTGATGTTTACTTCATTTGATGTTTACTTCATTTGATGTTTACTTCATTTGATGTTTACTTCATTTGATGTTTACTTCATTTGATGTTTACTTCATTTGATGTTTACTTTAGTTTATGTTTACTTCATTTGTTGTTTTCTTCATTTGATGTTGACTTCATTTGATGTTTACTTCATTTGATGTTGACTTCATTTTTTGTTTACTTCATTTTTTTTCACTTCATTTGATGTTTACTTCATTTAATGTTTACTTCATTTGTTGTTTACTTCATTTGATGTTTTCTTCATTCGATGTTTACTTCATTTGATGTTTACTTCACTTGATGTTGACTTCATTTGATGTTTACTTCATTTGATGTTGACTTCATTTGATATTTACTTCATTTTATGTTGACTTCATTTGATGCTGACTTCATCTGATATTGACTTCATTTGATTTTAACTTCATTTATTGTTTACTTCATTTGATGTTAACTTCATTTGTTGTTTACTTCATTTGATGTTGACTTCATTTGATGTTGATTTCATTTGATGTTAACTTCATTTGATGTTTACTTCATTTGATGTTTACTTCATCTAATGCTTACTTCATTTGATGTTACTTCATTTGATGTTGACTTTATTTGATGTTGACTTCATTTTTTTTTTACTTCATTTGATGTTGACTTCATTTGATGTTGACTTCATTTGTTATTTACTTCATTTGATGTTTACTTCATTTGATATTGACTTTATTTGATGTTGACATTTGTTGTTCACTTCATTTGTTGCTTACTTCATCCGATGTTTACTTCATTTGATGTTTACTTCATTTGATGTTTACTTCATTTGTTGTTTACTTTATTTGATGTTTAGTTCATTTGATTTTTACTTTATTTGATGTTTACTTCATCTAATGTTGACTTTATTTGATGTTGACTTCATTTGTTGCAATTACTTCATTTGATGTTTACTTCATTTGATGTTTACTTCATTTGATGTTTACTTCATTTGATGTTTACTTCATTTGTTGTTTACTTCATTTGATATATATTTCACTTGTTGTTTACTTCATTTGATGTTTACTTCATTTGATGTTTACTTCATTTGATGTTTACTTCATTTGATGTTTACTTCATTTGATGTTTACTTCATTTGATGTTTACTTCATTTGATGTTTACTTCATTTGATGTTTACTTCATTTGATGTTTACTTCATTTGATGTTTACTTTAGTTTATGTTTACTTCATTTGTTGTTTTCTTCATTTGATGTTGACTTCATTTGATGTTTACTTCATTTGATGTTGACTTCATTTGTTGTTTACTTCATTTTTTTTTCAACTCATTTGATGTTTACTTCATTTAATGTTTACTTCATTTGTTGTTTACTTCATTTGATGTTTTCTTCATTCGATGTTTACTTCATTTGATGTTTACTTCACTTGATGTTGACTTCATTTGATGTTTACTTCATTTGATGTTGACTTCATTTGATATTTACTTCATTTTATGTTGACTTCATTTGATGTCGACTTCATCTGATATTGACTTCATTTGATTTTAACTTCATTTATTGTTTACTTCATTTGATGTTAACTTCATTTGTTGTTTACTTCATTTGATGTTGACTTCATTTGATGTTGACTTCATTTGATGTTTACTTCATTTGATGTTTACTTCATCTAATGCTTACTTCATTTGATGTTACTTCATTTGATGTTGACTTCATTTGATGTTGACTTCATTTTTTTTTTTACTTCACTTGATGTTTACTCCATCTAATGCTTACTTCATTTGATGTTACTTCATTTGATGTTGACTTCATTTGATGTTGACTTCATTTGATGTTGACTTCATTTGTTATTTACTTCATTTGATGTTTACTTCATTTGATATTGACTTTATTTGATGTTGACATTTGTTGTTCACTTCATTTGTTGCTTACTTCATCCGATGTTTACTTCATTTGATGTTTACTCCATTTGATGTTTACTTCATTTGATGTTTACTTTATTTGATGTTTAGTTCATTTGATTTTTACTTTATTTGATGTTTACTTCATCTAATGTTGACTTTATTTGATGTTGACTTCATTTGTTGCAATTACTTCATTTGATGTTTACTTCATTTGATGTTTACTTCATTTGATGTTTACTTCATTTGTTGTTTATTTCATTTGATATTTATTTCATTTGATGTTGACTTCATTTGTTGTTTACTTCATTTGATATTTATTTCATTTGATGTTGACTTCATTCGTGGTTTACTTCATTTGATGTTAACTTCATTTGATGTTTACTTTATTTGTTGTTTACTTCATTTGATATTTATTTCATTTGATGTTGACTTCATTTGTGGTTTACCTCATTTATTGTTTACTTCATTTGTTGTTTACTTCACTTGTTGTTTACTTCATTTGATGTTTACTTCTTTTGATGTTTACTTCATTTGATGTTGACTTCATTTGCTGTTTACCTCATTTGTTGTTTACTTCATTTGAGGTTTACTTCATTTGATGTTTACTTCATTTTATGTTTACTTCATTTGATGTTTGCTTCATTTGATATTTACTTCATTTGATGTTTACTTAATTTGATGTTTACTTCATTTGATGTTGACTTCATTGGTTGTTTACTTCATTTGATGTTGATTTCATTTGATGTTTACTTCATTTGATGTTTACTTCATTTGATGTTTACTTAATTTGATGTTTACTTCATTTGATGTTTACTTCATCTGTTGTTTACTTCATTTGATGTTTACTTCATTTGATGTTGACTTCATTTGATGTTGACTTCATTTGTTGCTTACTTAATTTGATGTTGACTTCATTTGATATTTACATCATTTGATGTTTACTTAATTTGATGTTTACTTCATTTGATGTTGACTTCATTTGATGTTGACTTCATTTGATGTTGACTTCATTTGATGTTGACTTCATTTGTTTTTTTACTTCATTTGTTGTTTACTTCATTTGTTGTTTACTTCCTTTATTGTTTACTTCATTTGATGTTTACTTCATTTGATGCTTACTAAAGTTGTTGTTTACTTCATTTGATATTGACTTTATTTAATGTTGACTTCATTTGATGTTGACTTCATTTGTTGTTTACTTCATTTGATGTTTACTTCATCTGTTCCTTACTTCATTTGATGTTTACTTCATTTGATGTTGACTTCATTTTATGATGACTTCATTTGTTGTTTACTTCATTCGATGTTTACTTCATTTGATGTTGACTTCATTTCATGTTTACTTCATATGATGTTTACTTCATATGATGTTTACTCCATTTGATGTTTATTTCATTTGATGTTGACTTCATTTGTTGTTTACTTCATTTGTTGTTTACTTCATTTGACGTTTACTTCATTTGTGTGTTTACTTCATTTGTTGCTTACTTCATTTGATGTTTATTTCATTTGATATTTACTTCATTAATTGATGTTTACTTCATTTGATGTTTACTTTATTTGATGTTTACTTCATTTGTGTGTTTACTTCATTTGTTGCTTTTTTCATTTGATGTTTACTTCATTTGATGTTTACTTCATTTGATGTTTACTTCATTTGATGTTTACTTCATCTAATGCTTACTTCATTTGATGTTACTTCATTTGATGTTGACTTCATTTGATGTTGACTTCATTTTTTTTTTTACTTCACTTGATGTTTACTCCATCTAATGCTTACTTCATTTGATGTTACTTCATTTGATGTTGACTTCATTTGATGTTGACTTCATTTGATGTTGACTTCATTTGTTATTTACTTCATTTGATGTTTACTTCATTTGATATTGACTTTATTTGATGTTGACATTTGTTGTTCACTTCATTTGTTGCTTACTTCATCCGATGTTTACTTCATTTGATGTTTACTCCATTTGATGTTTACTTCATTTGATGTTTACTTTATTTGATGTTTAGTTCATTTGATTTTTACTTTATTTGATGTTTACTTCATCTAATGTTGACTTTATTTGATGTTGACTTCATTTGTTGCAATTACTTCATTTGATGTTTACTTCATTTGATGTTTACTTCATTTGATGTTTACTTCATTTGTTGTTTATTTCATTTGATATTTATTTCATTTGATGTTGACTTCATTTGTTGTTTACTTCATTTGATATTTATTTCATTTGATGTTGACTTCATTCGTGGTTTACTTCATTTGATGTTAACTTCATTTGATGTTTACTTTATTTGTTGTTTACTTCATTTGATATTTATTTCATTTGATGTTGACTTCATTTGTGGTTTACCTCATTTATTGTTTACTTCATTTGTTGTTTACTTCACTTGTTGTTTACTTCATTTGATGTTTACTTCTTTTGATGTTTACTTCATTTGATGTTGACTTCATTTGCTGTTTACCTCATTTGTTGTTTACTTCATTTGAGGTTTACTTCATTTGATGTTTACTTCATTTTATGTTTACTTCATTTGATGTTTGCTTCATTTGATATTTACTTCATTTGATGTTTACTTAATTTGATGTTTACTTCATTTGATGTTGACTTCATTGGTTGTTTACTTCATTTGATGTTGATTTCATTTGATGTTTACTTCATTTGATGTTTACTTCATTTGATGTTTACTTAATTTGATGTTTACTTCATTTGATGTTTACTTCATCTGTTGTTTACTTCATTTGATGTTTACTTCATTTGATGTTGACTTCATTTGATGTTGACTTCATTTGTTGCTTACTTAATTTGATGTTGACTTCATTTGATATTTACATCATTTGATGTTTACTTAATTTGATGTTTACTTCATTTGATGTTGACTTCATTTGATGTTGACTTCATTTGATGTTGACTTCATTTGATGTTGACTTCATTTGTTTTTTTACTTCATTTGTTGTTTACTTCATTTGTTGTTTACTTCCTTTATTGTTTACTTCATTTGATGTTTACTTCATTTGATGCTTACTAAAGTTGTTGTTTACTTCATTTGATATTGACTTTATTTAATGTTGACTTCATTTGATGTTGACTTCATTTGTTGTTTACTTCATTTGATGTTTACTTCATCTGTTCCTTACTTCATTTGATGTTTACTTCATTTGATGTTGACTTCATTTTATGATGACTTCATTTGTTGTTTACTTCATTCGATGTTTACTTCATTTGATGTTGACTTCATTTCATGTTTACTTCATATGATGTTTACTTCATATGATGTTTACTCCATTTGATGTTTATTTCATTTGATGTTGACTTCATTTGTTGTTTACTTCATTTGTTGTTTACTTCATTTGACGTTTACTTCATTTGTGTGTTTACTTCATTTGTTGCTTACTTCATTTGATGTTTATTTCATTTGATATTTACTTCATTAATTGATGTTTACTTCATTTGATGTTTACTTTATTTGATGTTTACTTCATTTGTGTGTTTACTTCATTTGTTGCTTTTTTCATTTGATGTTTACTTCATTTGATGTTTACTTCATTTGATGTTTACTTCATTTGATGTTTACTTCATTTGATGTTTACTTCATTTGATGTTTACTTCATTTGATGTTTACTTCATTTGATGTTTACTTCATTTGATGTTTATTTCATTTGATGTTTACTTCATTTGATGTTTACTTTAGTTTATGTTTACTTCATTTGTTGTTTTCTTCATTTGATGTTGACTTCATTTGATGTTTACTTCATTTGATGTTGACTTCATTTGTTGTTTACTTCATTTTTTTTACTTCATTTGATGTTTACTTCATTTAATGTTTACTTCATTTATTGTTTACTTCATTTGATGTTAACTTCATTTGTTGTTTACTTCATTTGATGTTGACTTCATTTGATGTTGACTTCATTTGATGTTTACTTCATTTGATGTTTACTTCATTTGATGTTGACTTCATTTGATGTTGACTTCATTTTTTTTTACTTCATTTGATGTTTATTTCATCTAATGCTTACTTCATTTGATGTTACTTCATTTGATGTTGACTTCATTTGATGTTGATTTCATTTGTTGTTTACTTCATTCGTTGTTTTCTTCATTTGATGTTTACTTCATTTGATGTTTACTTCATATGATGTTTACTCCATTTGATGTTTATTTCATTTGATGTTGACTTCATTTGTTGTTTACTTCATTTGTTGTTTACTTCATTTGACGTTTACTTCATTTGTGTGTTTACTTCATTTGTTGCTTACTTCATTTGATGTTTATTTCATTTGATATTTACTTCATTAATTGATGTTTACTTCATTTGATGTTTACTTCATTTGATGTTTACTTTATTTGATGTTTACTTCATTTGTGTGTTTACTTCATTTGTTGCTTTCTTCATTTGATGTTTACTTCATTTGATGTTTACTTCATTTGATGTTTACTTCATTTGATGTTTACTTCATTTGATGTTTACTTCATTTGATGTTTACTTCATTTGATGTTTACTTCATTTGATGTTTACTTCATTTGATGTTTACTCCATTTGATGTTTACTTCATTTGATGTTTACTTTATTTGATGTTTAGTTCATTTGATTTTTACTTTATTTGATGTTTACTTCATCTAATGTTGACTTTATTTGATGTTGACTTCATTTGTTGCAATTACTTCATTTGATGTTTACTTCATTTGATGTTTACTTCATTTGATGTTTACTTCATTTGTTGTTTACTTCATTTGATATTTATTTCATTTGATGTTGACTTCATTTGTTGTTTACTTCATTTGATATTTATTTCATTTGATGTTGACTTCATTTGTGGTTTACTTCATTTGATGTTAACTTCATTTGATGTTTACTTTATTTGTTGTTTACTTCATTTGATATTTATTTCATTTGATGTTGACTTCATTTGTGGTTTACCTCATTTATTGTTTACTTCATTTGTTGTTTACTTCACTTGTTGTTTACTTCATTTGATGTTTACTTCTTTTGATGTTTACTTCATTTGATGTTGACTTCATTTGCTGTTTACCTCATTTGTTGTTTACTTCATTTGAGGTTTACTTCATTTGATGTTTACTTCATTTTATGTTTACTTCATTTGATGTTTGCTTCATTTGATATTTACTTCATTTGATGTTTACTTAATTTGATGTTTACTTCATTTGATGTTTACTTCATTTGATGTTTGCTTCATTTGATATTTACTTCATTTGATGTTTACTTAATTTGATGTTTACTTCATTTGATGTTGACTTCATTGGTTGTTTACTTCATTTGATGTTGATTTCATTTGATGTTTACTTCATTTGATGTTTACTTCATTTGATGTTTACTTAATTTGATGTTTACTTCATTTGATGTTTACTTCATCTGTTGTTTACTTCATTTGATGTTTACTTCATTTGATGTTGACTTCATTTGATGTTGACTTCATTTGTTGCTTACTTAATTTGATGTTGACTTCATTTGATATTTACATCATTTGATGTTTACTTAATTTGATGTTTACTTCATTTGATGTTGACTTCATTTGATGTTGACTTCATTTGATGTTGACTTCATTTGATGTTGACTTCATTTGTTTTTTTACTTCATTTGTTGTTTACTTCATTTGTTGTTTACTTCCTTTATTGTTTACTTCATTTGATGTTTACTTCATTTGATGCTTACTAAAGTTGTTGTTTACTTCATTTGATATTGACTTTATTTAATGTTGACTTCATTTGATGTTGACTTCATTTGTTGTTTACTTCATTTGATGTTTACTTCATCTGTTCCTTACTTCATTTGATGTTTACTTCATTTGATGTTGACTTCATTTTATGATGACTTCATTTGTTGTTTACTTCATTCGATGTTTACTTCATTTGATGTTGACTTCATTTCATGTTTACTTCATATGATGTTTACTTCATATGATGTTTACTCCATTTGATGTTTATTTCATTTGATGTTGACTTCATTTGTTGTTTACTTCATTTGTTGTTTACTTCATTTGACGTTTACTTCATTTGTGTGTTTACTTCATTTGTTGCTTACTTCATTTGATGTTTATTTCATTTGATATTTACTTCATTAATTGATGTTTACTTCATTTGATGTTTACTTTATTTGATGTTTACTTCATTTGTGTGTTTACTTCATTTGTTGCTTTTTTCATTTGATGTTTACTTCATTTGATGTTTACTTCATTTGATGTTTACTTCATTTGATGTTTACTTCATTTGATGTTTACTTCATTTGATGTTTACTTCATTTGATGTTTACTTCATTTGATGTTTACTTCATTTGATGTTTATTTCATTTGATGTTTACTTCATTTGATGTTTACTTTAGTTTATGTTTACTTCATTTGTTGTTTTCTTCATTTGATGTTGACTTCATTTGATGTTTACTTCATTTGATGTTGACTTCATTTGTTGTTTACTTCATTTTTTTTACTTCATTTGATGTTTACTTCATTTAATGTTTACTTCATTTATTGTTTACTTCATTTGATGTTAACTTCATTTGTTGTTTACTTCATTTGATGTTGACTTCATTTGATGTTGACTTCATTTGATGTTTACTTCATTTGATGTTTACTTCATTTGATGTTGACTTCATTTGATGTTGACTTCATTTTTTTTTACTTCATTTGATGTTTATTTCATCTAATGCTTACTTCATTTGATGTTACTTCATTTGATGTTGACTTCATTTGATGTTGATTTCATTTGTTGTTTACTTCATTCGTTGTTTTCTTCATTTGATGTTTACTTCATTTGATGTTTACTTCATATGATGTTTACTCCATTTGATGTTTATTTCATTTGATGTTGACTTCATTTGTTGTTTACTTCATTTGTTGTTTACTTCATTTGACGTTTACTTCATTTGTGTGTTTACTTCATTTGTTGCTTACTTCATTTGATGTTTATTTCATTTGATATTTACTTCATTAATTGATGTTTACTTCATTTGATGTTTACTTCATTTGATGTTTACTTTATTTGATGTTTACTTCATTTGTGTGTTTACTTCATTTGTTGCTTTCTTCATTTGATGTTTACTTCATTTGATGTTTACTTCATTTGATGTTTACTTCATTTGATGTTTACTTCATTTGATGTTTACTTCATTTGATGTTTACTTCATTTGATGTTTACTTCATTTGATGTTTACTTCATTTGATGTTTACTCCATTTGATGTTTACTTCATTTGATGTTTACTTTATTTGATGTTTAGTTCATTTGATTTTTACTTTATTTGATGTTTACTTCATCTAATGTTGACTTTATTTGATGTTGACTTCATTTGTTGCAATTACTTCATTTGATGTTTACTTCATTTGATGTTTACTTCATTTGATGTTTACTTCATTTGTTGTTTACTTCATTTGATATTTATTTCATTTGATGTTGACTTCATTTGTTGTTTACTTCATTTGATATTTATTTCATTTGATGTTGACTTCATTTGTGGTTTACTTCATTTGATGTTAACTTCATTTGATGTTTACTTTATTTGTTGTTTACTTCATTTGATATTTATTTCATTTGATGTTGACTTCATTTGTGGTTTACCTCATTTATTGTTTACTTCATTTGTTGTTTACTTCACTTGTTGTTTACTTCATTTGATGTTTACTTCTTTTGATGTTTACTTCATTTGATGTTGACTTCATTTGCTGTTTACCTCATTTGTTGTTTACTTCATTTGAGGTTTACTTCATTTGATGTTTACTTCATTTTATGTTTACTTCATTTGATGTTTGCTTCATTTGATATTTACTTCATTTGATGTTTACTTAATTTGATGTTTACTTCATTTGATGTTGACTTCATTGGTTGTTTACTTCATTTGATGTTGATTTCATTTGATGTTTACTTCATTTGATGTTTACTTCATTTGATGTTTACTTAATTTGATGTTTACTTCATTTGATGTTTACTTCATCTGTTGTTTACTTCATTTGATGTTTACTTCATTTGATGTTGACTTCATTTGATGTTGACTTCATTTGTTGCTTACTTAATTTGATGTTGACTTCATTTGATATTTACATCATTTGATGTTTACTTAATTTGATGTTTACTTCATTTGATGTTGACTTCATTTGATGTTGACTTCATTTGATGTTGACTTCATTTGATGTTGACTTCATTTGTTTTTTTACTTCATTTGTTGTTTACTTCATTTGTTGTTTACTTCCTTTGTTGTTTACTTCATTCGATGTTTACTTCATTTGATGCTTACTAAATTTGTTGTTTACTTCATTTGATATTGACTTTATTTAATGTTGACTTCATTTGATGTTGACTTCATTTGTTGTTTACTTCATTTGATGTTTACTTCATCTGTTCTTTACTTCATTTGATGTTTACTTCATTTGATGTTGACTTCATTTTATGATGACTTCATTTGTTGTTTACTTCATTCGATGTTTACTTCATTTGATGTTGACTTCATTTCATGTTTACTTCATATGATGTTTACTCCATTTGATGTTTATTTCATTTGATGTTGACTTCATTTGTTGTTTACTTCATTTGTTGTTTACTTCATTTGACGTTTACTTCATTTGTGTGTTTACTTCATTTGTTGCTTACTTCATTTGATGTTTATTTCATTTGATATTTACTTCATTAATTGATGTTTACTTCATTTGATGTTTACTTTATTTGATGTTTACTTCATTTGTGTGTTTACTTCATTTGTTGCTTTTTTCATTTGATGTTTACTTCATTTGATGTTTACTTCATTTGATGTTTACTTCATTTGATGTTTACTTCATTTGATGTTTACTTCATTTGATGTTTACTTCATTTGATGTTTACTTCATTTGATGTTTACTTCATTTGATGTTTATTTCAATTGATGTTTACTTCATTTGATGTTTACTTTAGTTTATGTTTACTTCATTTGTTGTTTCTTCATTTGATGTTGACTTCATTTGATGTTTACTTCATTTGATGTTGACTTCATTTGTTGTTTACTTCATTTTTTTTACTTCATTTGATGTTTACTTCATTTAATGTTTACCTCATTTATTGTTTACTTCATTTGATGTTAACTTCATTTGTTGTTTACTTCATTTGATGTTGACTTCATTTGATGTTGACTTCATTTGATGTTTACTTCATTTGATGTTTACTTCATTTGATGTTGACTTCATTTGATGTTGACTTCATTTTTTTTTACTTCATTTGATGTTTATTTCATCTAATGCTTACTTCATTTGATGTTACTTCATTTGATGTTGACTTCATTTGATGTTGATTTCATTTGTTGTTTACTTCATTCGTTGTTTTCTTCATTTGATGTTTACTTCATTTGATGTTTACTTCATATGATGTTTACTCCATTTGATGTTTATTTCATTTGATGTTGACTTCATTTGTTGTTTACTTCATTTGTTGTTTACTTCATTTGACGTTTACTTCATTTGTGTGTTTACTTCATTTGTTGCTTACTTCATTTGATGTTTATTTCATTTGATATTTACTTCATTAATTGATGTTTACTTCATTTGATGTTTACTTCATTTGATGTTTACTTTATTTGATGTTTACTTCATTTGTGTGTTTACTTCATTTGTTGCTTTCTTCATTTGATGTTTACTTCATTTGATGTTTACTTCATTTGATGTTTACTTCATTTGATGTTTACTTCATTTGATGTTTACTTCATTTGATGTTTACTTCATTTGATGTTTACTTCATTTGATGTTTACTTCATTTGATGTTTACTTCATTTGATGTTTACTTCATTTGATGTTTACTTCATTTGATGTTTACTTTAGTTTATGTTTACTTCATTTGTTGTTTTCTTCATTTGATGTTGACTTCATTTGATGTTTACTTCATTTGATGTTGACTTCATTTTTTGTTTACTTCATTTTTTTTCACTTCATTTGATGTTTACTTCATTTAATGTTTATTTCATTTGATGTTTACTTCATTTGATGTTGACTTCATTTGATATTTACTTCATTTTATGTTGACTTCATTTGATGCTGACTTCATCTGATATTGACTTCATTTGATTTTAACTTCATTTATTGTTTACTTCATTTGATGTTAACTTCATTTGTTGTTTACTTCATTTGATGTTGACTTCATTTGATGTTGACTTCATTTGATGTTTACTTCATTTGATGTTGACTTCATTTGATATTTACTTCATTTTATGTTGACTTCATTTGATGCTGACTTCATCTGATATTGACTTCATTTGATTTTAACTTCATTTATTGTTTACTTCATTTGATGTTAACTTCATTTGTTGTTTACTTCATTTGATGTTGACTTCATTTGATGTTGATTTCATTTGATGTTTACTTCATTTGATGTTTACTTCATTTGATGTTTACTTCATCTAATGCTTACTTCATTTGATGTTACTTCATTTGATGTTGACTTTATTTGATGTTGACTTCATTTTTTTTTACTTCATTTGATGTTGACTTCATTTGATGTTGACTTCATTTGTTATTTACTTCATTTGATGTTTACTTCATTTGATATTGACTTTATTTGATGTTGACATTTGTTGTTCACTTCATTTGTTGCTTACTTCATCCGATGTTTACTTCATTTGATGTTTACTTCATTTGATGTTTACTTCATTTGTTGTTTACTTTATTTGATGTTTAGTTCATTTGATTTTTACTTTATTTGATGTTTACTTCATCTAATGTTGACTTTATTTGATGTTGACTTCATTTGTTGCAATTACTTCATTTGATGTTTACTTCATTTGATGTTTACTTCATTTGACGTTTACTTCATTTGTGTGTTTACTTCATTTGTTGCTTACTTCATTTGATGTTTATTTCATTTGATATTTACTTCATTAATTGATGTTTACTTCATTTGATGTTTACTTCATTTGATGTTTACTTTATTTGATGTTTACTTCATTTGTGTGTTTACTTCATTTGTTGCTTTCTTCATTTGATGTTTACTTCATTTGATGTTTACTTCATTTGATGTTTACTTCATTTGATGTTTACTTCATTTGATGTTTACTTCATTTGATGTTTACTTCATTTGATGTTTACTTCATTTGATGTTTACTTCATTTGATGTTTACTCCATTTGATGTTTACTTCATTTGATGTTTACTTTATTTGATGTTTAGTTCATTTGATTTTTACTTTATTTGATGTTTACTTCATCTAATGTTGACTTTATTTGATGTTGACTTCATTTGTTGCAATTACTTCATTTGATGTTTACTTCATTTGATGTTTACTTCATTTGATGTTTACTTCATTTGTTGTTTACTTCATTTGATATTTATTTCATTTGATGTTGACTTCATTTGTTGTTTACTTCATTTGATATTTATTTCATTTGATGTTGACTTCATTTGTGGTTTACTTCATTTGATGTTAACTTCATTTGATGTTTACTTTATTTGTTGTTTACTTCATTTGATATTTATTTCATTTGATGTTGACTTCATTTGTGGTTTACCTCATTTATTGTTTACTTCATTTGTTGTTTACTTCACTTGTTGTTTACTTCATTTGATGTTTACTTCTTTTGATGTTTACTTCATTTGATGTTGACTTCATTTGCTGTTTACCTCATTTGTTGTTTACTTCATTTGAGGTTTACTTCATTTGATGTTTACTTCATTTTATGTTTACTTCATTTGATGTTTGCTTCATTTGATATTTACTTCATTTGATGTTTACTTAATTTGATGTTTACTTCATTTGATGTTGACTTCATTGGTTGTTTACTTCATTTGATGTTGATTTCATTTGATGTTTACTTCATTTGATGTTTACTTCATTTGATGTTTACTTAATTTGATGTTTACTTCATTTGATGTTTACTTCATCTGTTGTTTACTTCATTTGATGTTTACTTCATTTGATGTTGACTTCATTTGATGTTGACTTCATTTGTTGCTTACTTAATTTGATGTTGACTTCATTTGATATTTACATCATTTGATGTTTACTTAATTTGATGTTTACTTCATTTGATGTTGACTTCATTTGATGTTGACTTCATTTGATGTTGACTTCATTTGATGTTGACTTCATTTGTTTTTTTACTTCATTTGTTGTTTACTTCATTTGTTGTTTACTTCCTTTGTTGTTTACTTCATTCGATGTTTACTTCATTTGATGCTTACTAAATTTGTTGTTTACTTCATTTGATATTGACTTTATTTAATGTTGACTTCATTTGATGTTGACTTCATTTGTTGTTTACTTCATTTGATGTTTACTTCATCTGTTCTTTACTTCATTTGATGTTTACTTCATTTGATGTTGACTTCATTTTATGATGACTTCATTTGTTGTTTACTTCATTCGATGTTTACTTCATTTGATGTTGACTTCATTTCATGTTTACTTCATATGATGTTTACTCCATTTGATGTTTATTTCATTTGATGTTGACTTCATTTGTTGTTTACTTCATTTGTTGTTTACTTCATTTGACGTTTACTTCATTTGTGTGTTTACTTCATTTGTTGCTTACTTCATTTGATGTTTATTTCATTTGATATTTACTTCATTAATTGATGTTTACTTCATTTGATGTTTACTTTATTTGATGTTTACTTCATTTGTGTGTTTACTTCATTTGTTGCTTTTTTCATTTGATGTTTACTTCATTTGATGTTTACTTCATTTGATGTTTACTTCATTTGATGTTTACTTCATTTGATGTTTACTTCATTTGATGTTTACTTCATTTGATGTTTACTTCATTTGATGTTTACTTCATTTGATGTTTATTTCAATTGATGTTTACTTCATTTGATGTTTACTTTAGTTTATGTTTACTTCATTTGTTGTTTTCTTCATTTGATGTTGACTTCATTTGATGTTTACTTCATTTGATGTTGACTTCATTTGTTGTTTACTTCATTTTTTTTACTTCATTTGATGTTTACTTCATTTAATGTTTACTTCATTTATTGTTTACTTCATTTGATGTTAACTTCATTTGTTGTTTACTTCATTTGATGTTGACTTCATTTGATGTTGACTTCATTTGATGTTTACTTCATTTGATGTTTACTTCATTTGATGTTGACTTCATTTGATGTTGACTTCATTTTTTTTACTTCATTTGATGTTTATTTCATCTAATGCTTACTTCATTTGATGTTACTTCATTTGATGTTGACTTCATTTGATGTTGATTTCATTTGTTGTTTACTTCATTCGTTGTTTTCTTCATTTGATGTTTACTTCATTTGATGTTTACTTCATATGATGTTTACTCCATTTGATGTTTATTTCATTTGATGTTGACTTCATTTGTTGTTTACTTCATTTGTTGTTTACTTCATTTGACGTTTACTTCATTTGTGTGTTTACTTCATTTGTTGCTTACTTCATTTGATGTTTATTTCATTTGATATTTACTTCATTAATTGATGTTTACTTCATTTGATGTTTACTTCATTTGATGTTTATTTCATTTGATGTTTACTTCATTTGATGTTTATTTCATTTGATGTTTACTTCATTTGATGTTTACTTTAGTTTATGTTTACTTCATTTGTTGTTTTCTTCATTTGATGTTGACTTCATTTGATGTTTACTTCATTTGATGTTGACTTCATTTGTTGTTTACTTCATTTTTTTTCACTTCATTTGATGTTTACTTCATTTAATGTTTACTTCATTTATTGTTTACTTCATTTGATGTTACTTCATTTGATGTTGACTTCATTTGATGTTGATTTCATTTGTTGTTTACTTCATTCGTTGTTTTCTTCATTTGATGTTTACTTCATTTGATGTTTACTTCATATGATGTTTACTCCATTTGATGTTTGTTTCATTTGATGTTGACTTCATTTGTTGTTTACTTCATTTGTTGTTTACTTCATTTATGTGTTCATTTCATTTGTTGCTTACTTCATTTGATGTTTATTTCATTTGATATTTACTTCATTAATTGATGTTTACTTCATTTGATGTTTACTTCATTTGATGTTTACTTCATTTGTGTGTTTACTTCATTTGTTGCTTTCTTCATTTGATGTTTACTTCATTTGATGTTTACTTCATTTGATGTTTACTTCATTTGATGTTTACTTCATTTGATGTTTACTTCATTTGATGTTTACTTCATTTGATGTTTACTTCATTTGATGTTTACTTCATTTGATGTTTACTTCATTTGATGTTTACTTCTTTTGATGTTTACTTCATTTGATGTTTACTTCATTTGATGTTTACTTTAGTTTATGTTTACTTCATTTGTTGTTTTCTTCATTTGATGTTGACTTCATTTGATGTTTACTTCATTTGATGTTGACTTCATTTGTTGTTTACTTCATTTTTTTTTCACTTCATTTGATGTTTACTTCATTTAATGTTTACTTCATTTGTTGTTTACTTCATTTGATGTTTTCTTCATTCGATGTTTACTTCATTTGATGTTTACTTCACTTGATGTTGACTTCATTTGATGTTTACTTCATTTGATGTTGACTTCATTTGATATTTACTTCATTTTATGTTGACTTCATTTGATGTCGACTTCATCTGATATTGACTTCATTTGATTTTAACTTCATTTATTGTTTACTTCATTTGATGTTAACTTCATTTGTTGTTTACTTCATTTGATGTTGACTTCATTTGATGTTGACTTCATTTGATGTTTACTTCATTTGATGTTTACTTCATCTAATGCTTACTTCATTTGATGTTACTTCATTTGATGTTGACTTCATTTGATGTTGACTTCATTTTTTTTTTACTTCACTTGATGTTTACTCCATCTAATGCTTACTTCATTTGATGTTACTTCATTTGATGTTGACTTCATTTGATGTTGACTTCATTTGATGTTGACTTCATTTGTTATTTACTTCATTTGATGTTTACTTCATTTGATATTGACTTTATTTGATGTTGACATTTGTTGTTCACTTCATTTGTTGCTTACTTCATCCGATGTTTACTTCATTTGATGTTTACTTCATTTGATGTTTACTTCATTTGATGTTTACTTTATTTGATGTTTAGTTCATTTTATTTTTACTTTATTTGATGTTTACTTCATCTAATGTTGACTTTATTTGATGTTGACTTCATTTGTTGCAATTACTTCATTTGATGTTTACTTCATTTGATGTTTACTTCATTTGATGTTTACTTCATTTGATGTTTACTTCATTTGTTGTTTACTTCATTTGATATTTATTTCATTTGATGTTTACTTCATTTGTTGTTTACTTCATTTGTTGTTTACTTCATTTGATGTTTACTTCATCTGTTGTTTACTTCATTTGATGTTTACTTCATTTGATGTTGACTTCATTTTATGATGACTTCATTTGTTGTTTATTTCATTCGATGTTTACTTCATTTGATGTTGACTTCATTTCATGTTGACTTCAATTTTTGTTTACTTCATTCGATGTTGACTTCATTTGATGTTGATTTCATTTGTTGTTTACTTCATTCGTTGTTTTCTTCATTTGATGTTTACTTCATTTGATGTTTACTTCATATGATGTTTACTCCATTTGATGTTTATTTCATTTGATGTTGACTTCATTTGTTGTTTACTTCATTTGTTGTTTACTTCATTTGACGTTTACTTCATTTATGTGTTCATTTCATTTGTTGCTTACTTCATTTGATGTTTATTTCATTTGATATTTACTTCATTAATTGATGTTTACTTCATTTGATGTTTACTTCATTTGATGTTTACTTCATTTGTGTGTTTACTTCATTTGTTGCTTTCTTCATTTGATGTTTACTTCATTTGATGTTTACTTCATTTGATGTTTACTTCATTTGATGTTTACTTCATTTGATGTTTACTTCATTTGATGTTTACTTCATTTGATGTTTACTTCATTTGATGTTTACTTCATTTGATGTTTACTTCATTTGATGTTTACTTCATTTGATGTTTACTTCATTTGATGTTTACTTTAGTTTATGTTTACTTCATTTGTTGTTTTCTTCATTTGATGTTGACTTCATTTGATGTTTACTTCATTTGATGTTGACTTCATTTGTTGTTTACTTCATTTTTTTTTCAACTCATTTGATGTTTACTTCATTTAATGTTTACTTCATTTGTTGTTTACTTCATTTGATGTTTTCTTCATTCGATGTTTACTTCATTTGATGTTTACTTCACTTGATGTTGACTTCATTTGATGTTTACTT
This sequence comes from Caprella mutica, assembly GCA_947561585.1. Classification (NCBI taxonomy): domain Eukaryota; kingdom Metazoa; phylum Arthropoda; class Malacostraca; order Amphipoda; family Caprellidae; genus Caprella; species Caprella mutica. Next base: position 151,352 of record CANNZV010001184.1, on the reverse strand, counting down.
CATTTGATGTTGACTTCATTTGATATTTACTTCATTTTATATTGACTTCATTTGATGTCGACTTCATCTGATATTGACTTCATTTGATTTTAACTTCATTTATTGTTTACTTCATTTGATGTTAACTTCATTTGTTGTTTACTTCATTTGATGTTGACTTCATTTGATGTTGACTTCATTTGATGTTTACTTCATTTGATGTTTACTTCATCTAATGCTTACTTCATTTGATGTTACTTCATTTGATGTTGACTTCATTTGATGTTGACTTCATTTTTTTTTACTTCACTTGATGTTTACTCCATCTAATGCTTACTTCATTTGATGTTACTTCATTTGATGTTGACTTCATTTGATGTTGACTTCATTTGATGTTGACTTCATTTGTTATTTACTTCATTTGATGTTTACTTCATTTGATATTGACTTTATTTGATGTTGACATTTGTTGTTCACTTCATTTGTTGCTTACTTCATCCGATGTTTACTTCATTTGATGTTTACTCCATTTGATGTTTACTTCATTTGATGTTTACTTTATTTGATGTTTAGTTCATTTGATTTTTACTTTATTTGATGTTTACTTCATCTAATGTTGACTTTATTTGATGTTGACTTCATTTGTTGCAATTACTTCATTTGATGTTTACTTCATTTGATGTTTACTTCATTTGATGTTTACTTCATTTGTTGTTTACTTCATTTGATATTTATTTCATTTGATGTTGACTTCATTTGTTGTTTACTTCATTTGATACTTATTTCATTTGATGTTGACTTCATTTGTGGTTTACTTCATTTGATGTTAACTTCATTTGATGTTTACTTTATATGTTGTTTACTTCATTTGATATTTATTTCATTTGATGTTGACTTCATTTGTGGTTTACCTCATTTATTGTTTACTTCATTTGTTGTTTACTTCACTTGTTGTTTACTTCATTTGATGTTTACTTCTTTTGATGTTTACTTCATTTGATGTTGACTTCATTTGCTGTTTACCTCATTTGTTGTTTACTTCATTTGAGGTTTACTTCATTTGATGTTTACTTCATTTTATGTTTACTTCATTTGATGTTTGCTTCATTTGATATTTACTTCATTTGTTGTTTACTTCATTTGATGTTTTCTTCATTCGATGTTTACTTCATTTGATGTTTACTTCACTTGATGTTGACTTCATTTGATGTTTACTTCATTTGATGTTGACTTCATTTGATATTTACTTCATTTTATGTTGACTTCATTTGATGCTGACTTCATCTGATATTGACTTCATTTGATTTTAACTTCATTTATTGTTTACTTCATTTGATGTTAACTTCATTTGTTGTTTACTTCATTTGATGTTGACTTCATTTGATGTTGATTTCATTTGATGTTTACTTCATTTGATGTTTACTTCATTTGATGTTTACTTCATCTAATGCTTACTTCATTTGATGTTACTTCATTTGATGTTGACTTTATTTGATGTTGACTTCATTTTTTTTTTACTTCATTTGATGTTGACTTCATTTGATGTTGACTTCATTTGTTATTTACTTCATTTGATGTTTACTTCATTTGATATTGACTTTATTTGATGTTGACATTTGTTGTTCACTTCATTTGTTGCTTACTTCATCCGATGTTTACTTCATTTGATGTTTACTTCATTTGATGTTTACTTCATTTGTTGTTTACTTTATTTGATGTTTAGTTCATTTGATTTTTACTTTATTTGATGTTTACTTCATCTAATGTTGACTTTATTTGATGTTGACTTCATTTGTTGCAATTACTTCATTTGATGTTTACTTCATTTGATGTTTACTTCATTTGATGTTTACTTCATTTGATGTTTACTTCATTTGATGTTTACTTCATTTGTTGTTTACTTCATTTGATATATATTTCACTTGTTGTTTACTTCATTTGATGTTTACTTCTTTTGATGTTTACTTCATTTGATGTTTATTTCATTTGATGTTGACTTCATTTATTGTTTACCTCATTTGTTGTTTACTTCATTTGAGGTTTACTCCATTTGATGTTTACTTCATTTTATGTTTACTTCATTTGATGTTTGTTTCATTTGATATTTACTTCATTTGATGTTTACTTAATTTGATGTTTACTTCATTTGATGTTTACTTCTTTTGATGTTTACTTCATTTGATGTTTACTTCATTTGATGTTTACTTCATTTGATGTTTACTTCATTTGATGTTTACTTCATTTGATGTTTACTTCATTTGATGTTTACTTCATCTGTTGTTTACTTCATTTGATGTTTACTTCATTTGATGTTTGTTTCATTTGATATTTACTTCATTTGATGTTTACTTCATTTGTGTGTTTACTTCATTTGTTGCTTTTTTCATTTGATGTTTACTTCATTTGATGTTTACTTCATTTGATGTTTACTTCATTTGATGTTTACTTCATTTGATGTTTACTTCATTTGATGTTTACTTCATTTGATGTTTACTTCATTTGATGTTTACTTCATTTGATGTTTATTTCATTTGATGTTTACTTCATTTGATGTTTACTTTAGTTTATGTTTACTTCATTTGTTGTTTTCTTCATTTGATGTTGACTTCATTTGATGTTTACTTCATTTGATGTTGACTTCATTTGTTGTTTACTTCATTTTTTTTCACTTCATTTGATGTTTACTTCATTTAATGTTTACTTCATTTATTGTTTACTTCATTTGATGTTACTTCATTTGATGTTGACTTCATTTGATGTTGATTTCATTTGTTGTTTACTTCATTCGTTGTTTTCTTCATTTGATGTTTACTTCATTTGATGTTTACTTCATATGATGTTTACTCCATTTGATGTTTGTTTCATTTGATGTTGACTTCATTTGTTGTTTACTTCATTTGTTGTTTACTTCATTTATGTGTTCATTTCATTTGTTGCTTACTTCATTTGATGTTTATTTCATTTGATATTTACTTCATTAATTGATGTTTACTTCATTTGATGTTTACTTCATTTGATGTTTACTTCATTTGTGTGTTTACTTCATTTGTTGCTTTCTTCATTTGATGTTTACTTCATTTGATGTTTACTTCATTTGATGTTTACTTCATTTGATGTTTACTTCATTTGATGTTTACTTCATTTGATGTTTACTTCATTTGATGTTTACTTCATTTGATGTTTACTTCATTTGATGTTTACTTCATTTGATGTTTACTTCTTTTGATGTTTACTTCATTTGATGTTTACTTCATTTGATGTTTACTTTAGTTTATGTTTACTTCATTTGTTGTTTTCTTCATTTGATGTTGACTTCATTTGATGTTTACTTCATTTGATGTTGACTTCATTTGTTGTTTACTTCATTTTTTTTTCACTTCATTTGATGTTTACTTCATTTAATGTTTACTTCATTTGTTGTTTACTTCATTTGATGTTTTCTTCATTCGATGTTTACTTCATTTGATGTTTACTTCACTTGATGTTGACTTCATTTGATGTTTACTTCATTTGATGTTGACTTCATTTGATATTTACTTCATTTTATGTTGACTTCATTTGATGTCGACTTCATCTGATATTGACTTCATTTGATTTTAACTTCATTTATTGTTTACTTCATTTGATGTTAACTTCATTTGTTGTTTACTTCATTTGATGTTGACTTCATTTGATGTTGACTTCATTTGATGTTTACTTCATTTGATGTTTACTTCATCTAATGCTTACTTCATTTGATGTTACTTCATTTGATGTTGACTTCATTTGATGTTGACTTCATTTTTTTTTTACTTCACTTGATGTTTACTCCATCTAATGCTTACTTCATTTGATGTTACTTCATTTGATGTTGACTTCATTTGATGTTGACTTCATTTGATGTTGACTTCATTTGTTATTTACTTCATTTGATGTTTACTTCATTTGATATTGACTTTATTTGATGTTGACATTTGTTGTTCACTTCATTTGTTGCTTACTTCATCCGATGTTTACTTCATTTGATGTTTACTTCATTTGATGTTTACTTCATTTGATGTTTACTTTATTTGATGTTTAGTTCATTTTATTTTTACTTTATTTGATGTTTACTTCATCTAATGTTGACTTTATTTGATGTTGACTTCATTTGTTGCAATTACTTCATTTGATGTTTACTTCATTTGATGTTTACTTCATTTGATGTTTACTTCATTTGATGTTTACTTCATTTGTTGTTTACTTCATTTGATATTTATTTCATTTGATGTTTACTTCATTTGTTGTTTACTTCATTTGTTGTTTACTTCATTTGATGTTTACTTCATCTGTTGTTTACTTCATTTGATGTTTACTTCATTTGATGTTGACTTCATTTTATGATGACTTCATTTGTTGTTTATTTCATTCGATGTTTACTTCATTTGATGTTGACTTCATTTCATGTTGACTTCAATTTTTGTTTACTTCATTCGATGTTGACTTCATTTGATGTTGATTTCATTTGTTGTTTACTTCATTCGTTGTTTTCTTCATTTGATGTTTACTTCATTTGATGTTTACTTCATATGATGTTTACTCCATTTGATGTTTATTTCATTTGATGTTGACTTCATTTGTTGTTTACTTCATTTGTTGTTTACTTCATTTGACGTTTACTTCATTTATGTGTTCATTTCATTTGTTGCTTACTTCATTTGATGTTTATTTCATTTGATATTTACTTCATTAATTGATGTTTACTTCATTTGATGTTTACTTCATTTGATGTTTACTTCATTTGTGTGTTTACTTCATTTGTTGCTTTCTTCATTTGATGTTTACTTCATTTGATGTTTACTTCATTTGATGTTTACTTCATTTGATGTTTACTTCATTTGATGTTTACTTCATTTGATGTTTACTTCATTTGATGTTTACTTCATTTGATGTTTACTTCATTTGATGTTTACTTCATTTGATGTTTACTTCATTTGATGTTTACTTTAGTTTATGTTTACTTCATTTGTTGTTTTCTTCATTTGATGTTGACTTCATTTGATGTTTACTTCATTTGATGTTGACTTCATTTGTTGTTTACTTCATTTTTTTTTCAACTCATTTGATGTTTACTTCATTTAATGTTTACTTCATTTGTTGTTTACTCCATTTGATGTTTTCTTCATTCGATGTTTACTTCATTTGATGTTTACTTCACTTGATGTTGACTTCATTTGATGTTTACTTCATTTGATGTTGACTTCATTTGATATTTACTTCATTTTATATTGACTTCATTTGATGTCGACATCATCTGATATTGACTTCATTTGATTTTAACTTCATTTATTGTTTACTTCATTTGATGTTAACTTCATTTGTTGTTTACTTCATTTGATGTTGACTTCATTTGATGTTGACTTCATTTGATGTTTACTTCATTTGATGTTTACTTCATCTAATGCTTACTTCATTTGATGTTACTTCATTTGATGTTGACTTCATTTGATGTTGACTTCATTTTTTTTTTACTTCACTTGATGTTTACTCCATCTAATGCTTACTTCATTTGATGTTACTTCATTTGATGTTGACTTCATTTGATGTTGACTTCATTTGATGTTGACTTCATTTGTTATTTACTTCATTTGATGTTTACTTCATTTGATATTGACTTTATTTGATGTTGACATTTGTTGTTCACTTCATTTGTTGCTTACTTCATCCGATGTTTACTTCATTTGATGTTTACTCCATTTGATGTTTACTTCATTTGATGTTTACTTTATTTGATGTTTAGTTCATTTGATTTTTACTTTATTTGATGTTTACTTCATCTAATGTTGACTTTATTTGATGTTGACTTCATTTGTTGCAATTACTTCATTTGATGTTTACTTCATTTGATGTTTACTTCATTTGATGTTTACTTCATTTGTTGTTTACTTCATTTGATATTTATTTCATTTGATGTTGACTTCATTTGTTGTTTACTTCATTTGATACTTATTTCATTTGATGTTGACTTCATTTGTGGTTTACTTCATTTGATGTTAACTTCATTTGATGTTTACTTTATATGTTGTTTACTTCATTTGATATTTATTTCATTTGATGTTGACTTCATTTGTGGTTTACCTCATTTATTGTTTACTTCATTTGTTGTTTACTTCACTTGTTGTTTACTTCATTTGATGTTTACTTCTTTTGATGTTTACTTCATTTGATGTTGACTTCATTTGCTGTTTACCTCATTTGTTGTTTACTTCATTTGAGGTTTACTTCATTTGATGTTTACTTCATTTTATGTTTACTTCATTTGATGTTTGCTTCATTTGATATTTACTTCATTTGATGTTTACTTAATTTGATGTTTACTTCATTTGATGTTGACTTCATTGGTTGTTTACTTCATTTGATGTTGATTTCATTTGATGTTTACTTCATTTGATGTTTACTTCATTTGATGTTTACTTAATTTGATGTTTACTTCATTTGATGTTTACTTCATCTGTTGTTTACTTCATTTGATGTTTACTTCATTTGATGTTGACTTCATTTGATGTTGACTTCATTTGTTGCTTACTTAATTTGATGTTGACTTCATTTGATATTTACATCATTTGATGTTTACTTAATTTGATGTTTACTTCATTTGATGTTGACTTCATTTGATGTTGACTTCATTTGATGTTGACTTCATTTGATGTTGACTTCATTTGTTTTTTTACTTCATTTGTTGTTTACTTCATTTGTTGTTTACTTCCTTTGTTGTTTACTTCATTCGATGTTTACTTCATTTGATGCTTACTAAATTTGTTGTTTACTTCATTTGATATTGACTTTATTTAATGTTGACTTCATTTGATGTTGACTTCATTTGTTGTTTACTTCATTTGATGTTTACTTCATCTGTTCTTTACTTCATTTGATGTTTACTTCATTTGATGTTGACTTCATTTTATGATGACTTCATTTGTTGTTTACTTCATTCGATGTTTACTTCATTTGATGTTGACTTCATTTCATGTTTACTTCATATGATGTTTACTCCATTTGATGTTTATTTCATTTGATGTTGACTTCATTTGTTGTTTACTTCATTTGTTGTTTACTTCATTTGACGTTTACTTCATTTGTGTGTTTACTTCATTTGTTGCTTACTACATTTGATGTTTATTTCATTTGATATTTACTTCATTAATTGATGTTTACTTCATTTGATGTTTACTTCATTTGATGTTTACTTTATTTGATGTTTACTTCATTTGTGTGTTTACTTCATTTGTTGCTTTTTTCATTTGATGTTTACTTCATTTGATGTTTACTTCATTTGATGTTTACTTCATTTGATGTTTACTTCATTTGATGTTTACTTCATTTGATGTTTACTTCATTTGATGTTTACTTCATTTGATGTTTATTTCATTTGATGTTTACTTCATTTGATGTTTACTTTAGTTTATGTTTACTTCATTTGTTGTTTTCTTCATTTGATGTTGACTTCATTTGATGTTTACTTCATTTGATGTTGACTTCATTTGTTGTTTACTTCATTTTTTTTCACTTCATTTGATGTTTACTTCATTTAATGTTTACTTCATTTATTGTTTACTTCATTTGATGTTAACTTCATTTGTTGTTTACTTCATTTGATGTTGACTTCATTTGATGTTGACTTCATTTGATGTTTACTTCATTTGATGTTTACTTCATTTGATGTTGACTTCATTTGATGTTGACTTCATTTTTTTTTACTTCATTTGATGTTTATTTCATCTAATGCTTACTTCATTTGATGTTACTTCATTTGATGTTGACTTCATTTGATGTTGATTTCATTTGTTGTTTACTTCATTCGTTGTTTTCTTCATTTGATGTTTACTTCATTTGATGTTTACTTCATATGATGTTTACTCCATTTGATGTTTATTTCATTTGATGTTGACTTCATTTGTTGTTTACTTCATTTGTTGTTTACTTCATTTGACGTTTACTTCATTTGTGTGTTTACTTCATTTGTTGCTTACTTCATTTGATGTTTATTTCATTTGATATTTACTTCATTAATTGATGTTTACTTCATTTGATGTTTACTTCATTTGATGTTTACTTTATTTGATGTTTACTTCATTTGTGTGTTTACTTCATTTGTTGCTTTCTTCATTTGATGTTTACTTCATTTGATGTTTACTTCATTTGATGTTTACTTCATTTGATGTTTACTTCATTTGATGTTTACTTCATTTGATGTTTACTTCATTTGATGTTTACTTCATTTGATGTTTACTTCATTTGATGTTTACTTCATTTGATGTTTACTTCATTTGATGTTTACTTTAGTTTATGTTTACTTCATTTGTTGTTTTCTTCATTTGATGTTGACTTCATTTGATGTTTACTTCATTTGATGTTGACTTCATTTGTTGTTTACTTCATTTTTTTTCACTTCATTTGATGTTTACTTCATTTAATGTTTACTTCATTTGTTGTTTACTTCATTTGATGTTTTCTTCATTCGATGTTTACTTCATTTGATGTTTACTTCACTTGATGTTGACTTCATTTGATGTTTACTTCATTTGATGTTGACTTCATTTGATATTTACTTCATTTTATGTTGACTTCATTTGATGCTGACTTCATCTGATATTGACTTCATTTGATTTTAACTTCATTTATTGTTTACTTCATTTGATGTTAACTTCATTTGTTGTTTACTTCATTTGATGTTGACTTCATTTGATGTTGACTTCATTTGATGTTTACTTCATTTGATGTTTACATCATTTGATGTTTACTTCATCTAATGCTTACTTCATTTGATGTTACTTCATTTGATGTTGACTTTATTTGATGTTGACTTCATTTTTTTTTACTTCATTTGATGTTGACTTCATTTGATGTTGACTTCATTTGTTATTTACTTCATTTGATGTTTACTTCATTTGATATTGACTTTATTTGATGTTGACATTTGTTGTTCACTTCATTTGTTGCTTACTTCATCCGATGTTTACTTCATTTGATGTTTACTTCATTTGATGTTTACTTCATTTGTTGTTTACTTTATTTGATGTTTAGTTCATTTGATTTTTACTTTATTTGAAGTTTACTTCATCTAATGTTGACTTTATTTGATGTTGACTTCATTTGTTGCAACTACTTCATTTGATGTTTACTTCATTTGATGTTTACTTCATTTGATGTTTACTTCATTTGATGTTTACTTCATTTGTTGTTTACTTCATTTGATATATATTTCACTTGTTGTTTACTTCATTTGATGTTTACTTCTTTTGATGTTTACTTCATTTGATGTTTATTTCATTTGATGTTGACTTCATTTATTGTTTACCTCATTTGTTGTTTACTTCATTTGAGGTTTACTTCATTTGATGTTTACTTCATTTTATGTTTACTTCATTTGATGTTTGTTTCATTTGATATTTACTTCATTTGATGTTTACTTAATTTGATGTTTACTTCATTTGATGTTTACTTCTTTTGATGTTTACTTCATTTGATGTTTACTTCATTTGATGTTTACTTCATTTGATGTTTACTTCATTTGATGTTTACTTCATTTGATGTTTACTTCATTTGATGTTTACTTCATCTGTTGTTTACTTCATTTGATGTTTACTTCATTTGATGTTTGTTTCATTTGATATTTACTTCATTTGATGTTTACTTAATTTGATGTTTACTTCATTTGATGTTGACTTCATTGGTTGTTTACTTCATTTGATGTTGATTTCATTTGATGTTTACTTCATTTGATGTTTACTTCATTTGATGTTTACTTCATTTGATGTTTACTTCATTTGATGTTTACTTCATCTGTTGTTTACTTCATTTGATGTTTACTTCATTTGATGTTGACTTCATTTGATGTTGACTTCATTTGTTGCTTACTTAATTTGATGTTGACTTCATTTGATATTTACATCATTTGATGTTTACTTAATTTGATGTTTACTTCATTTGATGTTGACTTCATTTGATGTTGAATTCATTTGATGTTGACTTCATTTGTTTTTTTACTTCATTTGTTGTTTACTTCATTTGTTGTTTACTTTCTTTGTTGTTTACTTCATTCGATGTTTACTTCATTTGATGCTTTCTAAATTTGTTGTTTACTTCATTTGATATTGACTTTATTTAATGTTGACTTCATTTGATGTTGACTTCATTTGTTGTTTACTTCATTTGATGTTTACTTCATCTGTTGTTTACTTCATTTGATGTTTACTTCATTTGATGTTGACTTCATTTTATGATGACTTCATTTGTTGTTTACTTCATTTTTTATTCACTTCATTTGATGTTTACATCATTTAATGTTGACTTCATTTGATGTTTACTTCATTTGATGTTGACTTCATTTGATATTTACTTCATTTTATGTTGACTTCATTTGATGTCGACTTCATCTGATATTGTATATTATAATTCCTTAACTGACCGCGAATCCATTCTTGCTTGATTTCAATATTAATTCATATGAATCCTTGACCATTACAATGAGTTATCGAGCAATGAGTGGATTCGCCGTCCTCTGTTTTCCCCTGTTTTACCTGCAGAAATCTGGCAACATTTTATTTCGCACCTGTGATTGTGGAATGTTTGGGGCTAAAAAGTCAGTTATCATCTCCTCCTCCTACGGTGAACATTTAAACAGCTATCAGTCTCCATATGTCATTCCTATCTTCAGCTCATCTAAGTGCTTACCTAGCTAGGGTTTAATCCACTATATTTGAATGCGGTACTTTAACTAACGATTGCAATATGAGACCTTTAATGGAGACCCATATTTTGAACATGGAGTGAGAGGGATGTCATGCCCGAGGAGAGATGAACTGGCCACTGGTGAAACCCTAAAACTGACCAACTACTGAGATAGCGCTATGGAAGTGTTTTCCGTGCAGGACCTACAATATCAAACGATGTAAGTGTTAAGGATTCATTTTCTTTACTTTTCTTCATCCATAAAGATATTAAGAACTCTTTAACCCTCTAAATTAATCTCATTAAACATAATTAAAATCTGATTAAAATTAGTATATAATAGAATTGGATTCTCGGTTATTATAAGGGAATTATGATTGTACATTATTTTTTTTATTATTTAAAAGTTAAAGCCAATATTTAAAAGGCTAGGATTGTAAATCCTGTGCGGTATATAAATTATTAAATGACTGGATATTTGAATTCCTTTCTTAAATTTCAGGTATCTCAGTCATCACGGGGATAGAGCAGTAACGCTGAGAGACCTGCTTCATTTGGGGGAATTACTTTAACAATAACATGCTACCACAATTATGTAGCATTCTAATAAATATATTCTATCTTTCTAAATGATATTTATATCCTTGCCATTTAGAGGTTTAGATTGTTTGTTGGTAGTCTTTTATTTTAGTTCATGGTGACCCCTGACAAGCGAATAGTTTCTTGAAAGCAAAGCTGATCTTTTTCTCTAAATGGCGCCCAAACTTTTTTTGTATTTAGTATGTCTTATTAATATTATGCATACTATTACTAATTATTTACAGGTCCTGTTACAGTAGTGGTCTCGTTTCTCCGGTGGCTGGTTTTTTGTCTTCTCGGGCATAAATTTAATCCTTTGTTAAAACTATTTGTTTCAGCTTATATTATAATAGTGTTATTTGATCTATATTTAGTTTACGTGTTGTTTGATTTATATATAGTTTATTTGTTATTTGATCTATAAAGTTTAAGATTTTACTGTTCGTAGAGTTTACCTTATTCTAAATGCCTGATTTGGTTGCCGGTAGCAGTAAAATGCCTGATAAAGTTGAAAGTAGCGTAGAGGAATTTAATTTCCATAAGAATAATAGGAAACATGTTAGGCAAAAAGTTACTAAAAAATGTGAAAAATTAAGAACTACCCATGAAAGTTTGACTGGTAGTGATAGGTCTGCTGAAATTTCTCATTTGAGAACATTAGACCAACAACTTGACAAACTTAACGATAAAATTAACTCGGGACTGTGGAGGTTTATTAAAGATAGGGATGAAATAAATGGGGAATTAGATAGGATAGATGAATATTCCAAGACTATATCTGATACTATCGCATTGTTAGAAACTGTACCTAATGAGGCTCAGCCGACAAGAAATTCTTATGTTCCCACTAGTCAGATGAAACTCCCACAGCTCCCACTTCCCGAGTACGGTCATGAGTTGGGTCAAAATATTGCTAGATTTATTTCCGATTTTGAGGCTGTTACTGGTAAATATAATTTAAGTCAGTTTGATAAGTTCGTTTTACTGAAAGGTCAATTGAAAAACGAACCATTAACGCTAATAGGATCATTACAAGGGGAGAACCAAACTTATACCGAAGCTAGAACTTTGTTAGAGAAAGCCTTTGGTTCTAAAACTCTTCAAAAATTTGATGTGATTGAAACTCTGAGTAAATTAAATCTAAGCAGCGAAGAGGATCCCTTTCTTTTCATTAGCTCTATGAATAATATTATTTATACATTTAATAGTCTAACTATGAATTCTGACGATGTTTTGCAGTATTTCATATGGCGAGCATTGCCGCATGATTTACAGTCTCAATTCATTTTGCTTTCAAATAAATCCTACCCAGATTTAGCGGATATTAGGAACCACATATACGAAGCAGTAAATAGGTATAAGGCATCTGTTCGTAATTATAAGTATCCTAATACTGTTGGTGGCTTTGCGGCAGGTGTAGAAGTTGGTAGAACTCAGAACTATAGTGATAATGAAAGTAGAAGAGTAGGAAATTCTAGGAATTTTAAATTTAAACCTTGTGTTCTATGCTCTACAGATAAAAATGAGGCTGAACATTCAACTTCCAAGTGTCCTAGATACCCTGATCACAGGGATAAAATTGAGAGAATTAAAACTTTATCTTTGTGCTTCAGATGTTTAAGTCCAGATCATGGCTCTTCTAATTGTACATTTAAATTCAAGAAGTGCTTTAATTGTGGCAAAACTAATCATCTCTCTTTTTTGTGTTACAAGTTGGATAATAAATCTTTCAGTTCAGATCAAGGTGCTAGAAATGTCAATTATTATGACAAGAAGTCTGAAGTTTATGTTGGCTGTGAAACTAATACACCACATAGTAACGTTATTTTGCCTACGTTCACATGCTCTACTAACGGGGGAGGCACTTTAAGAGTTCTACTTGATACTGGTGCACAGTCGTGCTTCATTGATTCAGATTTTGCTAAAAAACAGAACTTAAAAGTTCTTAATGACAATGTTAAAATAAATGTGAATGGCTTCAACACTAATGTTAGTTACTCTACTAGGATTGTTGAATGCGATGTAAGGTTTGGTGATACTTTCAATAAAATTCAAGCTATTTGCGTTCCAGAAATTAAAACTAAGTGTAAAATACCAGGACTGAAAATTATAGCAGATTCCTTTGTAAAGAAAGGCTACAAGTTAGCAGATAGTAGCCTTACAAACGGTAGCGAGGAAATTAAAAACCTTAATTTCATTTTAGGTTCAAATGCACTTCACACATTTTCCTTTGCTAATGTAAACTTTGGCAAAAATGCATTCTATTTTGACAGCATTGTTGGAGTGATTTTGGCTGGCAGAACTGATCTATTGAACGCTAATTTGAATTGTCTCCCTATCAGTAAGCATGTTTCTTGTTCTAATGTTTCTATTCAAGCTAATCACAGCCATAAGGGTGAACATTTGCACAAAGAGGTGATACCACTTAACACCGAACAGAAGGAACTGCATGTCACCGAACCTTGTACATCATCAGGCATCACCGGGGTATATTTCGGTGATGAGGTCGAAGTGCAAGTTTTTTCTGCTGCAACTGAGGTGAGTGAAATTACGTTCGAGAATGCTAAAGATGCTGCAAAATCTATGATAGCAGATTGTTCGAGTGATATTTTGAATGAGAAATGCTATAAGTATTTGAATTATATTGACGCCGAGACTGAGATGGAGAATGATGAGTTGAATAGAGAGTTAACTAATTTTGCAATTGATAATCATTCACGTGATAATGAAGGGCGAATAATCATGCCTATTTTGTGGAATGAAAGTACATCTGATTTGATGAATAGCAATTACAATTTAGCTCAAAATATTTTGAAGTCAAATTTGAGTAAGTTAAAAAAGAATCCATCTCGTCTTGCAATGGTTAATAAGGTATTTAAAGATCAAATTGATGCAGGGGTCATTGTAGAAATTGAAAATTTCAAAGAATTGCTGCATGGAAATGATATTAAATTTCTATCTCACATGCCTGTATTTAAAATGAATAATGATACCACAAAATGTCGTGTGGTTTATCTAGCTAACTTAGCTCAGAAGCCCTTAAAAGGTGAACCCATTTCTCATAACAAAGCTATTTATCCTGGACCAAATTTGAATAAAAAGATTACCACTGCATTAGTTAATTTGAGGTTCGATGCTAAACTATTGGTTTTTGATATTGTCAAGGCTTTTTTGCAGTTAGGTTTAAAACCAGACGATCAGTTGAAACTATGTTTGTTATGGTATAAAGATGTTAATGCGGATAATTTTGAAATTGTCGCGTATAAGTGTTCACGGGTTCCCTTTGGTTTACCATGTAGTCCAGCTTTGTTAATGATTGCCCTGTATATCATGTTAATTGTAGATGAGGAAAATGATCCACAGGATTTAAGAGACTTAAAAACTTCTATTTACCATAGAATGTATATGGATAATGGGGCTGTAGGAGCACCTAATTCAGACCAATTATTATGGGCCTTTAGACAGATAAGAGACATATTTGGGTCTTACTCATTTCCATTACAGAAGTTTGTATCCAATGATAAGAAAGTAAATGAGTTAATTAAACTAGAATGTAATGAATCCCCTGATGTTGTGACTAAATTATTGGGACTTAATTGGAATGTAGAAAGTGACAATTTGTTTGCGGATAAATGTTACTTGGATGTGGAATGCGACACTAAACGGAAAGTTTTATCAACTTACGCCACTAATTACGACGTTTTCAACATTAACGGTCCAGTTTTGAACCGCGCTAGGTTGTTTCTTCATTTATTACAGTGTAAAAAAGACCTAAAATGGGATCAAAAATTGTCAGTTGAAGAGTTGAATGAGTGGCGAAATATTTGCAATCAAGTCAATAAAGCCCAACCATTTGAAATTGAACGTTTTGTAGGTAATGAAACAGACTCCTATCAATTGATTGTATGTACGGATAGTTCTAAAGATTTATGTGGTGTGGTGCTTTATCTGTTGAATAATGAATCTGGCAAAATGAATTTCCTTGCAGCTAAAAATAAGATAGTTGGGAAGAACTTGGAAAATAGATCTATTCCATGTCTTGAATTGGTTGCAATACTTATGGATGTGGAGACTGCAATTGACATGTACAAAGAACTTAGTAGTAATAAAACGGTCAATCCTATTAAGATAACTAAGTTGAAGTTGTTTACTGATAGTCATGTTTGTCTCAATTGGATTCAAAATTTTCACTCTAAGTATTCTAAAACAAACAAGCTATCTGTTTTCGTAAAAAACAAACTTCGTAAAATCGGCGACGAATGCAAATCTCATGAAATAGAATTTAGATTTTGCTCGGGCGTTGATAACCCGGCTGACTTCATGACTCGCGTAGTATCTAGCAAACAGTTATTAGACACAAATTTTCATTCGGGTTTGAATGTAGACTTTGTAGACTCGCATGATGATCAGCACCCTACGGTAATTGTGCCGAATCCTAATTCTGTACACTGTGAAGTTGTTTACAATATTACAAGTGAGTTGATTGCAACTGATAAGATGGAACATGAAATTGTTGATTCTGATAGGATATCGAATTTCGGGAAGTTGGTCAATGTTCATTATCTGTGTCTCAAGTTCATAAATCAACTGAAGTTAAGATTAAAAGCCAAGAATGGGGAAGCTTATCAAACCTTAAATATTAGGAATGAAACAGAGCTTCGTAAAGAGGCCCACAGGAAATGTATTGCCGTAGACCAGTGGCGTCATTTCCCTGAAGTATTTAATTATCTTCTTTCCAACAGGAAATTATTAAGAGATGCTCCTCCAATAATTAGCCAATTGAATGTATTCTTGGACCAGGAAGGTATTTTGAGAGTCAAAGCTAAATTTAAAAACTGGAGAGGTAATAAGTTTGGCTTCCCTATCTTGTTATCTAAGCACAGTGATCTAGCTCGAAAGATAGTCTTTGATATACACACTAAGATTGGTCATTCAGGTGTGTACTCAGTACTAACAGAGTTAAGAAAGACTATTTGGATTCCACAGGTATATTCATTTGTGAAAATAGTATTGAGGAATTGTATAGTTTGTCGAAAACAGAACAATAAGCCTTTCAAGATTAACCAAAACTCTTACAGGAGCTTTAGATCTGACCCATCTGTAATTCCCTTCAGGAATATCTTTATTGACTATTGTGGACCTTATTATGTCCATATAAATGGTAGCAAAACAAAAGTATACCTTTTAATTATAAGTTGCTTATGGTGTAGAGCTGTCAATATTAAAATTTCTCTTGATCTTTCAGTTCAATGTTTCCTGAGATCCTTGCAGCTTCACGTCTATGAGTACGGCATTCCTGAACTCATCATATCTGATATGGGGTCGCAGCTTCGTGCAGGAGCTAACATAGTCTCTCAATTCTTAAGCGACAAAGACTCCGTAGAGTACTTGATGGAAAATTCCATTAAAAAGATGACCTTTGAACAATTTCCTAAGGGAAAGAAAGAGCTTGGAGGACTCATTGAAATAATGGTAAAGCTAGTGAAGAGAATACTAAGCAGCTCTGTTGGTCACATGGTTCTGGACTATTTTCAGTTCGAGTTCTTCGTAGCGCAAGCGTGTCACTTGGTAAATAGAAGACCAGTAGCTTACAAGGAGGCTCTTCGTGACAGTAGAAATCTGGATTTTATACCAGAGCCAATCACACCTGAGTTGCTCGTCAAAGGGTACAACTTAGTATCTCTTAATATAATTCCGGAACTTCAGCGCGATTCAAGAGATCCAGACTGGTCACCATTTGACGCGAATCCTGATCTAGCGGAAGACTACAATAATTTGCGCAGGACACGTGAAAAGCTTCAAAAGCTTTATCATGAAGAATTCCTCGCCACATTAGCATATCAGTCTTCCAATATGAAGAAAAGATTTGAACCAGTAAAATACACTAACGTAGAGTGTGGAGATTTGGTTCTGATACGAGAACCATTCCTTAAACAGTCAAGCTACCCACTTGCTATTGTCGAAAGCGTCTTGGTGAACGACATGGGAGAGGTTACCTCGGCGCAGCTGCTGAAGGGAGCTACACGTGAGAAACTAGAGAGACACGTTTCTTCGCTGATTCCACTTCTACGGAAATGTGAATACGAGACTGATAACACTATGAATGGAGCTTCATACAGAACAGAAGCTAATTCTTTGCCCAAACCTAGAAAACCATCCCAGCGAAAAGCTGCCATCAACTGTCGTCAGAGGATCAAGCGGTGCCAAGATGATGGTGCCGTATAAATTGTATATAATTGTTCTACTGTAAATATGTTCTTGTTTAATGTTTTTCAGAATTTATTTAATATTATGCATTAAACCTCTGTAAAATGGGGGATTATTTATTTCTTTTAATTTTTGGATGAACAAATGTTCGATTTCATTTTTCTTACGTCGAACATTTGTTTTTGTTGGGGGGAGTGTATATTATAATTCCTTAACTGACCGCGAATCCATTCTTGCTTGATTTCAATATTAATTCATATGAATCCTTGACCATTACAATGAGTTATCGAGCAATGAGTGGATTCGCCGTCCTCTGTTTTCCCCTGTTTTACCTGCAGAAATCTGGCAACATCTTATTTCGCACCTGTGATTGTGGAATGTTTGGGGCTAAAAAGTCAGTTATCATCTCCTCCTCCTACGGTGAACATTTAAACAGCTATCAGTCTCCATATGTCATTCCTATCTTCAGCTCATCTAAGTGCTTACCTAGCTAGGGTTTAATCCACTATATTTGAATGCGGTACTTTAACTAACGATTGCAATATGAGACCTTTAATGGAGACCCATATTTTGAACATGGAGTGAGAGGGATGTCATGCCCGAGGAGAGATGAACTGGCCACTGGTGAAACCCTAAAACTGACCAACTACTGAGATAGCGCTATGGAAGTGTTTTCCGTGCAGGACCTACAATATCAAACGATGTAAGTGTTAAGGATTCATTTTCTTTACTTTTCTTCATCCATAAAGATATTAAGAACTCTTTAACCCTCTAAATTAATCTCATTAAACATAATTAAAATCTGATTAAAATTAGTATATAATAGAATTGGATTCTCGGTTATTATAAGGGAATTATGATTGTACATTATTTTTTTTATTATTTAAAAGTTAAAGCCAATATTTAAAAGGCTAGGATTGTAAATCCTGTGCGGTATATAAATTATTAAATGACTGGATATTTGAATTCCTTTCTTAAATTTCAGGTATCTCAGTCATCACGGGGATAGAGCAGTAACGCTGAGAGACCTGCTTCATTTGGGGGAATTACTTTAACAATAACATGCTACCACAATTATGTAGCATTCTAATAAATATATTCTATCTTTCTAAATGATATTTATATCCTTGCCATTTAGAGGTTTAGATTGTTTGTTGGTAGTCTTTTATTTTAGTTCATGGTGACTCCTGACAAGCGAATAGTTTCTTGAAAGCAAAGCTGATCTTTTTCTCTAAAGATATTGACTTCATTTGATTTTAACTTCATTTATTGTTTACTTAATTTGATGTTAACTTCATTTGTTGTTTACTTCATTTGATGTTGACTTCATTTGATGTTGACTTCATTTGATGTTTACTTCATTTGATGTTTACTTCATTTGATGTTTACTTCATCTAATGCTTTGTTCATTTGATGTTACTCCATTTGATGTTGACTTCATTTGATGTTGACTTCATTTGTTGTTTACTTCATTTGATGTTTACTTCATCTAATGCTTACTTCATTTGATGTTACTTCATTTGATGTTGACTTCATTTGATGTTGACTTCATTTGTTATTTACTCCATTTGATGTTTACTTCATTTGATATTGACTTTATTTGATGTTGACATTTGTTGTTCACTTCATTTGTTGCTTACTTCATCCGATGTTTACTTCATTTGATGTTTACTTCATTTGATGTTTACTTCATTTGATGTTTACTTCATTTGATGTTTATTTCATTTGATGTTTACTTCATTTGATGTTTACTTCATTTGATGTTGATTTCATTTGTTGTTTACTTCATTTGTTGTTTACTTTATTTGATGTTTAGTTCATTTGATGTTTACTTTATTTGATGTTTACTTCATCTAATGTTGACTTTATTTGATGTTGACTTCATTTGTTGCAATTACTTCATTTGATGTTTACTTCATTTGATGTTTACTTCATTTGTTGTTTACTTCATTTGATATTTATTTCATTTGATGTTGACTTCATTTGTTGTTTACTTCATTTGATATTTATTTCATTTGATGTTGACTTCATTTGTTGTTCACTTCATTTGATGTTAACTTCATTCGATGTTTACTTCATTTGATGTTTACTTCATCTGTTGTTTACTTCATTTGTTGTTCACTTCATTTGTTGTTCACTTCATTTGTTGTTCACTTCATTCTTTGTTTACTTCATTTGATGTTTACTTCATTTGATGTTTTCTTCATTTGATGTTTACTTCATTTGATGTTGACTTCATTTGCTGTTTACTTCATTTGTTGTTTACTTCATTTGATGTTTACTTCATTTGATGTTTACGTCATTTGATGTTTACTTCATTTGTTGTTTACTTCATTTGATGTTTACTTAATTTGATGTTAACTTCATTTGATGTTTACTTCATTTGATATTTACTTCATTTGATATTTACTTCATTTGATATTTACTTCATTTGATGTTTACTTCATTTGATGTTTACTTCATTTGATGTTTACTTCATTTGATGTTGACTTCATTTGATGTTTACTTCATTTGATGTTTACTTCATCTGTTGTTTACTTCATTTGATGTTTACTTCATTTGATGTTTACTTCATTTGATGTTGACTTCATTTGTTGTTTACTTCATTCGATTTTTACTTCATTCGATTTTTACTTCATTTGATGTTGACATCATTTGTTGTTTACTCCATTCGATGTTTACTTCATTTGATATTGACTTCATTTGATGTTGATTTCATTTGTTGTTTACTTAATTTGTTGTTTACTTCATTTGATGTTTACTTCATTTGATGTTTACTTCATATGATGTTTACTCCATTTGATGTTTATTTCATTTTATGTTGACTTCATTTGTTGTTTACTACATTTGTTGTTTACTTCATTTGACGTTTACTTCATTTGTGTGTTTACTTCATTTGTTGCTTACTTCATTTGATGTTTATTTCATTTGATATTTACTTCATTAATTGATGTTTACTTCATTTGATGTTTACTTCATTTGATGTTTACTTCATTTGTGTGTTTACTTCATTTGTTGTTTACTTCAATTGATGTTTACTTCATTTGATGTTTACATCATTTGATGTTTACTTCATTTGATGTTTACTTCATTTGATGTTTACTTCATTTGATGTTTACTTCATTTGATGTTTACTTTATTTTATGTTTACTTCATATGTTGTTTTCTTCATTTGATGTTGACTTCATTTGATGTTTAATTCATTTGATGTTGAATTCATTTGTTGTTTACTTCATTTTTTATTCACTTCATTTGATGTTTACTTCATTTAATGTTTTTTTCATTTGTTGTTTACTTCATTTGATGTTTTCTTCATTTGATGTTTACTTCATTTGATGTTTACTTCACTTGATGTTGACTTCATTTGATGTTTACTTCATTTGATGTTTACTTCATTTGATGTTGACTTCATTTGATATTTACTTCATTTTATGTTGACTTCATTTGATGTCGACATCATCTGATATTGACTTCATTTGATTTTAACTTCATTTATTGTTTACTTCATTTGATGTTAACTTCAATTGTTGTTTACTTCATTTGATGTTGACTTCATTTGATGTTGACTTCATTTGATGTTTATTTCATTTGATGTTTACTTCATATGATGTTTACTTCATCTAATGCTTACTTCATTTGATGTTACTTCATTTGATGTTGACTTCATTTGATGTTGACTTCATTTGTTATTTACTTCATTTGATGTTTACTTAATTAGATATTGACTTTATTTGATGTCGACATTTGTTGTTCACTTCATTTGTTGCTTACTTCATCCGATGTTTACTTCATTTGATGTTTACTTCATTTGATGTTTACTTCATTTGATGTTTACTTCATTTGATGTTTACTTCATTTGTTGTTTACTTCATTTGTTGTTTACTTTATTTGATGTTTAGTTCATTTGATGTTTACTTTATTTAATGTTGACTTCATTTGATGTTGACTTTATTTGATGTTGACTTCATTTGTTGCAATTACTTCATTTGATGTTGACTTCATTTGATGTTGACTTCATTTGATGTTGACTTCATTTGATGTTGACTTCATCTGATGTTTACTTCATTTGATGTTTACTTCATTTGTTGTTTACTTCATTTGATATTTATTTCATTTGATGTTGACTTCATTTTTGGTTTACTTCATTTGATGTTAACTTCATTTGATGTTTACTTTATTTGTTGTTTACTTCATTTGATATTTATTCCATTTGATGTTGACTTCATTTGTGGTTTACCTCATTTGTTGTTTACTTCATTTGTTGTTTACTTCACTTGTTCTTTACTTCATTTGATGTTCACTTCTATTGATGTTTACTTCATTTGATGTTTACTTCAATTGATGATAACTTCATTTGATGTTGACTTCATTTGCAGTTTACCTCATTTGTTGTTTACTTCATTTGATGTTTACTTCATTTGATGTTTCCTTCATTTGATATTTACTTCATTTGATGTTTACTTAATTTGATGTTTACTTCATTTGATGTTGACTTCATTTGATGTTTACTTCATTTGATGTTTACTTCATTTGATGTTTACTTCATTTGATGTTTACTTTATTTTATGTTTTCTTCATTTGTTGTTTTCTTCATTTGATGTTGACTTCATTTGATGTTTACTTCATTTGATGTTGAATTCATTTGTTGTTTACTTCATTTTTTATTCACTTCATTTGATGTTTACTTCATTTTATGTTTACTTCATTTGATGTTTGCTTCATATTATATTTACTTTATTTGATGTTTACTTAATTTGATGTTTACTTCATTTGATGTTGACTTCATTGGTTGTTTACTTCATTTGATGTTGATTTCATTTGATGTTTTCTTCATTTGATGTTTACTTCATTTGATGTTTACTTCATTTGATGTTAACTTCATCTGTTGTTTGCTTCATTTGATGTTGACTTCATTTGATGTTGACTTCATTTGATGTTGACTTCATTTGTTGCTTACTTAATTTGATGTTGACTTCATTTGATATTTACATCATTTGATGTTTACTTAATTTGATGTTTACTAAATTTGTTGTTTACTTCATTTGATATTGACTTCATTTAATGTTGACTTCATTTGATGTTGACTTCATTTAATGTTGACTTCATTTGATGTTTACTTCATTTGTTGTTTACTTCATTTGATGTTTACTTAATCTGTTGTTTATTTCATTTGATGTTTACTTCATTTGATGTTGACTTCATTTTATGATGACTTCATTTGTTGTTTATTTCATTCGATGTTTACTTCATTTGATGTTGACTTCATTTCATGTTGACTTCAATTGTTGTTTACTTCATTCGATGTTGACTTCATTTGATGTTGATTTCATTTGTTGTTTACTTCATTCGTTGTTTTCTTCATTTGATGTTTACTTCATTTGATGTTTACTTCATATGATGTTCACTCCATTTGATGTTTATATCATTTGATGTTGACTTCATTTGTTGTTTACTTCATTTGTTGTTTACTTCATTTGTTGTTTACTTCATTTGACGTTTACTTCATTTATGTGTTCATTTCATTTGTTGCTTACTTCATTTGATGTTTATTTCATTTGATATTTACTTCATTAATTGATGTTTACTTCATTTGATGTTTACTTCATTTGATGTTTACTTCATTTGTGTGTTTACTTCATTTGTTGCTTTCTTCATTTGATGTTTACTTCATTTGATGTTTACTTCATTTGATGTTTACTTCATTTGATGTTTACTTCATTTGATGTTTAATTCATTTGATGTTTACTTCATTTGATGTTTACTTCATTTGATGTTTACTTCATTTGATGTTTACTTTAGTTTATGTTTACTTTAGTTTATGTTTACTTCATTTGTTGTTTACATCACTTGATGTTGACTTCATTTGATGTTGACTTCATCTGATGTTGACTTCATTTGATATTTACTTCATTTTATGTTGACTTCATTTGATGTCGACTTCATCTGATATTGACTTAATTTGATTTTAACTTCATTTATTGTTTACTTCATTTGATGTTAACTTCATTTGTTGTTTACTTCATTTGATGTTGACTTCATTTGATGTTGACTTCATTTGATGTTGACTTCATTCGATGTTTACTTCATTTGATGTTTACTTCATCTAATGCTTACTTCATTTGATGTTACTTCATTTGATGTTGACTTCATTTGATGTTTACTTCATTTGATGTTGACTTCATTTGATGTTGACTTCATTTGATGTTGACTTCATTCGATGTTTACTTCATTTGATGTTTACTTCATCTAATGCTTACTTCATTTGATGTTACTTCATTTGATGTTGACTTCATTTGATGTTGACTTCATTTTTTTTTACTTCACTTGATGTTTACTCCATCTAATGCTTACTTCATTTGATGTTACTTCATTTGATGTTGACTTCATTTGATGTTGACTTCATTTGATGTTGACTTCATTTGTTATTTACTTCATTTGATGTTTACTTCATTTGATATTGACTTTATTTGATGTTGACATTTGTTGTTCACTTCATTTGTTGCTTACTTCATCCGATGTTTACTTCATTTGATGTTTACTTCATTTGATGTTTACTTCATTTGATGTTTACTTTATTTGATGTTTAGTTCATTTGATTTTTACTTTATTTGATGTTTACTTCATCTAATGTTGACTTTATTTGATGTTGACTTCATTTGTTGCAATTACTTCATTTGATGTTTACTTCATTTGATGTTTACTTCATTTGATGTTTACTTCATTTGATGTTTACTTCATTTGATATTTATTTCATTTGATGTTGACTTCATTTGTTGTTTACTTCATTTGTTGTTTACTTCATTTGATGTTTACTTCATCTGTTGTTTACTTCATTTGATGTTTACTTCATTTGATGTTGACTTCATTTTATGATGACTTCATTTGTTGTTTATTTCATTCGATGTTTACTTCATTTGATGTTGACTTCATTTCATGTTGACTTCAATTGTTGTTTACTTCATTCGATGTTGACTTCATTTGATGTTGATTTCATTTGTTGTTTACTTCATTCGTTGTTTTCTTCATTTGATGTTTACTTCATTTGATGTTTACTTCATATGATGTTTACTCAATTTGATGTTTTTCATTTGATGTTGACTTCATTTATGTGTTCATTTCATTTGTTGCTTACTTCATTTGATGTTTATTTCATTTGATATTTACTTCATTAATTGATGTTTACTTCATTTGATGTTTACTTCATTTGATGTTTACTTCATTTGTGTGTTTACTTCATTTGTTGCTTTCTTCATTTGATGTTTACTTCATTTGATGTTTACTTCATTTGATGTTTACTTCATTTGATGTTTACTTCATTTGATGTTTACTTCATTTGATGTTTACTTCATTTGATGTTTACTTCATTTGATGTTTACTTCATTTGATGTTTACTTTATTTGATGTTTACTTCATTTGATGTTTACTTCATTTGATGTTTACTTCATTTGATGTTTACTTCATTTGATGTTTACTTTAGTTTATGTTTACTTCATTTGTTGTTTTCTTAATTTGATGTTGACTTCATTTGATGTTTACTTCATTTGATGTTGACTTCATTTGTTGTTTACTTCATTTTTTTTCACTTCATTTGATGTTTACTTCATTTAATGTTTACTTCATTTGTTGTTTACTTCATTTGATGTTTTCTTCATTCGATGTTTACTTCATTTGATGTTTACTTCACTTGATGTTGACTTCATTTGATGTTTACTTCATTTGATGTTGACTTCATTTGATATTTACTTCATTTTATGTTGACATCATTTGATGTCGACTTCATCTGATATTGACTTCATTTGATTTTAACTTCATTTATTGTTTACTTCATTTGATGTTAACTTCATTTGTTGTTTACTTCATTTGATGTTGACTTCATTTGATGTTGACTTCATTTGATGTTTACTTCATTTGATGTTTACTTCATCTAATGCTTACTTCATTTGATGTTACTTCATTTGATGTTGACTTCATTTGATGTTGACTTCATTTTTTTCTACTTCACTTGATGTTTACTCCATCTAATGCTTACTTCATTTGATGTTACTTCATTTGATGTTGACTTCATTTGATGTTGACTTCATTTGATGTTGACTTCATTTGTTATTTACTTCATTTGATGTTTACTTCGTTTGATATTGACTTTATTTGATGTTGACATTTGTTGTTCACTTCATTTGTTGCTTACTTCATCCGATGTTTACTTCATTTGATGTTTACTTCATTTGATGTTTACTTCATTTGATGTTTACTTTATTTGATGTTTAGTTCATTTGATTTTTACTTTATTTGATGTTTACTTCATCTAATGTTGAC
The DNA here is from genome assembly GCA_947561585.1 of Caprella mutica. Classification (NCBI taxonomy): domain Eukaryota; kingdom Metazoa; phylum Arthropoda; class Malacostraca; order Amphipoda; family Caprellidae; genus Caprella; species Caprella mutica. The sequence goes on along the minus strand of CANNZV010001184.1, from coordinate 125,585 downwards.
TTTATTTGATGTTGACTTCATTTGTTGCAATTACTTCATTTGATGTTTACTTCATTTGATGTTTACTTCATTTGATGTTTACTTCATTTGATGTTTACTTCATTTGATATTTATTTCATTTGATGTTGACTTCATTTGTTGTTTACTTCATTTGATATTTATTTCATTTGATGTTGACTTCATTTGTGGTTTACTTCATTTGATGTTAACTTCATTTGATGTTTACTTTATTTGTTGTTTAATTCATTTGATATTTATTCCATTTGATGTTGACTTCATTTGTGGTTTACCTCATTTATTGTTTACTTCATTTGTTGTTTACTTCACTTGTTGTTTACTTCATTTGATGTTTACTTCTTTTGATGTTTACTTCATTTGATGTTTACTTCATTTGATGTTGACTTCATTTGCTGTTTACCTCATTTGTTTTTTACTTCATTTGAGGTTTACTTCATTTGATGTTTACTTCATTTTATGTTTACTTCATTTGATGTTTGCTTCATTTGATATTTACTTCATTTGATGTTTACTTAATTTGATGTTTACTTCATTTGATGTTGACTTCATTTGTTGTTTACTTCATTTGATGTTGATTTCATTTGATGTTTACTTCATTTGATGTTCACTTCATTTGATGTTTACTTCATTTGATGTTTACTTCATTTGATGTTTACTTCATCTGTTGTTTACTTCATTTGATGTTTACTTCATTTGATGTTGACTTCATTTGATGTTGACTTCATTTGTTGCTTACTTAATTTGATGTTGACTTCATTTGATATTTACATCATTTGATGTTTACATAATTTGATGTTTACTTCATTTGATGTTGACTTCATTTGATGTTGACTTCATTTGATGTTTACTTCCTTTGTTGTTTACTTCATTCGATGTTTACTTCATTTGATGCTTACTAAATTTGTTGTTTACTTCATTTGATATTGACTTTATTTAATGTTGACTTCATTTGATGTTGACTTCATTTGTTGTTTACTTCATTTGATGTTTACTTCATCTGTTGTTTACTTCATTTGATGTTTACTTCATTTGATGTTGACTTCATTTTATGATGACTTCATTTGTTGTTTACTTCATTCGATGTTTACTTCATTTGATGTTGACTTCATTTCATGTTGACTTCATTTGTTGTTTACTTCATTCGATGTTTACTTCATTTGATATTGACTTCATTTGATGTTGATTTCATTTGTTGTTTACTTCATTCGTTGTTTTCTTCATTTGATGTTTACTTCATTTGATGTTTACTTCATATGATGTTTACTCCATTTGATGTTTATTTCATTTGATGTTGACTTCATTTGTTGTTTACTTCATTTGTTGTTTACTTCATTTGACGTTTACTTCATTTGTGTGTTTACTTCATTTGTTGCTTACTTCATTTGATGTTTATTTCATTTGATATTTACTTCATTAATTGATGTTTACTTCATTTGATGTTTACTTCATTTGATGTTTACTTTATTTGATGTTTACTTCATTTGTGTGTTTACTTCATTTGTTGCTTTTTTCATTTGATGTTTACTTCATTTGATGTTTACTTCATTTGATGTTTACTTCATTTGATGTTTACTTCATTTGATGTTTACTTCATTTGATGTTTACTTCATTTGATGTTTACTTCATTTGATGTTTACTTCATTTGATGTTTACTTCATTTGATGTTTACTTCATTTGATGTTTACTTTAGTTTATGTTTACTTCATTTGTTGTTTTCTTCATTTGATGTTGACTTCATTTGATGTTTACTTAATTTGATGTTGACTTCATTTGTTGTTTACTTCATTTTTTTTCACTTCATTTGATGTTTACTTCATTCGATGTTTACTTCATTTGATGTTTACTTCACTTGATGTTGACTTCATTTGATGTTTACTTCATTTGATGTTGACTTCATTTGATATTTACTTCATTTTATGTTGACTTCATTTGATGTCGACTTCATCTGATATTGACTTCATTTGATTTTAACTTCATTTATTGTTTACTTCATTTGATGTTAACTTCATTTGATGTTAACTTCATTTGTTGTTTACTTCATTTGATGTTGACTTCATTTGATGTTGACTTCATTTGATGTTTACTTCATTTGATGTTCACTTCATTTGATGTTTACTTCATCTAATGCTTACTTCATTTGATGTTACTTCATTTGATGTTGACTTCATTTGATGTTGACTTCATTTTTTTTTACTTCATTTGATGTTTACTTCATCTAATGCTTACTTCATTTGATGTTACTTCATTTGATGTTGACTTCATTTGATGTTGACTTCATTTGATGTTGACTTCATTTGATGTTTACTTCATATGATATTGACTTTATTTGATGTTGACATTTGTTGTTCACTTCATTTGTTGCTTACTTCATCCGATGTTTACTTCATTTGATGTTTACTTCATTTGATGTTTACTTTATTTGATGTTTAGTTCATTTGATTTTTACTTTATTTGATGTTTACTTCATCTAATGTTGACTTTATTTGATGTTGACTTCATTTGTTGCAATTACTTCATTTGATGTTCACTTCATTTGATGTTCACTTCATTTGATGTTTACTTCATTTGATGTTTACTTCATTTGTTGTTTACTTCATTTGATATTTATTTCATTTGATGTTGATTTCATTTGTTGTTTACTTCATTTGATATTTATTTCATTTGATGTTGACTTCATTTGTGGTTTACCTCATTTGACGTTAACTTCATTTGATGTTTACTTTATTTGTTGTTTACTTCATTTGATATTTATTCCATTTGATGTTGACTTCATTTGTGGTTTACCTCATTTATTGTTTACTTCATTTGTTGTTTACTTCACTTGTTGTATACTTCATTTGATGTTTACTTCTTTTGATGTTTACTTCATTTGATGTTTACTTCATTTGATGTTGACTTCATTTGCTGTTTACCTCATTTGTTGTTTACTTCATTTGAGGTTTACTTCATTTGATGTTTACTTCATTTTATGTTTGTTTCATTTGATATTTACTTCATTTGATGTTTACTTAATTTGATGTTTACTTCATTTGATGTTGACTTCATTGGTTGTTTACTTCATTTGATGTTGATTTCATTTGATGTTCACTTCATTTGATGTTTACTTCATTTGATGTTTACTTCATTTGATGTTTACTTCATTTGATGTTTACTTCATCTGTTGTTTACTTCATTTGATGTTTACTTCATTTGATGTTGACTTCATTTGATGTTGACTTCATTTGTTGCTTACTTAATTTGATGTTGACTTCATTTGATATTTACATCATTTGATGTTTACTTAATTTGATGTTTACTTCATTTGATGTTGACTTCATTTGATGTTGACTTCATTTGATGTTGACTTCATTTGTTTTTTTACTTCATTTGTTGTTTACTTCATTTGTTGTTTACTTCATTTGTTGTTTACTTCCTTTGTTGTTTACTTCATTCGATGTTAACTTCATTTTATGATGACTTCATTTGTTGTTTACTTCATTCGATGTTTACTTCATTTGATGTTGACTTCATTTCATGTTGACTTCATTTGTTGTTTACTTCATTCGATGTTTACTTCATTTGATATTGACTTCATTTAATGTTGACTTCATTTGATGTTGACTTCATTTGTTGTTTACTTCATTTGATGTTTACTTCATTTGATGTTGACTTCATTTTATGATGACTTCATTTGTTGTTTACTTCATTCGATGTTTACTTCATCTGTTGTTTACTTCATTTGATGTTTACTTCATTTGATGTTGACTTCATTTTATGATGACTTCATTTGTTGTTTACTTCATTCGATGTTTATTTCATTTGATGTTGACTTCATTTCATGTTGACTTCATTTGTTGTTTACTTCATTCGATGTTTACTTCGTTTGATATTGACTTCATTTGATGTTGATTTCATTTGTTGTTTAATTCATTCGTTGTTTTCTTCATTTGATGTTTACTTCATATGATGTTGATTTCATTTGTTGTTTAATTCATTCGTTGTTTTCTTCATTTGATGTTTACTTCATTTGTTGTTTACTTCATTTGACGTTTACTTAATTTGTGTGTTTACTTCATTTCTTGCTTACTTCATTTGATGTTTATTTCATTTGATATTTACTTCATTAATTGATGTTTACTTCATTTGATGTTTGCTTCATTTGATGTTTACTTCATTTGTGTGCTTACTTCATTTGTTGCTTTCTTCATTTGATGTTTACTTCATTTGATGTTTACTTCATTTGATGTTTACTTCATTTGATGTTTACTTCATTTGATGTTCACTTCATTTGATGTTTACTTCATTTGATGTTTACTTCATTTGATGTTTACTTCATTTGATGTTTACTTCATTTGATGTTTACTTTAGTTTATGTTTACTTCATTTGTTGTTTTCTTCATTTGATGTTGACTTCATTTGATGTTTACTTCATTTGATGTTGACTTCATTTGTTGTTTACTTCATTTTTTTTTACTTCATTTGATGTTTACTTCATTTAATGTTTACTTCATTTGTTGTTTACTTCATTTGATGTTTTCTTCATTCGATGTTTACTTCATTTGATGTTTACTTCACTTGATGTTGACTTCATTTGATGTTTACTTCATTTTATGTTGACTTCATTTGATGTCGACTTCATCTGATATTGACTTCATTTGATTTTAACTTCATTTATTGTTTACTTCATTTGATGTTAACTTCATTTGTTGTTTACTTCATTTGATGTTGACTTCATTTGATGTTGACTTCATTTGATGTTTACTTCATTTGATGTTTACTTCATTTGATGTTGACTTCATTTGATGTTGACTTCATTTTTTTTTTACTTCATTTGATGTTTATTTCATCTAATGCTTACTTCATTTGATGTTACTTCATTTGATGTTGACTTCATTTGATGTTGATTTCATTTGTTGTTTACTTCATTCGTTGTTTTCTTCATTTGATGTTTACTTCATTTGATGTTTACTTCATATGATGTTTACTCCAATTGATGTTTATTTCATTTGATGTTGACTTCATTTGTTGTTTACTTCATTTGTTGTTTACTTCATTTGACGTTTACTTCATTTGTGTGTTTACTTCATTTGTTGCTTACTTCATTTGATGTTTATTTCATTTGATATTTACTTCATTAATTGATGTTTACTTCATTCGATGTTTACTTCATTTGATGTTTACTTTATTTGATGTTTACTTCATTTGTGTGTTTACTTCATTTGTTGCTTTCTTCATTTGATGTTTACTTCATTTGATGTTTACTTCATTTGATGTTTACTTCATTTGATGTTTACTTCATTTGATGTTTACTTCATTTGATGTTTACTTCATTTGATGTTTACTTCATTTGATGTTTACTTCATTTGATGTTTACTTCATTTGATGTTTACTTCATTTGATGTTTTCTTCATTTGATGTTTTCTTTAGTTTATGTTTACTTCATTTGATGTTGACTTCATTTGATGTTGACTTCATTTGATGTTGACTTCATTTGATGTTGACTTCATTTGATGTTGACTTCATTTGATGTTGACTTCATTTGTTTTTTTACTTCATTTGTTGTTTACTTCATTTGTTGTTTACTTCCTTTGTTGTTTACTTCATTTGTTGTTTACTTCCTTTGTTGTTTACTTCATTTGATGTTTACTTCATTTGATGTTTACTTCATTTGATGTTTACTTCATTTGATGTTTACTTCATTTGATGTTTACTTCATTTGATGTTTACTTCATTTGATGTTTACTTCATTTGATGTTTACTTCATCTAATGCTTACTTCATTTGATGTTACTTCATTTGATGTTGACTTCATTTGTTATTTACTTCATTTGTTGTTTACTTCATTTGATGTTTACTTCATATGATATTGACTTTATTTGATGTTGACATTTGTTGTTCACTTCATTTGTTGCTTACTTCATCCGATGTTTACTTCATTTGATGTTTACTTCATTTGATGTTTACTTCATTTGTTGTTTACTTTATTTGATGTTTAGTTCATTTGATTTTTACTTTATTTGATGTTTACTTCATCTAATGTTGACTTTATTTGATGTTGACTTCATTTTTTGCAATTACTTCATTTGATGTTTACTTCATTTGTTGTTTACTTCATTTGATATTTATTTCATTTGATGTTGATTTCATTTGTTGTTTACTTCATTTGATATTTATTTCATTTGATATTGACTTCATTTGTGGTTTACCTCATTTGATGTTAACTTCATTTGATGTTTACTTTATTGGTTGTTTACTTCATTTGATATTTATTCCATTTGATGTTGACTTCATTTGTGGTTTACCTCATTTATTGTTTACTTCATTTGTTGTTTACTTCACTTGTTGTATACTTCATTTGATGTTTACTTCTTTTGATGTTTACTTCATTTGATGTTTACTTCATTTGATGTTGACTTCATTTGCTGTTTACCTCATTTGTTGTTTACTTCATTTGAGGTTTACTTCATTTGATGTTTACTTCATTTTATGTTTACTTCATTTGATGTTTGTTTCATTTGATATTTACTTCATTTGATGTTTACTTAATTTGATGTTTACTTCATTTGATGTTGACTTCATTGGTTGTTTACTTCATTTGATGTTGATTTCATTTGATGTTCACTTCATTTGATGTTTACTTCATTTGATGTTTACTTCATTTGATGTTTACTTCATCTGTTGTTTACTTCATTTGATGTTTACTTCATTTGATGTTGACTTCATTTGATGTTGACTTCATTTGTTGCTTACTTAATTTGATGTTGACTTCATTTGATATTTACATCATTTGATGTTTACTTAATTTGATGTTTACTTCATTTGATGTTGACTTCATTTGATGTTGACTTCATTTGATGTTGACTTCATTTGTTTTTTTACTTCATTTGTTGTTTACTTCATTTGTTGTTTACTTCATTTGTTGTTTACTTCCTTTGTTGTTTACTTCATTCGATGTTAACTTCATTTTATGATGACTTCATTTGTTGTTTACTTCATTCGATGTTTACTTCATTTGATGTTGACTTCATTTCATGTTGACTTCATTTGTTGTTTACTTCATTCGATGTTTACTTCATTTGATATTGACTTCATTTAATGTTGACTTCATTTGATGTTGACTTCATTTGTTGTTTACTTCATTTGATGTTTACTTCATTTGATGTTGACTTCATTTTATGATGACTTCATTTGTTGTTTACTTCATTCGATGTTTACTTCATCTGTTGTTTACTTCATTTGATGTTTACTTCATTTGATGTTGACTTCATTTTATGATGACTTCATTTGTTGTTTACTTCATTCGATGTTTATTTCATTTGATGTTGACTTCATTTCATGTTGACTTCATTTGTTGTTTACTTCATTCAATGTTTACTTCATTTGATATTGACTTCATTTGATGTTGATTTCATTTGTTGTTTAATTCATTCGTTGTTTTCTTCATTTGATGTTTACTTCATTTGATGTTTACTTCATATGATGTTTACTTCATATGATGTTTATTTCATTTGATGTTGACTTCATTTGTTGTTTACTTCATTTGTTGTTTACTTCATTTGACGTTTACTTCATTTGACGTTTACTTCATTTGTGTGTTTACTTCATTTGTTGCTTACTTCATTTGATGTTTATTTCATTTGATATTTACTTCATTAATTGATGTTTACTTCATTTGATGTTTACTTTATTTGATGTTTACTTCATTTGTGTGCTTACTTCATTTGTTGCTTTTTTCATTTGATGTTTACTTCATTTGATGTTTACTTCATTTGATGTTTACTTCATTTGATGTTTACTTCATTTGATGTTTACTTCATTTGATGTTTACTTCATTTGATGTTTACTTCATTTGATGTTTACTTCATTTGATGTTTACTTCATCTAATGCTTACTTCATTTGATGTTACTTCATTTGATGTTGACTTCATTTGATGTTGACTTCATTTGTTATTTACTTCATTTGATGTTTACTTCATATGATATTGACTTTATTTGATGTTGACATTTGTTGTTCACTTCATTTGTTGCTTACTTCATCCGATGTTTACTTCATTTGATGTTTACTTCATTTGATGTTTACTTCATTTGTTGTTTACTTTATTTGATGTTTAGTTCATTTGATTTTTACTTTATTTGATGTTTACTTCATCTAATATTGACTTTATTTGATGTTGACTTCATTTGTTGCAATTACTTCATTTGATGTTCACTTCATTTGATGTTTACTTCATTTGATGTTTACTTCATTTGTTGTTTACTTCATTTGATATTTATTTCATTTGATGTTGATTTCATTTGTTGTTTACTTCATTTGATATTTATTTCATTTGATGTTGACTTCATTTGTGGTTTACCTCATTTGATGTTAACTTCATTTGATGTTTACTTTATTTGTTGTTTACTTCATTTGATATTTATTCCATTTGATGTTGACTTCATTTGTGGTTTACCTCATTTATTGTTTACTTCATTTGTTGTTTACTTCACTTGTTGTATAATTCATTTGATGTTTACTTCTTTTGATGTTTACTTCATTTGATGTTTACTTCATTTGATGTTGACTTCATTTGCTGTTTACCTCATTTGTTGTTTACTTCATTTGAGGTTTACTTCATTTGATGTTTACTTCATTTTATGTTTACTTCATTTGATGTTTGTTTCATTTGATATTTACTTCATTTGATGTTTACTTAATTTGATGTTTACTTCATTTGATGTTGACTTCATTTGTTTTTTTACTTCATTTGTTGTTTACTTCATTTGTTGTTTACTTCATTTGTTGTTTACTTCCTTTGTTGTTTACTTCATTCGATGTTAACTTCATTTGATGTTTACTTCATTTGATGTTGACTTCATTTGATGTTGACTTCATTTGTTGCTTACTTAATTTGATGTTGACTTCATTTGATATTTACATCATTTGATGTTTACTTAATTTGATGTTTACTTCATTTGATGTTGACTTCATTTGCTGTTGACTTCATTTGATGTTGACTTCATTTGTTTTTTTACTTCATTTGTTGTTTACTTCATTTGTTGTTTACTTCATTTGTTGTTTACTTCCTTTGTTGTTTACTTCATTCGATGTTAACTTCATTTTATGATGACTTCATTTGTTGTTTACTTCATTCGATGTTTACTTCATTTGATGTTGACTTCATTTCATGTTGACTTCATTTGTTGTTTACTTCATTCGATGTTTACTTCATTTGATATTGACTTCATTTAATGTTGACTTCATTTGATGTTGACTTCATTTGTTGTTTACTTCATTTGATGTTTACTTCATTTGATGTTGACTTCATTTTATGATGACTTCATTTGTTGTTTACTTCATTCGATGTTTACTTCATCTGTTGTTTACTTCATTTGATGTTTACTTCATTTGATGTTGACTTCATTTTATGATGACTTCATTTGTTGTTTACTTCATTCGATGTTTATTTCATTTGATGTTGACTTCATTTCATGTTGACTTCATTTGTTGTTTACTTCATTCGATGTTTACTTCATTTGATATTGACTTCATTTGATGTTGATTTCATTTGTTGTTTAATTCATTCGTTGTTTTCTTCATTTGATGTTTACTTCATTTGATGTTTACTTCATATGATGTTTACTCCATTTGATGTTTATTTCATTTGATGTTGACTTCATTTGTTGTTTACTTCATTTGTTGTTTACTTCATTTGACGTTTACTTAATTTGTGTGTTTACTTCATTTCTTGCTTACTTCATTTGATGTTTATTTCATTTGATATTTACTTCATTAATTGATGTTTACTTCATTTGATGTTTGCTTCATTTGATGTTTACTTCATTTGTGTGCTTACTTCATTTGTTGCTTTCTTCATTTGATGTTTACTTCATTTGATGTTTACTTCATTTGATGTTTACTTCATTTGATGTTTACTTCATTTGATGTTCACTTCATTTGATGTTTACTTCATTTGATGTTTACTTCATTTGATGTTTACTTCATTTGATGTTTACTTCATTTGATGTTTACTTTAGTTCATGTTTACTTCATTTGTTGTTTTCTTCATTTGATGTTGACTTCATTTGATGTTTACTTCATTTGATGTTGACTTCATTTGTTGTTTACTTCATTTTTTTTCACTTCATTTGATGTTTACTTCATTTAATGTTTACTTCATTTGTTGTTTACTTCATTTGATGTTTTCTTCATTCGATGTTTACTTCATTTGATGTTTACTTCACTTGATGTTGACTTCATTTGATGTTTACTTCATTTTATGTTGACTTCATTTGATGTCGACTTCATCTGATATTGACTTCATTTGATTTTAACTTCATTTATTGTTTACTTCATTTGATGTTAACTTCATTTGTTGTTTACTTCATTTGATGTTGACTTCATTTGATGTTTACTTCATTTGATGTTTACTTCATTTGATGTTTACTTCATTTGATGTTGACTTCATTTTTTTTTACTTCATTTTTTTTTTACTTCATTTGATGGTTATTTCATCTAATGCTTACTTCATTTGATGTTACTTCATTTGATGTTGACTTCATTTGATGTTGATTTCATTTGTTGTTTACTTCATTCGTTGTTTTCTTCATTTGATGTTTACTTCATTTGATGTTTACTTCATATGATGTTTATTCCAATTGATGTTTATTTCATTTGATGTTGACTTCATTTGTTGTTTACTTCATTTGTTGTTTACTTCATTTGACGTTTACTTCATTTGTGTGTTTACTTCATTTGTTGCTTACTTCATTTGATGTTTATTTCATTTGATATTTACTTCATTAATTGATGTTTACTTCATTCGATGTTTACTTCATTTGATGTTTACTTTATTTGATGTTTACTTCATTTGTGTGTTTACTTCATTTGTTGCTTTCTTCATTTGATGTTTACTTCATTTGATGTTTACTTCATTTGATGTTTACTTCATTTGATGTTTACTTCATTTGATGTTTACTTCATTTGATGTTTACTTCATTTGATGTTTACTTCATTTGATGTTTACTTCATTTGATGTTTACTTCATTTGATGTTTACTTCATTTGATGTTTACTTCATTTGATGTTTACTTCATTTGATGTTTTCTTTAGTTTATGTTTACTTCATTTGTTGTTTTCTTCATTTGATGTTGACTTCATTTGATGTTTACTTCATTTGATGTTGACTTCATTTGATGTTGACTTCATTTCATGTTGACTTCATTTGATGTTGACTTCATTTGTTTTTTTACTTCATTTGTTGTTTACTTCATTTGTTGTTTACTTCCTTTGTTGTTTACTTCATTCGATGTTTACTTCATTTGATGCTTACTAAATTTGTTGTTTACTTCATTTGATACTGACTTTATTTAATGTTGACTTCATTTGATGTTGACTTCATTTGTTGTTTACTTCATTTGATGTTTACTTCATCTGTTGTTTACTTCATTTGATGTTTACTTCATTTGATGTTGACTTCATTTTATGATGACTTCATTTGTTGTTTTCTTCATTCGATGTTTACTTCATTTGATGTTGACTTCATTTCATGTTGACTTCATTTGTTGTTTACTTCATTCGATGTTTACTTCATTTGATATTGACTTCATTTGATGTTGATTTCATTTGTTGTTTACTTCATTCGTTGTTTTCTTCATTTGATATTGACTTCATTTGATGTTTACTTCATATGATGTTTACTCCATTTGATGTTTATTTCATTTGATGTTGACTTCATTTGTTGTTTACTTCATTTGTTGTTTACTTCATTTGACGTTTACTTCAGTTGTTGTTTACTTCATTTGATGTTTACTTCATCTGTTGTTTACTTCATTTGATGTTTACTTCATTTGATGTTTACTTCATTTGATGTTTACTTCATTTGATGTTGACTTCATTTGATGTTGACATTTGTTGTTCACTTCATTTGTTGCTTACTTCATCCGATGTTTACTTCATTTGATGTTTACTTCATTTGATGTTTACTTCATTTGTTGTTTACTTTATTTGATGTTTAGTTCATTTGATTTTTACTTTATTTGATGTTTACTTCATCTAATGTTGACTTTATTTGATGTTGACTTCATTTGTTGCAATTACTTCATTTGATGTTCACTTCATTTGATGTTTACTTCATTTGATGTTTACTTCATTTGTTGTTTACTTCATTTGATATTTATTTCATTTGATGTTGATTTCATTTGTTGTTTACTTCATTTGATATTTATTTCATTTGATGTTGACTTCATTTGTGGTTTACCTCATTTGATGTTAACTTCATTTGATGTTTACTTTATTTGTTGTTTACTTCATTTGATATTTATTCCATTTGATGTTGACTTCATTTGTGGTTTACCTCATTTATTGTTTACTTCATTTGTTGTTTACTTCACTTGTTGTATACTTCATTTGATGTTTACTTCTTTTGATGTTTACTTCATTTGATGTTTACTTCATTTGATGTTGACTTCATTTGCTGTTTACCTCATTTGTTGTTTACTTCATTTGAGGTTTACTTCATTTGATGTTTACTTCATTTTATGTTTACTTCATTTGATGTTTGTTTCATTTGATATTTACTTCATTTGATGTTTACTTAATTTGATGTTTACTTCATTTGATGTTGACTTCATTGGTTGTTTACTTCATTTGATGTTGATTTCATTTGATGTTCACTTCATTTGATGTTTACTTCATTTGATGTTTACTTCATTTGATGTTTACTTCATCTGTTGTTTACTTCATTTGATGTTTACTTCATTTGATGTTGACTTCATTTGATGTTGACTTCATTTGTTGCTTACTTAATTTGATGTTGACTTCATTTGATATTTACATCATTTGATGTTTACTTAATTTGATGTTTACTTCATTTGATGTTGACTTCATTTGATGTTGACTTCATTTGATGTTGACTTCATTTGTTTTTTTACTTCATTTGTTGTTTACTTCATTTGTTGTTTACTTCATTTGTTGTTTACTTCCTTTGTTGTTTACTTCATTCGATGTTAACTTCATTTTATGATGACTTCATTTGTTGTTTACTTCATTCGATGTTTACTTCATTTGATGTTGACTTCATTTCATGTTGACTTCATTTGTTGTTTACTTCATTCGATGTTTACTTCATTTGATATTGACTTCATTTAATGTTGACTTCATTTGATGTTGACTTCATTTGTTGTTTACTTCATTTGATGTTTACTTCATTTGATGTTGACTTCATTTTATGATGACTTCATTTGTTGTTTACTTCATTCGATGTTTACTTCATCTGTTGTTTACTTCATTTGATGTTTACTTCATTTGATGTTGACTTCATTTTATGATGACTTCATTTGTTGTTTACTTTATTCGATGTTTATTTCATTTGATGTTGACTTCATTTCATGTTGACTTCATTTGTTGTTTACTTCATTCGATGTTTACTTCATTTGATATTGACTTCATTTGATGTTGATTTCATTTGTTGTTTAATTCATTCGTTGTTTTCTTCATTTGATGTTTACTTCATTTGATGTTTACTTCATATGATGTTTACTCCATTTGATGTTTATTTCATTTGATGTTGACTTCATTTGTTGTTTACTTCATTTGTTGTTTACTTCATTTGACGTTTACTTAATTTGTGTGTTTACTTCATTTCTTGCTTACTTCATTTGATGTTTATTTCATTTGATATTTACTTCATTAATTGATGTTTACTTCATTTGATGTTTGCTTCATTTGATGTTTACTTCATTTGTGTGCTTACTTCATTTGTTGCTTTCTTCATTTGATGTTTACTTCATTTGTTGTTTACTTCATTTGATGTTTACTTCATTTGATGTTTACTTCATTTGATGTTCACTTCATTTGATGTTTACTTCATTTGATGTTTACTTCATTTGATGTTTACTTCATTTGATGTTTACTTTAGTTCATGTTTACTTCATTTGTTGTTTTCTTCATTTGATGTTGACTTCATTTGATGTTTACTTCATTTGATGTTGACTTCATTTGTTGTTTACTTCATTTTTTTTCACTTCATTTTTTTTCACTTCATTTGATGTTTACTTCATTTAATGTTTACTTCATTTGTTGTTTACTTCATTTGATGTTTTCTTCATTCGATGTTTACTTCATTTGATGTTTACTTCACTTGATGTTGACTTCATTTGATGTTTACTTCATTTTATGTTGACTTCATTTGATGTCGACTTCATCTGATATTGACTTCATTTGATTTTAACTTCATTTATTGTTTACTTCATTTGATGTTAACTTCATTTGTTGTTTACTTCATTTGATGTTGACTTCATTTGATGTTTACTTCATTTGATGTTTACTTCATTTGATGTTTACTTCATTTGATGTTGACTTCATTTTTTTTTTACTTCATTTTTTTTTTACTTCATTTTTTTTTTACTTCATTTGATGTTTATTTCATCTAATGCTTACTTCATTCGATGTTACTTCATTTGATGTTGACTTCATTTGATGTTTACTTCATTTGATGTTTACTTCATTTGATGTTTACTTCATTTGATGTTTACTTCATCTGTTGTTTACTTCATTTGATGTTTACTTCATTTGATGTTTACTTCATTTGATGTTGACTTCATTTGTTGCTTACTTAATTTGATGTTGACTTCTGTGCTGCGCATAATTATTTTTCTATTATTTCTCAGAGAAATTTTCGAACCAGTGGGCCAAATTATTCGGCAACACTGCATTCCTCAACTAAAGATTCATTTAGTTTCTGAATCCTGTGAATGTAGGTTGTGCGTTTTCTTGATCACCTAGTGGTGCCCGATAATTTATTAGATTTGGAAATTTATTAATTCTTTAAGTTAGCATATATTAGGAAGATTAAAAATAGTAGTAGTTTTCAAACCTTTTTTGTATTTATGTTTAAATAGCTTAGCCTAAGAAGACTTTAAAATTTAACTATTTAAACCTTGCGCAAAATTTAGTATTTCGTAAATCCTAGTTTCATTCCATTTCATTCAAGTTCTTATCTATTAGATTTAGTTTAAATTTACTATCGTACTTCTTTATTTTCCATGTTTCTATTTATCTGGTATTCTTCCTCTATGAAGTCCCTTGTAATTTCCTAGTTCCTTTTTATTAATTAATTATTATTATAACTCCTTATTTACATTATTTTGTCCACTTTAATCTAGTATTTTGAATTAGTTCATATCAAAATTTAGCCATTAATCAATTATTATATTCAACCTGCATTTTCGGGCACCACAAGGTTTAGGATTTGTATTATTTTCTCTATCTAATAGAGAGCCGTTATCGTTAATATTTATTTTCCTATGTTTATTTACAGTCATATAATTTATTGTTCCATAAAAATAGCTCTACATTGAAAATTTAAATAATTAATACTTTGGTCTATCCACAATTATAATGTAAGTAAAATGTTGTGCTAGTTATTAAAACAGTTAAAAATCTTGATTCAACTACCTCATTAAAATAGTGTTAAAATGTTCGTTTAAAATCTTGTAATAGTTACTGATTGAAATATGATTTATAGTTATTGAATACTTGTGCATTTAATAAAATCTAATGTTTAAAACTGTAATAGAATTATATAGCTGATTTTTCGTAACTTTGTATTACAGTTACGGGCACGGAGTAAACACCTGAAGAATCGAAAACTTTTTCTTCCCCGTTGAATTATTAGTGGCTCTAGAACCACATGAAATCCTCTGATTATTGCAAAAATTAATAGTTCAGAACAGTAAATTATAATTTACGGAAATAAATTTCAATTGGAAAGAAGTTGATGTAAGCTTCACTACAACTTCGTTCACCTCAAACTTCTTGGCGACGGTTGATTTCAATTGTACGAGCGGAACAATAAAATTTTAAAATGTCTGTGCAGCATACACCGGTCACTCAAACTAAAAGCGGAAAATTCGTTAAACCAACCTTCACCCAATTGTCGAAAAAACTCCGCTATTGCTCTAAAGAATTGGATAAATGTTTCGACACTGATATGGACAGTATGCTAAAACCTGATCTACTGTTCGTCAAAACTAACCTTATATGTTGCTGGTCTAAATACTGTACAACACTTGAAAACATTATCGAGTTCTTGACAGCTGAGAATGCATATGATGAACTAACTCAGCATAAAAATGCTTTCGACTCTGCTAAAAGAAATGCGAAGATGTTTTCATGCAAGCTCAAATGGAAACTATTTGGCTTAGGCTATGAAGATTATTCAGATATCGATAATTTATCTGATATCACCTCCGCTTCTAAAATGTCTAAAACTCGACTGAACAAAGTAGCCGAAATGACACGACAAGCAGTTCTACAAAGAGAGAGTTACTGTGAGGAAACTACCATGTTACCTACTATGGTTAGTGTTTCAGAAAATGGTAATGCGGCGACAGTGAATATTCCATGTTAAGCTGCCTCCAGTCTACCAAATCCTGATGATAAAGACCTTCCTGTAGATTCTTCTGATAGTTTTAAAGCTACACTACGGGCCTTCACGCCTACTGCTGTGGCTAACGATAATACAGAACTCAAAGATTCGTTGCGACGCTTGTCAGAAAAGAGGACACTAGATTGGCTATTTGAAGAAGATTCTCTACCAGATATAAGCGTGCCTCAAGAGTTCGACGAACCTAACATAGTAACTACGATACCGACCATTTCAACTTCTCAGAATTCGTATCACCATGAAGCCCCGCCTTTGAATAATAGCCAGCCAAGTGTCAGGCCAAAGTACACCTACACTTCTTTCCCATCGCAAAGTACCATCAAGTTGAATACGGTTTACTCAAAACCAATCAACTCGACGATACCAGCTCCTTCATACTTCACAGCGGGGAGAACTTCGATGGAAAACGACACCCCAAAACTCGACTCTGCCAGCAGATACCTCCTCTTAATGGAGCTGAAAAGAACACCAGTTTCACCATTTTCTGGAAGCCCTCAATACTTTTTCACTTGGTGGACTTCTCTGAATAACAAAATGAGTCCTCTTGCTCCTTCTCCATGCGATCAAATCGAAATAATCGAAGCCCATACAGTTGGAAGTCCAAACGAGTTGGTGAAATTGTATAAGAACGTCCATTCTCAAGACTTTAACCAGGCGTTAGAGATCATAACTAGAAAGTTGAAACAAAGATTTGGTAACGTGGCTGACATAGCAAGTTCTCTAAGGCAGAAACTAGCGTCCTTTCCTGAAATACGAGCTGAAGAAGCTTCGGCAAATGCTGCTAGAAAACTGCGACAATTATCAGACGTATGTATGCTGGTGCAGGCACATATGAGTAACATTCAAGAATTAGGAACTCTCAACTTCGGCAGCGGATTAGAAGAAGTCAGACGTAAACTTCCAGAACACCTAAACGGTAAATGGCGAGTTCACAAAACTAAATACACGAACTCCTATGGTATCCACCCTCCATTCAGTGAGTTCTGTTCTTGGTTGGACGATCAAGCTCATATTTTGTGTTCAGATTTACCATTCATGTCAGATAATTGTACAAAACCAGTTAAAGCCAAAAATCCTTCTGCTACTGTATATAAAGTAAATTCCTGTGAACAACCTGTATTGAAGAATTTTAAATGTAGCTTGCATAGATCAGATACTCATGACTTAAAAGATTGCATAGCATTTAAACAACTAGATCCAAAAACCAAAAAACTCATAGTGCACAGTCATCAGCTGTGCTTTAAATGTTTAGGTAATCATTTCTCGAAATCTTGTATTAAGTCAGTAGAATGTAAAATATGTAAATCATCAAATCACATAACAGAATTTCACATTGAAAATAATTTGAATTATAGACCTCTTAAGCCTAACCCTTTCTCTCCAAATGCATTTCGTAAAGACCATAAAGTCCTAAAAACTCAGTTCAAAGGTTTTGGTAAAAGCTGTAGCAAGACTATCTTGGTAGATGTACGTGCACCTCATTACTCCAACGAAGTCGTACGAGTCTATGCAATAATAGACGAACAGAGTAACCGTTCATTCGCCTCTCCAGCCTTACTGAACAAACTTAAGGTAAACTCGCCAACGCACGACTTCAAGTTGACAACTTTGACAGATTCGATGAAGCGAAAAGGCCGTGTAGCAACAAATCTGACTATAAAAGGAACGAGAGAAAATACCACTTACGTTATCCCATCAGTCATCGAAAATGAAATTCCAGATACAAAGTACGAGGTAGCCTATCCTGATCTCGTAAGACAACAACCTCATCTCTCTCACTTAGCTTCAAATTTCTGCGAGATGGATCCCAACGCAGAAGTCTCTCTTCTAATAGGGCGAGATGCCCCTGAGCTAATGGCAACAAATATGGAGAACACGATCTCACCATACGCACATAAGACTCCTCTCGGCTGGGCCATCGTAGGAGAGATGTGCCCTGAGCAAATAGAATCAACGTCCAGGACAGATTATACCACGCTCAGGACTCAGTGTGAAAACGATCACTTCATGACAGCTCTCAGGTTCCCTTACATTCAAGCAGGTATTTTTGAGAAATATAAGAGTCCTTCTATTGATGATAAAAGATTCACATCAATTATTGTAAATGACTCCTCTCTGACCGAAAACGGAAACATTCAATTACCTTCACCATTTTGTAAACCTGTTACTAAATTCTCTGATAACCACAATGCTGTTCATAAACGACAAAGTCCCGTCGCCAGGGTACCTAAACGTGAATTTAAAAATCCTGACAGGTCTGCAGCGTTCCTCTGTTTCCCAGTTGAGCACCCTAAAGAGCGAAAAATTCGTTCAGTCTTTGATAGTGCTGCGTCATTTCAAAAGGCTAACGTGAACGCAAACTTGCAGGTCAGGAAACAACAAGATTTTATGCTCACGCAGATGAAAGGAAAGATTCTTTCACGCGAAAAGCTTCAAGCTGCATCAATCGTAAACTCAACTGACTCTTCTCCACAGTACGATTCAACCTCGGACCCGTATGAACCTCTACCTTTATGTACTCCACAAATTCTAACTCTGGGTGGCAATAAGGATGAAGAAGTGAGGGGGTTCAACGAGGAAGACCTGCTACGTTATGGAAGGAAGAGATAGAGTTCCGTAGAGTTCCTCAACAAAGCAATTTGGAAGAAATGGCGCACTTTCTCCATACAAGAATTGCAGAAGTGGACCAAGAAGAGAATACCGCCAGAAAGGAAGACTTCGCGCCGATCGTTCATCAGAATGTTTCCAGGAAACATTGACAAGGGAAGATAACAGGAAAGCGATGGAAAGCAATGATGGTGTTGTCAGAAAAGCGAAAATAAGAATGTGTAAATTTGGAAATCTTAAAAGTAGTGCTCCTATCTTAGAAAGACCAATTTCGAGTATTGTGTTATTAATGCCAGTTGAAAATCTAAGTAAGCATTGAAATGCTTAGCGGGGAGTGTGCTGCGCATAATTATTTTTCTATTATTTCTCAGAGAAATTTTCGAACCAGTGGGCCAAATTATTCGGCAACACTGCATTCCTCAACTAAAGATTCATTTAGTTTCTGAATCCTGTGAATGTAGGTTGTGCGTTTTCTTGATCACCTAGTGGTGCCCGATAATTTATTAGATTTGGAAATTTATTAATTCTTTAAGTTAGCATATATTAGGAAGATTAAAAATAGTAGTAGTTTTCAAACCTTTTTTGTATTTATGTTTAAATAGCTTAGCCTAAGAAGACTTTAAAATTTAACTATTTAAACCTTGCGCAAAATTTAGTATTTCGTAAATCCTAGTTTCATTCCATTTCATTCAAGTTCTTATCTATTAGATTTAGTTTAAATTTACTATCGTACTTCTTTATTTTCCATGTTTCTATTTATCTGGTAGTCTTCCTCTATGAAGTCCCTTGTAATTTCCTAGTTCCTTTTTATTAATTAATTATTATTATAACTCCTTATTTACATTATTTTGTCCACTTTAATCTAGTATTTTGAATTAGTTCATATCAAAATTTAGCCATTAATCAATTATTATATTCAACCTGCATTTTCGGGCACCACAAGGTTTAGGATTTGTATTATTTTCTCTATCTAATAGAGAGCCGTTATCGTTAATATTTATTTTCCTATGTTTATTTACAGTCATATAATTTATTGTTCCATAAAAATAGCTCTACATTGAAAATTTAAATAATTAATACTTTGGTCTATCCACAATTATAATGTAAGTAAAATGTTGTGCTAGTTATTAAAACAGTTAAAAATCTTGATTCAACTACCTCATTAAAATAGTGTTAAAATGTTCGTTTAAAATCTTGTAATAGTTACTGATTGAAATATGATTTATAGTTATTGAATACTTGTGCATTTAATAAAATCTAATGTTTAAAACTGTAATAGAATTATATAGCTGATTTTTCGTAACTTTGTATTACAGTTACGGGCACGGAGTAAACACCTGAAGAATCGAAAACTTTTTCTTCCCCGTTGAATTATTAGTGGCTCTAGAACCACATGAAATCCTCTGATTATTGCAAAAATTAATAGTTCAGAACAACTTCATTTGATATTTACATCATTTGAAGTTTACTTAATTTGATGTTTACTTCATTTGATGTTGACTTCATTTGATGTTTACTTCATCTAATGCTTACTTCATTTGATGTTACTTCATTTGATGTTGACTTCATTTGATGTTGACTTCATCTGATATTGACTTCATTTGATTTTAACTTCATTTATTGTTTACTTCATTTGATGTTAACTTCATTTGTTGTTTACTTCATTTGATGTTGACTTCATTTGATGTTGACTTCATTTGATGTTTACTTCATTTGATGTTTACTTCATTTGATGTTTACTTCATCTAATGCTTACTTCATTTGATGTTACTTCATTTGATGTTGACTTCATTTGATGTTGACTTCATTTTTTTTTACTTCATTTGATGTTTACTTCATCTAATGCTTACTTCATTTGATGTTACTTCATTTGATGTTACTTCATTTGATGTTGACTTCATTTGATGTTGACTTCATTTGTTATTTACTTCATTTGATGTTTACTTCATCCGATGTTTACTTCATTTGATGTTTACTTCGTTTGATGTTTACTTTATTTGATGTTTAGTTCATTTGATTTTTACTTTATTTGATGTTTACTTCATCTAATGTTGACTTTATTTGATGTTGACTTCATTTGTTGCAATTACTTCATTTGATGTTTACTTCATTTGATGTTTACTTCATTTGTTGTTTACTTCATTTGTTGTTTACTTCATTTGATATTTATTTCATTTGATGTTGACTTCATTTGTTGTTTACTTCATTTGATATTTATTTCATTTGATGTTGACTTCATTTGATGTTAACTTCATTTGATGTTTACTTTATTTGTTGTTTACTTCATTTGATATTTATTCCATTTGATGTTGACTTCATTTGTGGTTTACCTCATTTATTGTTTACTTCATTTGTTGTTTACTTCACTTGTTGTTTACTTCATTTGATGTTTACTTCTTTTGATGTTTACTTCATTTGATGTTTACTTCATTTGATGTTGACTTCATTTGCTGTTTACCTCATTTGTTGTTTACTTCATTTGAGGTTTACTTCATTTGATGTTTACTTCATTTTATGTTTACTTCATTTGATGTTTGTTTCATTTGAT
Organism: Caprella mutica; assembly: GCA_947561585.1. Lineage (NCBI taxonomy): Eukaryota > Metazoa > Arthropoda > Malacostraca > Amphipoda > Caprellidae > Caprella > Caprella mutica. Next base: position 104,011 of record CANNZV010001184.1, on the reverse strand, counting down.
ATTTACTTCATTTGATGTTTACTTAATTTGATGTTTACTTCATTTGATGTTGACTTCATTGGTTGTTTACTTCATTTGATGTTGATTTCATTTGATGTTCACTTCATTTGATGTTTACTTCATTTGATGTTTACTTCATTTGATGTTTACTTCATCTGTTGTTTACTTCATTTGATGTTTACTTCATTTGATGTTTACTTCATTTGATGTTGACTTCATTTGTTGCTTACTTAATTTGATGTTGACTTCATTTGATATTTACATCATTTGAAGTTTACTTAATTTGATGTTTACTTCATTTGATGTTGACTTCATTTGATGTTGACTTCATTTGTTTTTTTACTTCATTTGTTGTTTACTTCATTTGTTGTTTACTTCCTTTGTTGTTTACTTCATTCGATGTTGACTTCATTTTATGATGACTTCATTTGTTGTTTACTTCATTCGATGTTTACTTCATTTGATGTTGACTTCATTTCATGTTGACTTCATTTGTTGTTTACTTCATTCGATGTTTACTTCATTTGATATTGACTTCATTTAATGTTGACTTCATTTGATGTTTCTTCATTTGTTGTTTACTTCATTTGATGTTTACTTCATTTGATGTTGACTTCATTTTATGATGACTTCATTTGTTGTTTACTTCATTCGATGTTTACTTCATCTGTTGTTTACTTCATTTGATGTTTACTTCATTTGATGTTGACTTCATTTTATGATGACTTCATTTGTTGTTTACTTCATTCGATGTTTACTTCATTTGATGTTGACTTCATTTCATGTTGACTTCATTTGTTGTTTACTTCATTCGATGTTTACTTCATTTGATATTGACTTCATTTGATGTTGATTTCATTTGTTGTTTAATTCATTCGTTGTTTTCTTCATTTGATGTTTACTTCATTTGATGTTTACTTCATATGATGTTTACTCCATTTGATGTTTATTTCATTTGATGTTGACTTCATTTGTTGTTTACTTCATTTGTTGTTTACTTCATTTGACGTTTACTTCATTTGTGTGTTTACTTCATTTGTTGCTTACTTCATTTGATGTTTATTTCATTTGATATTTACTTCATTAATTGATGTTTACTTCATTTGATGTTTACTTCATTTGATGTTTACTTCATTTGTGTGCTTACTTCATTTGTTGCTTTCTTCATTTGATGTTTACTTCATTAGATGTTTACTTCATTTGATGTTTACTTCATTTGATGTTTACTTCATTTGATGTTCACTTCATTTGATGTTTACTTCATTTGATGTTTACTTCATTTGATGTTTACTTCATTTGATGTTTACTTCATTTGATGTTTATTTTAGTTTATGTTTACTTCATTTGTTTTTTTCTTCATTTGATGTTGACTTCATTTGATGTTTACTTCATTTGATGTTGACTTCATTTGTTGTTTACTTCATTTTTTTCACTTCATTTGATGTTTACTTCATTTAATGTTTACTTCATTTGTTGTTTACTTCATTTGATGTTTTCTTCATTCGATGTTTACTTCATTTGATGTTTACTTCACTTGATGTTGACTTCATTTGATGTTTACTTCATTTTATGTTGACTTCATTTGATGTCGACTTCATCTGATATTGACTTCATTTGATTTTAACTTCATTTATTGTTTACTTCATTTGATGTTAACTTCATTTGTTGTTTACTTCATTTGATGTTGACTTCATTTGATGTTGACTTCATTTGATGTTTACTTCATTTGATGTTTACTTCATTTGATGTTGACTTCATTTGATGTTGACTTCATTTTTTTTTTACTTCATTTGATGTTTATTTCATCTAATGCTTACTTCATTTGATGTTACTTCATTTGATGTTGACTTCATTTGATGTTGATTTCATTTGTTGTTTACTTCATTCGTTGTTTTCTTCATTTGATGTTTACTTCATTTGATGTTTACTTCATTTGATGTTTATTCCATTTGATGTTGACTTCATTTGATGTTGACTTCATTTGTTGTTTACTTCATTTGACGTTTACTTCATTTGTGTGTTTACTTCATTTGTTGCTTACTTCATTTGATGTTTATTTCATTTGATATTTACTTCATTAATTGATGTTTACTTCATTTGATGTTTACTTCATTTGATGTTTACTTTATTTGATGTTTACTTTATTTGATGTTTACTTCATTTGTGTGTTTACTTCATTTGTTGCTTTCTTCATTTGATGTTTACTTCATTTGATGTTTACTTCATTTGATGTTTACTTCATTTGATGTTTACTTCATTTGATGTTTACTTCATTTGATGTTTACTTCATTTGATGTTTACTTCATTTGATGTTTACTTCATTTGATGTTTACTTCACTTGATGTTGACTTCATTTGATGTTTACTTCATTTGATGTTGACTTCATTTGATATTTACTTCATTTTATGTTGACTTCATTTGATGTCGACTTCATCTGATATTGACTTCATTTGATTTTAACTTCATTTATTGTTTACTTCATTTGATGTTAACTTCATTTGTTGTTTACTTCATTTGATGTTGACTTCATTTGATGTTGACTTCATTTGATGTTTACTTCATTTGATGTTTACTTCATTTGATGTTTACTTCATCTAATGCTTACTTCATTTGATGTTACTTCATTTGATGTTGACTTCATTTGATGTTGACTTCATTTTTTTTTACTTCATTTGATGTTTACTTCATCTAATGCTTACTTCATTTGATGTTACTTCATTTGATGTTGACTTCATTTGATGTTGACTTCATTTGTTATTTACTTCATTTGATGTTTACTTCATTTGATATTGACTTTATTTGATGTTGACATTTGTTGTTCACTTCATTTGTTGCTTACTTCATCCGATGTTTACTTCATTTGATGTTTACTTCATTTGATGTTTACTTCATTTGTTGTTTACTTTATTTGATGTTTAGTTCATTTGATTTTTACTTTATTTGATGTTTACTTCATCTAATGTTGAATTTATTTGATGTTGACTTCATTTGTTGCAATTACTTCATTTGATGTTTACTTCATTTGATGTTTACTTCATTTGATGTTTACTTCATTTGTTGTTTACTTCATTTGATATATATTTCACTTGTTGTTTACTTCATTTGATGTTTACTTCTTTTGATGTTTACTTCATTTGATGTTTTCTTCATTTGATGTTGACTTCATTTATTGTTTACCTCATTTGTTGTTTACTTCATTTGAGGTTTACTTCATTTGATGTTTACTTCATTTTATGTTTACTTCATTTGATGTTTGTTTCATTTGATATTTACTTCATTTGATGTTTACTTAATTTGATGTTTACTTCATTTGATGTTTACTTCTTTTGATGTTTACTTCATTTGATGTTTACTTCATTTGATGTTTACTTCATTTGATGTTTACTTCATTTGATGTTTACTTCATTTGATGTTTACTTCATCTGTTGTTTACTTCATTTGATGTTTACTTCATTTGATGTTTGTTTCATTTGATATTTACTTCATTTGATGTTTACTTAATTTGATGTTTACTTCATTTGATGTTGACTTCATTGGTTGTTTACTTCATTTGATGTTGATTTCATTTGATGTTTACTTCATTTGATGTTTACTTCATTTGATGTTTACTTCATTTGATGTTTACTTCATCTGTTGTTTACTTCATTTGATGTTTACTTCATCTAATGCTTACTTCATTTGATGTTACTTCATTTGATGTTGACTTCATTTGATGTTGATTTCATTTGTTGTTTACTTCATTCGTTGTTTTCTTCATTTGATGTTTACTTCATTTGATGTTTACTTCATATGATGTTTACTCCATTTGATGTTTATTCCATTTGATGTTGACTTCATTTGTTGTTTACTTCATTTGTTGTTTACTTCATTTGACGTTTACTTCATTTGTGTGTTTACTTCATTTGTTGCTTACTTCATTTGATGTTTATTTCATTTGATATTTACTTCATTAATTGATGTTTACTTCATTTGATGTTTACTTCATTTGATGTTTACTTTATTTGATGTTTACTTCATTTGTGTGTTTACTTCATTTGTTGCTTTCTTCATTTGATGTTTACTTCATTTGATGTTTACTTCATTTGATGTTTACTTCATTTGATGTTTACTTCATTTGATGTTTACTTCATTTGATGTTTACTTCATTTGATGTTTACTTCATTTGATGTTTACTTCATTTGATGTTTACTTCATTTGATGTTTACTTCACTTGATGTTGACTTCATTTGATGTTTACTTCATTTGATGTTGACTTCATTTGATATTTACTTCATTTTATGTTGACTTCATTTGATGTCGACTTCATCTGATATTGACTTCATTTGATTTTAACTTCATTTATTGTTTACTTCATTTGATGTTAACTTCATTTGTTGTTTACTTCATTTGATGTTGACTTCATTTGATGTTGACTTCATTTGATGTTTACTTCATTTGATGTTTACTTCATTTGATGTTTACTTCATCTAATGCTTACTTCATTTGATGTTACTTCATTTGATGTTGACTTCATTTGATGTTGACTTCATTTTTTTTTTACTTCATTTGATGTTTACTTCATCTAATGCTTACTTCATTTGATGTTACTTCATTTGATGTTGACTTCATTTGATGTTGACTTCATTTGTTATTTACTTCATTTGATGTTTACTTCATTTGATATTGACTTTATTTGATGTTGACATTTGTTGTTCACTTCATTTGTTGCTTACTTCATCCGATGTTTACTTCATTTGATGTTTACTTCATTTGATGTTTACTTCATTTGTTGTTTACTTTATTTGATGTTTAGTTCATTTGATTTTTACTTTATTTGATGTTTACTTCATCTAATGTTGACTTTATTTGATGTTGACTTCATTTGTTGCAATTACTTCATTTGATGTTTACTTCATTTGATGTTTACTTCATTTGATGTTTACTTCATTTGTTGTTTACTTCATTTGATATATATTTCACTTGTTGTTTACTTCATTTGATGTTTACTTCTTTTGATGTTTACTTCATTTGATGTTTTCTTCATTTGATGTTGACTTCATTTATTGTTTACCTCATTTGTTGTTTACTTCATTTGAGGTTTACTTCATTTGATGTTTACTTCATTTTATGTTTACTTCATTTGATGTTTGTTTCATTTGATATTTACTTCATTTGATGTTTACTTAATTTGATGTTTACTTCATTTGATGTTTACTTCTTTTGATGTTTACTTCATTTGATGTTTACTTCATTTGATGTTTACTTCATTTGATGTTTACTTCATTTGATGTTTACTTCATTTGATGTTTACTTCATTTGATGTTTACTTCATCTGTTGTTTACTTCATTTGATGTTTACTTCATTTGATGTTTGTTTCATTTGATATTTACTTCATTTGATGTTTACTTCATTTGATGTTGACTTCATTGGTTGTTTACTTCATTTGATGTTGATTTCATTTGATGTTTACTTCATTTGATGTTTACTTCATTTGATGTTTACTTCATTTGATGTTTACTTCATCTGTTGTTTACTTCATTTGATGTTTACTTCATTTGATGTTGACTTCATTTGATGTTGACTTCATTTGTTGCTTACTTAATTTGATGTTGACTTCATTTGATATTTACATCATTTGATGTTTACTTAATTTGATGTTTACTTCATTTGATGTTGACTTCATTTGATGTTGAATTCATTTGATGTTGACTTCATTTGTTTTTTTACTTCATTTGTTGTTTACTTCATTTGTTGTTTACTTCCTTTGTTGTTTACTTCATTCGATGTTTACTTCATTTGATGCTTTCTAAATTTGTTGTTTACTTCATTTGATATTGACTTTATTTAATGTTGACTTCATTTGATGTTGACTTCATTTGTTGTTTACTTCATTTGATGTTGACTTCATTTGTTGTTTACTTCATTTGATGTTTACTTCATCTGTTGTTTACTTCATTTGATGTTTACTTCATTTGATGTTGACTTCATTTTATGATGACTTCATTTGTTGTTTACTTCATTCGATGTTGACTTCATTTGATGTTGACTTCAATTCATGTTGACTTCATTTGTTGTTTACTTCATTCGATGTTTACTTCATTTGAAATTGACTTCATTTGATGTTGATTTCATTTGTTGTTTACTTCATTCGTTGTTTTCTTCATTTGATGTTTACTTCATTTGATGTTTACTTCATATGATGTTTACTCCATTTGATGTTTATTTCATTTGATGTTGACTTCATTTGTTGTTTACTTCATTTGTTGTTTACTTCATTTGACGTTTACTTCATTTGTGTGTTTACTTAATTTGTTGCTTACTTCATTTGTGTGTTTATTTCATTTGATATTTACTTCATTAATTGATGTTTACTTCATTTGATGTTTACTTCATTTGATGTTTACTTCATTTGTGTGTTTACTTCATTTGTTGCTTTCTTCATTTGATGTTTACTTCATTTGATGTTTACTTCATTTGATGTTTACTTCATTTGATGTTTACTTCATTTGATGTTCACTTCATTTGATGTTTACTTCATTTGATGTTTACTTCATTTGATGTTTACTTCATTTGATGTTTACTTCATTTGATGTTTACTTCATTTGATGTTTACTTTAGTTTATGTTTACTTCATTTGTTGTTTTCTTCATTTGATGTTGACTTCATTTGATGTTTACTTCATTTGATGTTGACTTCATTTGTTGTTTACTTCATTTTTTTTCACTTCATTTGATGTTTACTTCATTTAATGTTTACTTCATTTGATGTTTACTTCATTTAATGTTTACTTCATTTGTTGTTTACTTCATTTGATGTTTTCTTCACTTGATGTTGACTTCATTTGATGTTTACTTCATTTGATGTTGACTTCATTTGATATTTACTTCATTTTATGTTGACTTCATTTGATGTCGCCTTCATCTGATATTGACTTCATTTTATGTTGACTTCATTTGATGTCGACTTCATCTGATATTGACTTCATTTGATTTTAACTTCATTTATTGTTTACTTCATTTGATGTTAACTTCATTTGTTGTTTACTTCATTTAATGTTGACTTCATTTGATGTTGACTTCATTTGATGTTGACTTCATTTTTTTTTTACTTCAATTGATGTTTACTTCATCTAATGCTTACTTCATTTGATGTTACTTCATTTGATGTTGACTTCATTTGATGTTGACTTTATTTGATGTTGACTTCATTTGTTATTTACTTCATTTGATGTTTACTTCATTTGATATTGACTTTATTTGATGTTGACATTTGTTGTTCACTTCATTTTTTGCTTACTTCATCCGATGTTTACTTCATTTGATGTTTACTTCATTTGATGTTTACTTTATTTGTTGTTTACTTTATTTGATGTTTAGTTCATTTGATTTTAACTTTATTTGATGTTTACTTCATCTAATGTTTACTTCATTTGTTGTTTACTTCACTTGTTGTTTACTTCATTTGATGTTTACTTCTTTTGATGTTTACTTCATTTGATGTTTACTTCATTTGATGTTGACTTCATCTGCTGTTTACCTCATTTGTTGTTTACCTCATTTGATGTTTACTTCATTTGTTGTTAACTTCATTTTATGTTTACTTCATTTGATGTTTGCTTCATTTGATATTTACTTCATTTGATGCTTACTTAATTTGATGTTTACTTCATTTGATGTTTACTTCATTTGATGTTGACTTCATTTGCTGTTTACCTCATTTGTTGTTTACTTCATTTGAGGTTTACTTCATTTGATGTTTACTTCATTTTATGTTTACTTCATTTGATGTTTGCTTCATTTGATATTTACTTCATTTGATGTTTACTTAATTTGATGTTTACTTCATTTGATGTTGACTTCATTGGTTTTTTACTTCATTTGATGTTGATTTCATTTGATGTTTACTTCATTTGATGTTTACTTCATTTGATGTTTATTTCATTTGATGTTTACTTCATTTGATGTTTACTTCATTTGATGTTTACTTCATTTGATGTTTACTTCATCTGTTGTTTACTTCATTTGATGTTTACTTCATTTGATGTTGACTTAATTTGATGTTGACTTCATTTGTTGCTTACTTAATTTGATGGTGACTTCATTTGATATTTACATCATTTGATGTTTACTTAATTTGATGTTTACTTCATTTGATGTAGACTTCATTTGATGATGACTTCATTTGATGTTGACTTCATTTGATGTTGACTTCATTTGTTTTTTTACTTCATCTGTTGTTTACTTCATTTGTTGTTTACTTCCTTTGTTGTTTACTTCATTCGATGTTTACTTCATTTGATGCTTACTAAATTTGTTGTTTACTTCATTTGATATTGACTTTATTTAATGTTGACTTTATTTGATGTTGACTTCATTTGATGTTCACTTCATCTGTTGTTTACTTCATTTGATGTTTACTTCATTTGATGTTGACTTCATTTGATGTTGACTTCATTTCATGTTGACTTCATTTCATGTTGACTTCATTAGTTGTTTACTTCATTTGATATTGACTTCATTTGATGTTGATTTCATTTGTTGTTTACTTCATTCGTTGTTTTCTTCATTTGATGTTTACTTCATCTGATGTTTACTTCATATGATGTTTACTCCATTTGATGTTTATTTCATTTGATGTTGACTTCATTTGTTGTTTACTTCATTTGTTGTTTACTTCATTTGACGTTTACTTCATTTGTGTGTTTACTTCATTTGTTGCTTACTTCATTTGATGTTTACTTCATTTGATATTTACTTCATTAATTGATGTTTACTTCATTTGATGTTTACTTCATTTGATGTTTACTTCATTTGTGTGTTTACTTCATTTGTTGCTTTCTTCATTTGATGTTTACTTCATTTGATGTTTACTTCATTTGAGTTTAACTTCATTTGATGTTTACTTCATTTGATGTTTACTTCATTTGATGTTTACTTCATTTGATGTTTACTTCATTTGATGTTTTCTTCATTTGATGTTTACTTCATTTGATGTTTACTTCATTTGATGTTTACTTCATTTGATGTTTACTTTATTTTATGTTTACTTCATTTGTTGTTTTCTTCATTTGATGTTGACTTCATTTGATGTTTACTTCATTTGATGTTGACTTCATTTGTTGTTTACTTCATTTGATGTTTACTTCATTTAATGTTTACTTCATTTGTTGTTTACTTCATTTGATGTTTTCTTCATTTGATGTTTACTTCATTTGATATTAACTTCATTTTATGTTGACTTCATTTGATGTCGACTTCATCTGATATTGACTTCATTTGATTTTAACTTCATTTATTGTTTACTTCATTTGATGTTAACTTCATTTAATGTTTACTTCATTTGTTGTTTACTTCATTTGATGTTTACTTCATTTGATGTTGACTTCATTTGATATTTACTTCATTTTATGTTGACTTCATTTGATGTCGACTTCATCTGATATTGACTTCATTTGATTTTAACTTCATTTATTGTTTACTTCATTTGATGTTAACTTCATTTGTTGTTTACTTCATTTGATGTTGACTTCATTTGATGTTGACTTCATTTGATGTTTACTTCATTTGATGTTTACTTCATTTGATGTTTACTTCATCTAATGCTTACTTCATTTGATGTTACTTCATTTGATGTTGACTTCATTTGTTGTTTACTTCATTTGATGTTGACTTCATTTGATGTTGACTTCATTTGTTGTTTACTTCATTTGATGTTTACTTCATTTGATATTGACTTTATTTGATGTTTACTTTATTTGTTGTTTACTTCATTTGATATTTATTTCATTTGATGTTGACTTCATTTGTGGTTTACCTCATTTGTTGTTTACTTCATTTGTTGTTTACTTCACTTGTTGTTTACTTCACTTGTTGTTTACTTCATTTGATGTTTACTTCTTTTGATGTTTACTTCATTTGATGTTTACTTCATTTGATGTTTACTTCATTTGATGTTTACTTCATTTGATGTTTACTTCATTTGATGTTGACTTCATTTGATGTTCACTTCATTTGATGTTCACTTCATTTGATGTTCACTTCATTTGTTGTTTACTTCATTTTTTATTCACTTCATTTGATGTTTACTTCATTTAATGTTTACTTCATTTGTTGTTTACTTCATTTGATGTTTTCTTCATTCGATGTTTACTTCATTTGATGTTTACTTCACTTGATGTTGACTTCATTTGATGTTTACTTCATTTGATGTTGACTTCATTTGATATTTACTTCATTTTATGTTGACATCATTTGATGTCGACTTCATCTGATATTGACTTCATTTGATTTTAACTTCATTTATTTATTACTTCATTTGATGTTAACTTCATTTGTTGTTTACTTCATTTGATGTTGACTTCATTTGATGTTGACTTCATTTGATGTTTACTTCATTTGATGTTTACTTCATTTGATGTTTACTTCATCTAATGCTTACTTCATTTGATGTTACTTCATTTGATGTTGACTTCATTTGATGTCGACTTCATTTGTTGTTTACTTCATTTGATGTTTACTTCATCTAATGCTTACTTCATTTGATGTTACTTCATTTGATGTTGACTTCATTTGATGTTGACTTCATTTGTTATTTACTTCATTTGATGTTTACTTCATTTGATATTGACTTTATTTGATGTTGACATTTGTTGTTCACTTAATTTGTTGCTTACTTCATCCGATGTTTACTTCATTTGATGTTTACTTCATTTGATGTTCACTTCATTTGATGTTTACTTCATTTGATGTTGATTTCATTTGTTGTTTACTTCATTTGTTGTTTACTTTATTTGATGTTTAGTTCATTTGATGTTTACTTTATTTGATGTTTACTTCATCTAATGTTGACTTTATTTGATGTTGACTTCATTTGTTGCAATTACTTCATTTGATGTTTACTTCATTTGATGTTTACTTCATTTGATGTTTACTTCATTTGATGTTTACTTCATTTGTTGTTTACTTCATTTGATATTTATTTCATTTGATATTGACTTCATTTGTTGTTTACTTCATTTGATATTCATTTCATTTGATGTTGACTTCATTTGTGGTTTACTTCATTTGATGTTAACTTCATTTGATGTTTACTTTATTTGTTGTTTACATCATTTGTTGTTTACTTCATTCTTTGTTTACTTCATTTGTGGTTTACCTCATTTGTTGTTTACTTCATTTGTTGTTTACTTCATTCTTTGTTTACTTCATTTGATGTTTACTTCATTTGTTGTTTACTTCATTTGATGTTTACTTCATTTGATGTTGACTTCATTTGCTGTTTACTTCATTTGTTGTTTACTTCATTTGATGTTTACTTCATTTGATGTTTACGTCATTTGATGTTTACTTCATTTGTTGTTTACTTCATTTGATATTTACTTCATTTGATGTTAACTTCATTTGATGTTTACTTCATTTGATGTTTACTTCATTTGATGTTTACTTCATTTGATGTTCACTTCATTTGATGTTTACTTCATTTGATCTTGACTTCATTTGATGTTGACTTCATTTGATGTTGACTTCATTTGATGTTTAATTCATTTGATGTTTACTTCATCTGTTGTTTACTTCATTTGATGTTTACTTCATTTGATGTTGACTTCATTTTATGTAGACTTCATTTGTTGTTTACTTCATTCGATGTTTACTTCATTTGATGTTGACTTCATTTCATGTTGAATTCATTTGTTGTTTACTTCATTCGATGTTTACTTCATTTGATATTGACTTCATTTGATGTTGATTTCATTTGTTGTTTACTTCATTTGATGTTTACTTCATTTGATCCTTACTTCATTTGATGTTTACTTCATATGATGTTTACTTCATTTGATGTTTATTTCATTTGATGTTGACTTCATTTGTTGTTTACTGATTTGTTGTTTACTTCATTTGACGTTTACTTCATTTGTGTGTTTACTTCATTTGTTGCTTACTTCATTTGATGTTTATTTCATTTGATATTTACTTCATTAATTGATGTTTACTTCATTTGATGTTTACTTCATTTGATGTTTACTTCATTTGTGTGTTTACTTCATTTGTTGCTTACTTCATTTGATGTTTACTTCATTTAATGTTTACTTCATTTGATGTTTACTTCATTTGATGTTTACTTCATTTGATGTTTACTTCATTTGATGTTTACTTTATTTTATGTTTACTTCATTTGTTGTTTTCTTCATTTGATGTTGACTTAATTTGATGTTTACTTCATTTGATGTTGACTTCATTTAATGTTTTTTTTCATTTGTTGTTTACTTCATTTGATGTTTTCTTCATTTGATGTTTAATTCATTTGATGTTTACTTCACTTGATGTTGAATTCATTTGATGTTTACTTCATTTGATGTTGACTTCATTTGATATTTACTTCATTTTATGTTGACTTCATTTGATGTTGACTTCATTTATTATTTATTTCATTTGATGTTTACTTCATTTGATATTGACTTTATTTGATGTCGACATTTGTTGTTCACTTCATTTGTTGCTTACTTCATCCGATGTTTACTTCATTTGATGTTTACTTCATTTGATGTTTACTTCATTTGATGTTTACTTCATTTGATGTTGATTTCATTTGTTGTTTACTTCATTTGTTGTTTACTTTATTTGATGTTTAGTTCATTTGATGTTTACTTTATTTGATGTTTACTTCATCTAATGTTGACTTTATTTGATGTTGACTTCATTTGTTGCAATTACTTCATTTGATGTTGACTTCATTTGATGTTTACTTCATCTAATGTTGACTTCATTTGATGTTGACTCCATCTGATGTTTACTTCATTTGATGTTTACTTCATTTGTTGTTTACTTCATTTGATATTTATTTCATTTGATGTTGACTTCATTTGTGGCTTACCTCATTTGTTGTTTACTTCATTTGTTGTTCACTTCACTTGTTGTTTACTTCATTTGATGTTTACTTCTTTTGATGTTTACTTCATTTGATGTTTACTTCATTTGATGTTGACTTCATTTGCTGTTTACCTCATTTGTTGTTTACTTCATTTGATGTTTACTTCCTTTGATGTTTACTTCATTTTATGTTTACTTCATTTGATGTTTCCTTCATTTGATATTTACTTCATTTGATGTTTACTTAATTTGATGTTTACTTCATTTAATTTTTACTTCATTTGATGTTTACTTCATTTGCTGTTTACCTCATTTGTTGTTTACTTCATTTGAGGTTTACTTCATTTGATGTTTACTTCATTTTATGCTTACTTCATTTGATGTTTGCTTCATTTGATATTTACTTCATTTGATGTTTACTTAATTTGATGTTTACTTCATTTGATGTTGACTTCATTGGTTGTTTACTTCATTTGATGTTAATTTCATTTGATGTTTACTTCATTTGATGTTTACTTCATTTGATGTTTACTTCATTTGATGTTTACTTCATCTGTTGTTTACTTCATTTGATGTTTACTTCATTTGATGTTGACTTCATTTGATGTTGACTTCATTTGTTGCTTACTTAATTTGATGTTGACTTCATTTGATGTTGACTTCATTTGATGTTGACTTCATTTGTTATTTACTTCATTTGATGTTTACTTCATTTGATATTGACTTTATTTGATGTTGACATTTGTTGTTCACTTCATTTGTTGCTTACTTCATCCGATGTTAACTTCATTTGATATTTACTTCATTTGATGTTCACTTCATTTGATGTTTACTTCATTTGATGTTGATTTCATTTGTTGTTTACTTCATTTGTTGTTTTCTTCATCTGTTGTTTACTTCATTTGATGTTTACTTCATTTGATGTTGACTTCATTTGATGTTGACTTCATTTGTTGCTTACTTAATTTGATGTTGACTTCATTTGATGTTGACTTCATTTGATGTTGACTTCATTTGTTATTTACTTCATTTGATGTTTACTTCATTTGATATTGACTTTATTTGATATTGACTTTATTTGATGTTGACATTTGTTGCTTACTTCATCCGATGTTTACTTTATTTGATGTTTAGTTCATTTGATGTTTACTTTATTTGATGTTTACTTCATCTAATGTTGACTTTATTTGATGTTGACTTAATTTGTTGCAATTACTTCATTTGATGTTTACTTCATTTGATGTTTACTTCATTTGATGTTTACTTCATTTGTTGTTTACTTCATTTGATATTTATTTCATTTGATGTTGACTTCATTTGTTGTTTACTTCATTTGATATTTATTTCATTTGATGTTGACTTCATTTGTGGTTTACTTCATTTGATGTTAACTTCATTTGATGTTTACTTTATTTGTTGTTTACTTCATTTGATATACATTCCATTTCATGTTGACTTCATTTGTGGTTTACCTCATTTGTTGTTTACTTCATTTGTTGTTTACTTCATTCTATGTTTACTTCATTTGATGTTTACTTCATTTGATGTTTGCTTCATTTGATGTTTACTTCATTTGATGTTGACTTCATTTGCTGTTTACTTCATTTGTTGTTTACTTCATTTGATGTTTACTTCATTTGATGTTTACGTCATTTGATGTTTACTTCATTTGATGTTTACTTCATTTGATGTTTACTTAATTTGATGTTAACTTCATTCGATGTTTACTTCATTTGATATTTACTTCATTTGATGTTTACTTCATTTGATGTTTACTTCATTTGATATTGACTTCATTTGATGTTGACTTCATTTGATGTTTACTTCATTTGATGTTTACTTCATCTGTAGTTTACTTCATTTGATGTTTACTTCATTTGATGTTGACTTCATTTTATGTTGACTTCATTTGTTGTTTACTTCATTCGATGTTTACTTCATTTGATGTTGACTTCATTTCATGTTGAATTCATTTGTTGTTTACTTCATTCGATGTTTACTTCATTTGATATTGACTTCATTTGATGTTGATTTCATTTGTTGTTTACTTCATTTGTTGTTTACTTCATTTGTTGTTTACTTCATTTGACGTTTACTTCATTTGTGTGTTTACTTCATTTGTTGCTTACTTCATTTGATGTTTATTTCATTTGATATTTACTTCATTAATTGATGTTTACTTCATTTGATGTTTACTTCATTTGATGTTTACTTCATTTGTGTGTTTACTTCATTTGTTGCTTACTTCATTTGATGTTTACTTCATTTGATGTTTACTTCATTTGATGTTTACTTCATTTGATGTTTACTTCATTTGATGTTTACTTCATTTGATGTTTACTTCATTTGATGTTTACTTTATTTTATGTTTACTTCATTTGTTGTTTTCTTCATTTGATGTTGACTTCATTTGATGTTTACTTCATTTAATGTTTTTTTCATTTGTTGTTTACTTCATTTGATGTTTTCTTCAATTGATGTTTAATTCATTTGATGTTTACTTCACTTGATGTTGACTTCATTTGATGTTTACTTCATTTGATGTTGACTTCATTTGATGTTTACTTCATTTTATGTTGAGTCCATTTGATGTCGACTTCATCTGATATTGATTTCATTTGATTTTAACTTCATTTATTGTTTACTTCATTTGATGTTTACTTCATATGATGTTTACTTCATTTGATGTTGACTTCATTTGATGTTGACTTCATTTGATGTTTATTTCATTTGATGTTGACTTCATTTATTATTTACTTCATTTGATGTTTATTTCATTTGATATTGACTTTATTTGATGTCGACATTTGTTGTTCACTTCATTTGCTGCTTACTTCATCCGATGTTTACTTCATTTGATGTTTACTTCATTTGATGTTTGCTTCATTTGATGTTGATTTCATTTGTTGTTTACTTCATTTGTTGTTTACTTTATTTGATGTTTAGTTCATTTGATGTTTACTTTATTTGATGTTTACTTCATCTAATGTTAACTTTATTTGATGTTGACTTCATTTGTTGCAATTACTTCATTTGATGTTGACTTCATTTGATGTTTACTTCATCTAATGTTGACTTCATTTGATGTTGACTTCATCTGATGTTTACTTCATTTGATGTTTACTTCATTTGTTGTTTACTTCATTTGATATTTATTTCTTTTGATGTTGACTTCTTTTTTGGTTTACTTCATTTGATGTTAACTTCATTTGATGTTTACTTTATTTGTTGTTTACTTCATTTGATATTTATTCCATTTGATGTTGACTTCATTTGTGGTTTACCTCATTTGTTGTTTACTTCATTTGTTGTTTACTTCACTTGTTGTTTACTTCATTTGATGTTTACTTCTTTTGATGTTTACTTCACTTGATGTTTACTTCATTTGATGTTTACTTCATTTGATGTTGACTTCATTTGCTGTTTACCTCATTTGTTGTTTACTTCATTTGATGTTTACTTCATTTGATGTTTACTTCATTTTATGTTTACTTCATTTGATGTTTCCTTCATTTGATATTTACTTCATTTGATGTTTACTTAATTTGATGTTTACTTCATTTGATGTTTACTTCATTTGATGTTTACTTCATTTGATGTTTACTTCATTTGATGTTGACTTCATTTGCTGTTTACCTCATTTGTTGTTTACTTCATTTGAGGTTTACTTCATTTGATGTTTACTTCATTTTATGTTTACTTCATTTGATGTTTGCTTCATTTGATATTTACTTCATTTGATGTTTACTTAATTTGATGTTTACTTCATTTGATGTTGACTTCATTGGTTGTTTACTTCATTTGATGTTAATTTCATTTGATGTTTACTTCATTTGATGTTTACTTCATTTGATGTTTACTTCATTTGATGTTTACTTCATCTGTTGTTTACTTCATTTGATGTTTACTTCATTTGATGTTGACTTCATTTGATGTTGACTTCATTTGTTGCTTACTTAATTTGATGTTGACTTCATTTGATATTTACATCATTTGATGTTTACTTAATTTGATGTTTACTTCATTTGATGTTGACTTCATTTGATGTTGACTTCATTTGATGTTGACTTCATTTGATGTTGACTTCATTTGTTTTTTTACTTCATTTGTTGTTTACTTCATTTGTTGTTTACTCCCTTTGCTGTTTACTTCATTCGATGTTTACTTCATTTGATGCTTACTAAATTTGTTGTTTACTTCATTTGATATTGACTTTATTTAATGTTGACTTCATTTGATGTTGACTTCATTTGTTGTTTACTTCTTTTGATGTTTACTTCATTTGATGTTTACTTCATTTGATGTTTACTTCATTTGATGTTTACTTCATTTGATGTTGACTTCATTTGATGTTCACTTCATTTGATGTTCACTTCATTTGTTGTTTACTTCATTTTTTATTCACTTCATTTGATGTTTACTTCATTTAATGTTTACTTCATTTGTTGTTTACTTCATTTGATGTTTTCTTCATTCGATGTTTACTTCATTTGATGTTTACTTCACTTGATGTTGACTTCATTTGATGTTGACTTCATTTGATGTTGACTTCATTTGATATTTACTTCATTTTATGTTGACTTCATTTGATGTCGACTTCATCTGATATTGACTTCATTTGATTTTAACTTCATTTATTGTTTACTTCATTTGATGTTAACTTCATTTGTTGTTTACTTCATTTGATGTTGACTTCATTTGATGTTGACTTCATTTGATGTTTACTTCATTTGATGTTTACTTCATCTAATGCTTACTTCATTTGATGTTACTTCATTTGATGTTGACTTCATTTGATGTTGACTTCATTTGTTATTTACTTAATTTGATGTTTACTTCATTTGATATTGACTTTATTTGATGTTGACATTTGTTGTTCACTTAATTTGTTGCTTACTTCATCCGATGTTTACTTCATTTGATGTTTACTTCATTTGATGTTCACTTCATTTGATGTTTACTTCATTTGATGTTGATTTCATTTGTTGTTTACTTCATTTGTTGTTTACTTTATTTGATGTTTAGTTCATTTGATGTTTACTTTATTTGATGTTTACTTCATCTAATGTTGACTTTATTTGATGTTGACTTCATTTGTTGCAATTACTTCATTTGATGTTTACTTCATTTGTTGTTTACTTCATTTGATGTTTACTTCATTTGTTGTTTACTTCATTTGATATTTATTTCATTTGATGTTGACTTCATTTGTTGTTTACTTCATTTGATATTTATTTCATTTGATGTTGACTTCATTTGTGGTTTACTTCATTTGATGTTAACTTCATTTGATGTTTACTATATTTGTTGTTTACTTCATTTGATATTTATTCCATTTGATGTTGACTTCATTTGTGGTTTACCTCATTTGTTGTTTACTTCATTTGTTGTTTACTTCATCCTTTTTTACTTCATTTGATGTTTACTTCATTTGATGTTTGCTTTATTTGATGTTTACTTCATTTGATGTTGACTTCATTTGCTGTTTACTTCATTCGTTGTTTACTTCATTTGATGTTTACTTCATTTGATGTTTACGTCATTTGATGTTTACTTCATTTGTTGTTCACTTCATTTGATGTTTACTTCATTTGATGTTAACTTCATTTGATGTTTACTTCATTTGATGTTTACTTCATTTGATGTTTACTTCATTTGATGTTTACTTCATTTGATGTTTACTTCATTTGATGTTGACTTCATTTGATGTTGACTTCATTTGATGTTTACTTCATTTGATGTTTACTTCATCTGTTGTTTACTTCATTTGATGTTTGCTTCATTTGATGTTGACTTCATTTTATGTTGACTTCATTTGTTGTTTACTTCATTCGATGTTTACTTCATTTGATGTTGACTTCATTTCATGTTGAATTCATTTGTTGTTTACTACATTCGATGTTTACTTCATTTGATATTGACTTCATTTGATGTTGATTTCATTTGTTGTTTACTTCATTTGTTGTTTACTTCATTTGATCCTTACTTCATTTGATGTTTACTTCATATGATGTTTACTCCAGTTGATGTTTATTTCATTTGATGTTGACTTCATTTGTTGTTTACTTATTTGTTGTTTATTTCATTTGATATTTACTTCATTAATTGATGTTTACTTCATTTGATGTTTACTCCATTTGATGTTTACTTCATTTGTGTGTTTACTTCATTTGTTGCTTACTTCATTTGATGTTTACTTCATTTAATGTTTACTTCATTTGATGTTGACTTCATTTGATGTTTACTTCATTTGATGTTTACTTCATTTGATGTTTACTTCATTTGATGTTTACTTCATTTGATGTTTACTTCATTTGATGTTTACTTTATTTTATGTTTACTTCATTTGTTGTTTTCTTCATTTGATGTTGACTTCATTTGATGTTTACTTCATTTGATGTTGACTTCATTTGTTGTTTACTTCATTTTTTATTCACTTCATTTGCTGTTTACTTCATTTAATGTTTTTTTCATTTGTTGTTTACTTCATTTGATGTTTTCTTCATTTGATGTTTAATTCATTTGATGTTTACTTCACTTGATGTTGAATTCATTTGATGTTCACTTCATTTGATGTTGACTTCATTTGATATTTACTTCATTTTATGTTGACTTCATTTGATGTCGACTTCATCTGATATTGACTTCATTCGATTTTAACTTCATTTATTGTTTACTTCATTTGATGTTAACTTCAATTGTTGTTTACTTCATTTGATGTTGACTTCATTTGATGTTGACTTCATTTGATGTTTATTTCATTTGATGTTTACTTCATATGATGTTTACTTCATCTAATGCTTACTTCATTTGATGTTACTTCATTTGATGTTGACTTCATTTGATGTTGACTTCATTTATTATTTACTTCATTTGATGTTTACTTCATTTGATGTTTACTTCATTTGATGTTTACTTCATTTGATGTTTACTTCATTTGATGTTTACTTCATTTGATGTTTACTTCATTTGATGTTTACTTCATTTGATGTTTACTTCATTTGATGTTGATTTCATTTGTTGTTTACTTCATTTGTTGTTTACTTTATTTGATGTTTAGTTCATTTGATGTTTACTTTATTTGATGTTTACTTCATCTAATGTTGACTTTATTTGATGTTGACTTCATTTGTTGCAATTACTTCATTTGATGTTGACTTCATTTGATGTTTACTTCATCTAATGTTGACTTCATTTGATGTTGACTTCATCTGATGTTTACTTCATTTGATGTTTACTTCATTTGTTGTTTTCTTCATTTGATATTTATTTCATTTGATGTTGACTTCTTTTTTGGTTTACTTCATTTGATGTTAACTTCATTTGATGTTTACTTTATTTGTTGTTTACTTCATTTGATATTTATTCCATTTGATGTTGACTTCATTTGTGGCTTACCTCATTTGTTGTTTACTTCATTTGTTGTTTACTTCACTTGTTGTTTACTTCATTTGATGTTTACTTCTTTTGATGTTTACTTCATCTAATGTTGACTTTATTTGATGTTGACTTCATTTGTTGCAATTACTTCATTTGATGTTTACTTCATTTGATGTTTACTTCATTTGATGTTTACTTCATTTGATGTTTACTTCATTTGATGTTTACTTCATTTGTTGTTTACTTCTTTTGATGTTTACTTCATCTAATGTTGACTTTATTTGATGTTGACTTCATTTGTTGCAATTACTTCATTTGATGTTTACTTCATTTGATGTTTACTTCATTTGATGTTTACTTCATTTGTTGTTTACTTCATTTGATATTTATTTCATTTGATGTTGACTTCATTTGTTGTTTACTTCATTTGATATTTATTTCATTTGATGTTGACTTCATTTGTGGTTTACTTCATTTGATGTTAACTTCATTTGATGTTTACTTTATTTGTTGTTTACTTCATTTGATATTTATTCCATTTGATGTTGACTTCATTTGTGGTTTACCTCATTTGTTGTTTACTTCATTTGTTGTTTACTTCATTCTTTGTTTACTTCATTTGATGTTTACTTCATTTGATGTTTGCTTCATTTGATGTTTACTTCATTTGATGTTGACTTCATTTGCTGTTTACTTCATTCGTTGTTTACTTCATTTGATGTTTACTTCATTTGATGTTTACGTCATTTGATGTTTACTTCATTTGTTGTTTACTTCATTTGATGTTTACTTCATTTGATGTTAACTTCATTTGATGTTTACTTCATTTGATGTTTACTTCATTTGATGTTTACTTCATTTGATGTTTACCTCATTTGATGTTTACTTCATTTGATGTTGACTTCATTTGATGTTGACTTCATTTGATGTTTACTTCATTTGATGTTTACTTCATCTGTTGTTTACTTCATTTGATGTTTACTTCATTTGATGTTGACTTCATTTTATGTTGACTTCATTTGTTGTTTACTTCATTCGATGTTTACTTCATTTGATGTTGACTTCATTTCATGTTGAATTCATTTGTTGTTTACTTCATTCGATGTTTACTTCATTTGATATTGACTTCATTTGATGTTGATTTCATTTGTTGTTTACTTCATTTGTTGTTTACTTCATTTGATCTTTACTTCATTTGATGTTTACTTCATATGATGTTTACTCCATTTGATGTTTATTTCATTTGATGTTGACTTCATTTGTTGTTTACTTATTTGTTGTTTACTTCATTTGACGTTTACTTCATTTGTGTGTTTACTTCATTTGTTGCTTACTTAATTTGATGTTTATTTCATTTGATATTTACTTCATTAATTGATGTTTACTTCGTTTGATGTTTACTCCATTTGATGTTTACTTCATTTGTGTGTTTACTTCATTTGTTGCTTACTTCATTTGATGTTTACTTCATTTAATGTTTACTTCATTTGATGTTGACTTCATTTGATGTTTACTTCATTTGATGTTTACTTCATTTGATGTTTACTTTATTTTATGTTTACTTCATTTGTTGTTTTCTTCATTTGATGTTGACTTCATTTGATGTTTACTCCATTTGATGTTGACTTCATTTGTTGTTTACTTCATTTTTTATTCACTTCATTTGATGTTTACTTCATTTGATGTTTTCTTCATTTGATGTTTAATTCATTTGATGTTTACTTCACTTGATGTTGAATTCATTTGATGTTCACTTCATTTGATGTTGACTTCATTTGATATTTACTTCATTAAATGTTGACTTCATTTGATGTCGACTTCATCTGATATTGACTTCATTCGATTTTAACTTCATTTATTGTTTACTTCATTTGATGTTAACTTCAATTGTTGTTTACTTCATTTGATGTTGACTTCATTTGATGTTGACATCATTTGATGTTTATTTCATTTGATGTTTACTTCATATGATGTTTACTTCATCTAATGCTTACTTCATTTGATGTTACTTCATTTGATGTTGACTTCATTTGATGTTGACTTCATTTATTATTTACTTCATTTGATGTTTACTTCATTTGATATTGACTTTATTTGATGTCGACATTTGTTGTTCACTTCATTTGTTGCTTACTTCATCCGATGTTTACTTCATTTGATGTTTACTTCATTTGATGTTTACTTCATTTGATGTTTACTTCATTTGATGTTTACTTCATTTGATGTTGATTTCATTTGTTGTTTACTTCATTTGTTGTTTACTTTATTTGATGTTTACTTCATCTAATGTTGACTTTATTTGATGTTGACTTCATTTGTTGCAATTACTTCATTTGATGTTGACTTCATTTGATGTTTACTTTATCTAATGTTGACTTCATTTGATGTTTACTTTATCTAATGTTGACTTTATTTGATGTTGACTTCATTTGTTGCAATTACTTCATTTGATGTTGACTTCATTTGATGTTTACTTCATCTAATGTTGACTTCATTTGATGTTGACTTCATCTGATGTTTACTTCATTTGATGTTTACTTCATTTGTTGTTTTCTTCATTTGATATTTATTCCATTTGATGTTGACTTCTTTTTTGGTTTACTTCATTTGATGTTAACTTCATTTGATGTTTACTTTATTTGTTGTTTACTTCATTTGATATTTATTCCATTTGATGTTGACTTCATTTGTGGCTTACCTCATTTGTTGTTTACTTCATTTGTTGTTTACTTCACTTGTTGTTTACTTCATTTGATGTTTACTTCTTTTGATGTTTACTTCATTTGATGTTTACTTCATTTGATGTTGACTTCATTTGCTGTTTACCTCATTTGTTGTTTACTTCATTTGATGTTTACTTCATTTGATGTTTACTTCATTTTATGTTTACTTCATTTGATGTTTCCTTCATTTGATATTTACCTCATTTGATGTTTACTTAATTTGATGTTTACTTCATTTGATTTTTACTTCATTTGATGTTTACTTCATTTGATGTTGACTTCATTTGCTGTTTACCTCATTTGTTGTTTACTTCATTTGAGGTTTACTTCATTTGATGTTTACTTCATTTTATGTTTACTTCATTTGATGTTTGCTTCATTTGATATTTACTTCATTTGATGTTTACTTAATTTGATGTTTACTTCATTTGATGTTGACTTCATTGGTTGTTTACTTCATTTGATGTTAATTTCATTTGATGTTTACTTCATTTGATGTTTACTTCATTTGATGTTTACTTCATCTTTTGTTTACTTAATTTGATGTTTACTTCATTTGATGTTGACTTCATTTGATGTTGACTCCATTTGTTGCTTACTTAATTTGATGTTGACTTCATTTGATGTTGAATTCATTTGATGTTGACTTCATTTGTTATTTACTTCATTTGATGTTTACTTCATTTGATATTGACTTTATTTGATGTTGACATTTGTTGTTCACTTCATTTGTTGCTTACTTCATCCGATGTTTACTTCATTTGATGTTTACTTCATTTGATGTTCACTTCATTTGATGTTTACTTCATTTGATGTTGACTTCAATTGATGTTGACTTCATTTGTTGCTTACTTAATTTGATATTGACTTCATTTGATGTTGACTTCATTTGATGTTGACTTCATTTGATGTTGACTTCATTTGTTATTTACTTCATTTGATGTTTACTTCATTTGATATTGACTTTATTTGATGTTGACATTTGTTGTTCACTTCATTTGTTGCTTACTTCATCCGATGTTTACTTTATTTGATGTTTAGTTCATTTGATGTTTACTTTATTTGATGTTTACTTCATCTAATGTTTACTTTATTTGATGTTGACTTCATTTGTTGCAATTACTTCATTTGATGTTTACTTCATTTGATGTTTACTTCATTTGATGTTTACTTCATTTGTTGTTTACTTCATTTGATATTTATTTCATTTGATGTTGACTTCATTTGTTGTTTACTTCATTTGATATTTATTTCATTTGATGTTGACTTCATTTGTGGTTTACTTCATTTGATGTTAACTTCATTTGATGTTTACTTTATTTGTTGTTTACTTCATTTGATATTTATTCCATTTAATGTTGACTTCATTTGTGGTTTCCCTCATTTGTTGTTTACTTCATTTGTTGTTTACTTCATTCTTTGTTTACTTCATTTGATGTTTACTTCATTTGATGTTTGCTTCATTTGATGTTTACTTCATTTGCTGTTTACTTCATTTGTTGTTTACTTCATTTGATGTTTACTTCATTTGATGTTTACGTCATTTGATGTTGACTTCATTTGTTGTTTACTTCATTTTTTATTCACTTCATTTGATGTTTACTTCATTTAATGTTTTTTTCATTTGTTGTTTACTTCATTTGATGTTTTCTTCATTTGATGTTTAATTCATTTGATGTTTAATTCATTTGATGTTTACTTCACTTGATGTTGAATTCATTTGATGTTCACTTCATTTGATGTTGACTTCATTTGATATTTACTTCATTTTATGTTGACTTCATTTGATGTCGACTTCATCTGATATTGACTTCATTCAATTTTAACTTCATTTATTGTTTACTTCATTTGATGTTAACTTCAATTGTTGTTTACTTCATTTGATGTTGACTTCATTTGATGTTGACATCATTTGATGTTTATTTCATTTGATGTTTACTTCATATGATGTTTACTTCATCTAATGCTTACTTCATTTGATGTTACTTCATTTGATGTTGACTTCATTTGATGTTGACTTCATTTATTATTTACTTCATTTGATGTTTACTTCATTTGATATTGACTTTATTTGATGTCGACATTTGTTGTTCACTTCATTTGTTGCTTACTTCATCCGATGTTTACTTCATTTGATGTTTACTTCATTTGATGTTTACTTCATTTGATGTTTACTTCATTTGATGTTTACTTCATTTGATGTTGATTTCATTTGTTGTTTACTTCATTTGTTGTTTACTTTATTTGATGTTTACTTCATCTAATGTTGACTTTATTT
This sequence comes from Caprella mutica, assembly GCA_947561585.1. NCBI lineage: Eukaryota > Metazoa > Arthropoda > Malacostraca > Amphipoda > Caprellidae > Caprella > Caprella mutica. The sequence goes on along the minus strand of CANNZV010001184.1, from coordinate 78,784 downwards.
GATGTTTACTTCATTTGATGTTTACTTCACTTGATGTTGACTTCATTTGATGTTTACTTCATTTGATGTTGACTTCATTTGATATTTACTTCATTTTATGTTGACTTCATTTGATGTCAACTTCATCTGATATTGACTTCATTTGATTTTAACTTCATTTATTGTTTACTTCATTTGATGTTAACTTCATTTGATGTTAACTTCATTTGTTGTTTACTTCATTTGATGTTGACTTCATTTGATGTTGACTTCATTTAATGTTTACTTCATTTGATGTTGACTTCATTTGATATTTACTTCATTTTATGTTGACTTCATTTGATGTCAACTTCATCTGATATTGACTTCATTTGATTTTAACTTCATTTATTGTTTACTTCATTTGATGTTAACTTCATTTGATGTTAACTTCATTTGTTGTTTACTTCATTTGATGTTGACTTCATTTGATGTTGACTTCATTTAATGTTTACTTCATTTGATGTTTACTTCATTTGATATTTACTTCATCTAATGCTTACTTCATTTGATGTTACTTCATTTGATGTTGACTTCATTTGATGTTTACTTCATTTGATGTTTACTTCATTTGATATTTACTTCATTTGATGTTGATTTCATTTGTTGTTTACTTCATTTGTGGTTTACTTTATTTGATGTTTAGTTCATTTGATTTTTACTTTATTTGATGTATTACTTCATCTAATGTTGACTTTATTTGATGTTGACTTCTTTTGTTGCAATTACTTCATTTGACGTTTACTTCATTTGATGTTTACTTCATTTGATGTTTACTTCATTTGATGTTTACTTCATTTGATGTTTACTTCATTTGATGTTTACTTTATTTGTTGTTTACTTCATTTGATATTTATTTCATTTGATGTTGACTTCATTTGTTGTTTACTTCATTTGATATTTATTTCATTTGATGTTGACTTCATTTGTGGTTTACTTCATTTGATGTTAACTTCATTTGATGTTTACTTTATTTGTTGTTTACTTCATTTGATATTTATTCCATTTGATGTTGACTTCATTTGTGGTTTACCTCATTTGTTGTTTACTTCATTTGTTGTTTACTTCACTTGTTGTTTACTTCATTTGATGTTTACTTCTTTTGATGTTTACTTCATTTGATGTTTACTTCATTTGATGTTGACTTCATTTGCTGTTTACCTCATTTGTTGTTTACTTCATTTGATGTTTACTTCATTTGATGTTTACTTCATTTTATTTTTACTTCATTTGATGTTTGCTTCATTTGATATTTACTTCATTTGATGTTTACTTACTTTGATGTTTACTTCATTTGATGTTTACTTCATTTGATGTTGACTTCATTTGCTGTTTACCTCATTTGTTGTTTACTTCATTTGAGGTTTATTTCATTTGATGTTTACTTCATTTTATGTTTACTTCATTTGATGTTTGCTTCATTTGATATTTACTTCATTTGATGTTTACTTAATTTGATGTTTACTTCATTTGATGTTGACTTCATTGGTTGTTTACTTCATTTGATGTTGATTTCATTCGATGTTTACTTCATTTGATGTTTACTTCATTTGATGTTTACTTCATTTGATGTTTACTTCATTTGATGTTTACTTCATCTGTTGTTTACTTCATTTGATGTTTACTTCATTTGATGTTGACTTAATTTGATGTTGACTTCATTTGTTGCTTACTTCATTTGTTGTTTACTTCATTTGATGTTGACTTCATTTGTTTTTTTACTTCATTTGTTGTTTACTTCATTTGTTGTTTACTTCATTTGTTGTTTACTTCCTTTGTTGTTTACTTCATTCGATGTTTACTTCATTTGATGCTTACTAAATTTGTTGTTTACTTCATTTGATATTGACTTTATTTAATTTTGACTTCATTTGATGTTGACTTCATTTGTTGTTTACTTCATTTGATGTTTACTTCATCTGTTGTTTACTTCATTTGATGTTTACTTCATTAGATGTTGACTTCATTTTATGTTGACTTCATTTGTTGTTTACTTCATTCGATGTTTACTTCATTTGATGTTGACTTCATTTCATGTTGACTTCATTTGTTGTTTACTTCATTCGATGTTTACTTCATTTGATATTGACTTCATTTTATGTTGATTTCATTTGTTGTTTACTTCATTCGTTGTTTTCTTCATTTGATGTTTACTTCATTTGATGTTTACTTCATATGATGTTTACTCCATTTGATGTTTATTTCATTTGATGTTGACTTCATTTGTTGTTTACTTCATTTGTTGTTTACTTCATTTGACGTTTACTTCATTTGTGTGTTTTCTTCATTTGTTGCTTACTTCATTTGATGTTTACTTCATTTGATATTTACTTCATTAATTGATGTTTACTTCATTTGATGTTTACTTCATTTGATGTTTACTTCATTTGTGTGTTTACTTCATTTGTTGCTTTCTTCATTTGATGTTTACTTCATTTGATGTTTACTTCATTTGATGTTTACTTCATTTGATGTTTACTTCATTTGATCTTTACTACATTTGATGTTTACTTCATTTGATGTTTACTTCATTTGATGTTTACTTCATTTGATGTTTACTTCATTTGATGTTTACTTCATTTGATGTTTACTTTATTTTATGTTTACTTCATTTGATGTTTTCTTCATTTGATGTTTAATTCATTTGATGTTTACTTCACTTGATGTTGACCTCATTTGATGTTTACTTCATTTGATGTTGACTTCATTTGATATTTACTTCATTTTATGTTGACTTCATTTGATGTCGACTTCATCTGATATTGACTTCATTTGATTTTAACTTCATTTATTGTTTACTTCATTTGATGTTAACTTCAATTGTTGTTTACTTCATTTGATGTTGACTTCATTTGATGTTGACTTCATTTGATGTTTATTTCATTTGATGTTTACTTCATATGATGTTTACTTCATCTAATGCTTACATCATTTGATGTTACTTCAATTGATGTTGACTTCATTTGATGTTGACTTCATTTATTATTTACTTCATTTGATGTTTACTTCATTTGATATTGACTTTATTTGATGTCGACATTTGTTGTTCACTTCATTTGTTGCTTACTTCATCCGATGTTTACTTCTTTTGATGTTTACTTCATTTGATGTTTTCTTCATTTGATGTTTAATTCATTTGATGTTTACTTCATTTGATGTTTTCTTCATTTGATGTTTAATTCATTTGATGTTTACTTCACTTGATGTTGACTTCATTTGATGTTTACTTCATTTGATGTTGACTTCATTTGATATTTACTTCATTTTATGTTGACTTCATTTGATGTCGACTTCATCTGATATTGACTTCATTTGATTTTAACTTCATTTATTGTTTACTTCATTTGATGTTAACTTCAATTGTTGTTTACTTCATTTGATGTTGACTTCATTTGATGTTGACTTCATTTGATGTTTATTTCATTTGATGTTTACTTCATATGATGTTTACTTCATCTAATGCTTACTTCATTTGATGTTACTTCAATTGATGTTGACTTCATTTGATGTTGACTTCATTTATTATTTACTTCATTTGATGTTTACTTCATTTGATATTGACTTTATTTGATGTCGACATTTGTTGTTCACTTCATTTGTTGCTTACTTCATCCGATGTTTACTTCTTTTGTTGTTTACTTCCTTTGTTGTTTACTTTATATGATGTTTAGTTCATTTGATGTTGACTTTATTTGATGTTTACTTTATTTGATGTTTACTTCATCTAATGTTGACTTTATTTGATGTTGACTTCATTTGTTGCAATTACTTCATTTGATGTTGACTTCATTTGATGTTTACTTCATCTAATGTTGACTTCATTTGATTTTGACTTCATCTGATGTTTACATCATTTGATGTTTACTTCATTTGTTGTTTACTTCATTTGATATTTATTTCATTTGATGTTGACTTCATTTGCTGTTTACCTCATTTGTTGTTTACTTCATTTGATGTTTACTTAATTTGATGTTTACTTCATTTTATGTTTACTTCATTTGATGTTTCCTTCATTTGATATTTCCTTCATTTGATGTTTACTTAATTTGATGTTTACTTCATTTGATGTTTACTTCATTTGATGTTTACTTCATTTGATGTTTACTTCATTTGATGTTTACTTCATTTGATGTTTACTTTATTTTATGTTTACTTCATTTGATGTTTACTTCATTTGATGTTTACTTCATTTGATGTTTACTTCATTTGATGTTGACTTCATTTGTTGTTTACTTCATTTTTCATTCACTTCATTTGATGTTTACTTCATTTGATGTTTACTTCATTTGATGTCTACATCACTTGATGTTCTCTTCATTTGATGTTTACTTCATTTGATGTTTACATCACTTGATGTTGACTTCATTTGATGTTTACTTCATTTGATGTCGACTTCATCTGATATTGACTTCATTTGATTTTAACTTCATTTATTGTTTACTTCATTCGATGTTAACTTCATTTGATTTTAACTTCATTTATTGTTTACTTCATTTGATGTTAACTTCATTTGTTGTTTACTTCATTTGATGTTGACTTCATTTGATGTTTACTTCATTTGATGTTGACTTCATTTGTTGTTTACTTCATTTTTTATTTACTTCATTTGATGTTTTCTTCATTTGATGTTTAATTCATTTGATGTTTACTTCATTTGATGTTTTCTTCATTTGATGTTTAATTCATTTGATGTTTACTTCACTTGATGTTGACTTCATTTGATGTTTACTTCATTTGATGTTGACTTCATTTGATATTTACTTCATTTTATGTTGACTTCATTTGATGTCGACTTCATCTGATATTGACTTCATTTGATTTTAACTTCATTTATTGTTTACTTCATTTGATGTTAACTTCAATTGTTGTTTACTTCATTTGATGTTGACTTCATTTGATGTTGACTTCATTTGATGTTTATTTCATTTGATGTTTACTTCATATGATGTTTACTTCATCTAATGCTTACTTCATTTGATGTTACTTCAATTGATGTTGACTTCATTTGATGTTGACTTCATTTATTATTTACTTCATTTGATGTTTACTTCATTTGATATTGACTTTATTTGATGTCGACATTTGTTGTTCACTTCATTTGTTGCTTACTTCATCCGATGTTTACTTCTTTTGATGTTTACTTCATTTGATGTTTTCTTCATTTGATGTTTAATTCATTTGATGTTTACTTCATTTGATGTTTTCTTCATTTGATGTTTAATTCATTTGATGTTTACTTCACTTGATGTTGACTTCATTTGATGTTTACTTCATTTGATGTTGACTTCATTTGATATTTACTTCATTTTATGTTGACTTCATTTGATGTCGACTTCATCTGATATTGACTTCATTTGATTTTAACTTCATTTATTGTTTACTTCATTTGATGTTAACTTCAATTGTTGTTTACTTCATTTGATGTTCACTTCATTTGTTGCTTACTTCATCCGATGTTTTCTTCTTTTGTTGTTTACTTCCTTTGTTGTTTACTTTATTTGATGTTTAGTTCATTTGATGTTGACTTTATTTGATGTTTACTTTATTTGATGTTTACTTCATCTAATGTTTACTTTATTTGATGTTGACTTCATTTGTTGCAATTACTTCATTTGATGTTGACTTCATTTGATGTTTACTTCATCTAATGTTGACTTCATTTGATTTTGACTTCATCTGATGTTTACATCATTTGATGTTTACTTCATTTGTTGTTTACTTCATTTGATATTTATTTCATTTGATGTTGACTTCTTTTTCGGTTTACTTCCTTTGATGTTAACTTCATTTGATGTTTACTTTATTTGTTGTTTACTTCATTTGATATTTATTCTATTTGATGTTGACTTCATTTGTGGTTTACCTCATTTGTTGTTTACTTCATTTGTTGTTTACTTCACTTGTTGTTTACTTCATTTGATGTTTACTTCTTTTGATGTTTACTTCATTTGATGTTTACTTCATTTGATGTTGACTTCATTTGCTGTTTACCTCATTTGTTGTTTACTTCATTTGATGTTTACTTCATTTGATGTTTACTTCATTTTATGTTTACTTCATTTGATGTTTCCTTCATTTGATATTTCCTTCATTTGATGTTTACTTAATTTGATGTTTACTTCATTTGATGTTTACTTCATTTGATATTTACTTCATTTGATGTTGACTTCATTTGCTGTTTACCTCATTTGTTGTTTACTTCATTTGAGGTTTACTTCATTTGATGTTTACTTCATTTTATGTTTACTTCATTTGATGTTTGCTTCATTTGATATTTACTTCATTTGATGTTTACTTAATTTGATGTTTACTTCATTTGATGTTGACTTCATTGGTTGTTTACTTCATTTGATGTTAATTTCATTTGATATTTACTTCATTTGATGTTTACTTCATTTGATGTTTACTTCATTTGATGTTTACTTCATCTGTTGTTTACTTCATTTGATGTTTACTTCATTTGATGTTGACTTCATTTGTTGCTTACTTAATTTGATGTTGACTTCATTTGATATTTACATCATTTGATGTTTACTTAATTTGATGTTTACTTCATTTGATGTTTACTTCATTTGATGTTGATTTCATTTGATGTTGACTTTATTTGATGTTGACTTCATTTGATGTTGACTTCATTTGTTTTTTTACTTCATTTGTTGTTTACTTCATTTGTTGTTTACTCCCTTTGTTGTTTACTTCATTCGATGTTTACTTCATTTGATGCTTACTAAATTTGTTGTTTACTTCATTTGATATTGACTTTATTTAATGTTGACTTCATTTGATGTTGACTTCATTTGTTGTTTACTTCATTTGATGTTTACTTCATCTGTTGTTCACTTCATTTGATGTTTACTTCATTTGATGTTGACATCATTTTATGTTGACTTCATTTGTTGTTTACTTCATTCGATGTTTACTTCATTTGATATTGACTTCATTTGATGTTGATTTCATTTGTTGTTTGCTTCATTCGTTGTTTTCTTCATTTGAAGTTTACTTCATTTGATCTTTACTTCATATGATGTTTACTCCATTTGATGTTTATTTCATTTGACGTTTACTTCATTTGACGTTTACTCCATTTGTGTGTTTACTTCATTTGTTGCTTACTTCATTTGATGTTTATTTCATTTGATATTTACTCCATTAATTGATGTTTACTTCATTTGATGTTTACTTCATTTGTGTGTTTACTTCATTTGTTGCTTTCTTCATTTGATGTTTACTTCATTTGATGTTTACTTCATTTGATGTTTACTTCATTTTATGTTTACTTCATTTGATATTCACTTCATTTGATGTTTACTTCATTTGATGTTTACTTCATTTGATGTTTACTTCATTTGATGTTGACTTCATTTGTTGTTTACTTCATTTTTTATTCACTTCATTTGATGTTTACTTCATTTAATGTTTACTTCATTTGTTGTTTACTTCATTTGATGTTTTCTTCATTTGATGTTTACTTCACTTGATGTTGACTTCATTTGATGTTTACTTCATTTGATGTTGACTTCATTTGATATTTACTTCATTTTATGTTGACTTCATTTGATGTCAACTTCATCTGATATTGACTTCATTTTATTTTAACTTCATTTATTGTTTACTTCATTTGATGTTAACTTCATTTGATGTTAACTTCATTTGTTGTTTACTTCATTTGATGTTGACTTCATTTGATGTTGACTTCATTTAATGTTTACTTCATTTGATGTTTACTTCATTTGATGTTTACTTCATCTAATGCTTACTTCATTTGATGTTACTTCATTTGATGTTGACTTCATTTGATGTTGACTTCATTTGTTGTTTACTTCATTTGATATTGACTTTATTTGATGTTGACATTTGTTGTTCACTTCATTTGTTGCTTACTTCATCCGATGTTTACTTCATTTGAAGTTTACTTCATTTGATGTTTACTTCATTTGATATTTACTTCATTTGATGTTGATTTCATTTATTGTTTACTTCATTTGTGGTTTACTTTATTTGATGTTTAGTTCATTTGATTTTTACTTTATTTGATGTTTACTTCATCTAATGTTGACTTTATTTGATGTTGACTTCATTTGTTGCAATTACTTCATTTGATGTTTTCTTCATTTGATGTTGACTTCATTTGATGTTTACTTCATTTGATGTTTACTTCATTTGTTGTTTACTTCATTTGATATTTACTTCATTTGATGTTTACTTCATTTGTTGTTTACTTCATTTAATATTTATTTCATTTGATGTTGACTTCATTTGTTGTTTACTTCATTTGATATTTATTTCATTTGATGTTGACTTCATTTGTGGTTTACTTCATTTGATGTTAACTTCATTTGATGTTTACTTTATTTGTTGTTTACTTCATTTGATATTTATTCCATTTGATGTTGACTTCATTTGTGGTTTACCTCATTTGTTGTTAACTTCATTTGTTGTTTACTTCACTTGTTGTTTACTTCATTTGATGTTTACTTCTTTTGATGTTTACTTCATTTGATGTTTTCTTCATTTGATGTTTGATTCATTTGATGTTTACTTCACTTGATGTTGACTTCATTTGATGTTTACTTCATTTGATGTTGACTTCATTTGATATTTACTTCATTTTATGTTGACTTCATTTGATGTCGACTTCATCTGATATTGACTTCATTTGATTTTAACTTCATTTATTGTTTACTTCATTTGATGTTAACTTCAATTGTTGTTTACTTCATTTGATGTTGACTTCATTTGATGTTGACTTCATTTGATGTTTATTTCATTTGATGTTTACTTCATATGATGTTTACTTCATCTATTGCTTACTTCATTTGATGTTACTTCAATTGATGTTGACTTCATTTGATGTTGACTTCATTTATTATTTACTTCATTTGATGTTTACTTCATTTGATATTGACTTTATTTGATGTCGACATTTGTTGTTCACTTCATTTGTTGCTTACTTCATCCGATGTTTACTTCATTTGATGTTTACTTCATTTGATGTTTACTTCATTTGATGTTGATTTCATTTGTTGTTTACTTCCTTTGTTGTTTACTTTATTTGATGTTTAGTTCATTTGATGTTGACTTTATTTGATGTTTACTTTATTTGATGTTTACTTCATCTAATGTTGACTTTATTTGATGTTGACTTCATTTGTTGCAATTACTTCATTTGATGTTGACTTCATTTGATGTTTACTTCATCTAATGTTGACTTCATTTGATTTTGACTTCATCTGATGTTTACTTCATTTGATGTTTACTTCATTTGTTGTTTACTTCATTTGATATTTATTTCATTTGATGTTGACTTCTTTTTTGGTTTACTTCATTTGATGTTAACTTCATTTGATGTTTACTTTATTTGTTGTTTACTTCATTTGATATTTATTCCATTTGATGTTGACTTCATTTGTGGTTTACCTCATTTGTTGTTTACTTCATTTGTTGTTTACTTCACTTGTTGTTTACTTCATTTGATGTTTACTTCTTTTGATGTTTACTTCATTTGATGTTTACTTCATTTAATGTTGACTTCATTTGCTGTTTACCTCATTTGTTGTTTACTTCATTTGATGTTTACTTCATTTGATGTTTACTTCATTTTATGTTTACTTCATTTGATGTTTCCTTCATTTGATGTTTACTTCATTTGATGTTTACTTAATTTGATGTTTACTTCATTTGATGTTTACTTCATTTGATATTTACTTCATTTGATGTTGACTTCATTTGCTGTTTACCTCATTTGTTGTTTACTTCATTTGAGGTTTACTTCATTTGATATTTACTTCATTTTATGTTTACTTCATTTGATGTTTGCTTCATTTGATATTTACTTCATTTGATGTTTACTTAATTTGATGATTACTTCATTTGATGTTGACTTCATTGGTTGTTTACTTCATTTTGATGTTAATTTCATTTGATGTTTACTTCATTTGATGTTTACTTCATTTGATGTTTACTTCATTTGATGTTTACTTCATCTGTTGTTTACTTCATTTGATGTTTACTTCATTTGATGTTGACTTCATTTGTTGTTTACTTCATTTGATATTTATTTCATTTGATGTTGACTTCATTTGTGGTTTACTTCATTTGATGTTAACTTCATTTGATGTTTACTTTATTTGTTGTTTACTTCATTTGATATTTATTCCATTTGATGTTGACTTCATTTGTGGTTTACCTCATTTGTTGTTAACTTCATTTGTTGTTTACTTCACTTGTTGTTTACTTCATTTGATGTTTACTTCTTTTGATGTTTACTTCATTTGATGTTTTCTTCATTTGATGTTTGATTCATTTGATGTTTACTTCACTTGATGTTGACTTCATTTGATGTTTACTTCATTTGATGTTGACTTCATTTGATATTTACTTCATTTTATGTTGACTTCATTTGATGTCGACTTCATCTGATATTGACTTCATTTGATTTTAACTTCATTTATTGTTTACTTCATTTGATGTTAACTTCAATTGTTGTTTACTTCATTTGATGTTGACTTCATTTGATGTTGACTTCATTTGATGTTTATTTCATTTGATGTTTACTTCATATGATGTTTACTTCATCTATTGCTTACTTCATTTGATGTTACTTCAATTGATGTTGACTTCATTTGATGTTGACTTCATTTATTATTTACTTCATTTGATGTTTACTTCATTTGATATTGACTTTATTTGATGTCGACATTTGTTGTTCACTTCATTTGTTGCTTACTTCATCCGATGTTTACTTCATTTGATGTTTACTTCATTTGATGTTTACTTCATTTGATGTTGATTTCATTTGTTGTTTACTTCCTTTGTTGTTTACTTTATTTGATGTTTAGTTCATTTGATGTTGACTTTATTTGATGTTTACTTTATTTGATGTTTACTTCATCTAATGTTGACTTTATTTGATGTTGACTTCATTTGTTGCAATTACTTCATTTGATGTTGACTTCATTTGATGTTTACTTCATCTAATGTTGACTTCATTTGATTTTGACTTCATCTGATGTTTACTTCATTTGATGTTTACTTCATTTGTTGTTTACTTCATTTGATATTTATTTCATTTGATGTTGACTTCTTTTTTGGTTTACTTCATTTGATGTTAACTTCATTTGATGTTTACTTTATTTGTTGTTTACTTCATTTGATATTTATTCCATTTGATGTTGACTTCATTTGTGGTTTACCTCATTTGTTGTTTACTTCATTTGTTGTTTACTTCACTTGTTGTTTACTTCATTTGATGTTTACTTCTTTTGATGTTTACTTCATTTGATGTTTACTTCATTTAATGTTGACTTCATTTGCTGTTTACCTCATTTGTTGTTTACTTCATTTGATGTTTACTTCATTTGATGTTTACTTCATTTTATGTTTACTTCATTTGATGTTTCCTTCATTTGATGTTTACTTCATTTGATGTTTACTTAATTTGATGTTTACTTCATTTGATGTTTACTTCATTTGATATTTACTTCATTTGATGTTGACTTCATTTGCTGTTTACCTCATTTGTTGTTTACTTCATTTGAGGTTTACTTCATTTGATGTTTACTTCATTTTATGTTTACTTCATTTGATGTTTGCTTCATTTGATATTTACTTCATTTGATGTTTACTTAATTTGATGATTACTTCATTTGATGTTGACTTCATTGGTTGTTTACTTCATTTTGATGTTAATTTCATTTGATGTTTACTTCATTTGATGTTTACTTCATTTGATGTTTACTTCATTTGATGTTTACTTCATCTGTTGTTTACTTCATTTGATGTTTACTTCATTTGATGTTGACTTCATTTGTTGTTTACTTCATTTGATATTTATTTCATTTGATGTTGACTTCATTTGTGGTTTACTTCATTTGATGTTAACTTCATTTGATGTTTACTTTATTTGTTGTTTACTTCATTTGATATTTATTCCATTTGATGTTGACTTCATTTGTGGTTTACCTCATTTGTTGTTAACTTCATTTGTTGTTTACTTCACTTGTTGTTTACTTCATTTGATGTTTACTTCTTTTGATGTTTACTTCATTTGATGTTTTCTTCATTTGATGTTTGATTCATTTGATGTTTACTTCACTTGATGTTGACTTCATTTGATGTTTACTTCATTTGATGTTGACTTCATTTGATATTTACTTCATTTTATGTTGACTTCATTTGATGTCGACTTCATCTGATATTGACTTCATTTGATTTTAACTTCATTTATTGTTTACTTCATTTGATGTTAACTTCAATTGTTGTTTACTTCATTTGATGTTGACTTCATTTGATGTTGACTTCATTTGTTGTTTATTTCATTTGATGTTTACTTCATATGATGTTTACTTCATCTATTGCTTACTTCATTTGATGTTACTTCAATTGATGTTGACTTCATTTGATGTTGACTTCATTTATTATTTACTTCATTTGATGTTTACTTCATTTGATATTGACTTTATTTGATGTCGACATTTGTTGTTCACTTCATTTGTTGCTTACTTCATCCGATGTTTACTTCATTTGATGTTTACTTCATTTGATGTTTACTTCATTTGATGTTGATTTCATTTGTTGTTTACTTCCTTTGTTGTTTACTTTATTTGATGTTTAGTTCATTTGATGTTGACTTTATTTGATGTTTACTTTATTTGATGTTTACTTCATCTAATGTTGACTTTATTTGATGTTGACTTCATTTGTTGCAATTACTTCATTTGATGTTGACTTCATTTGATGTTTACTTCATCTAATGTTGACTTCATTTGATTTTGACTTCATCTGATGTTTACTTCATTTGATGTTTACTTCATTTGTTGTTTACTTCATTTGATATTTATTTCATTTGATGTTGACTTCTTTTTTGGTTTACTTCATTTGATGTTAACTTCATTTGATGTTTACTTTATTTGTTGTTTACTTCATTTGATATTTATTCCATTTGATGTTGACTTCATTTGTGGTTTACCTCATTTGTTGTTTACTTCATTTGTTGTTTACTTCACTTGTTGTTTACTTCATTTGATGTTTACTTCTTTTGATGTTTACTTCATTTGATGTTTACTTCATTTAATGTTGACTTCATTTGCTGTTTACCTCATTTGTTGTTTACTTCATTTGATGTTTACTTCATTTGATGTTTACTTCATTTTATGTTTACTTCATTTGATGTTTCCTTCATTTGATGTTTACTTCATTTGATGTTTACTTAATTTGATGTTTACTTCATTTGATGTTTACTTCATTTGATATTTACTTCATTTGATGTTGACTTCATTTGCTGTTTACCTCATTTGTTGTTTACTTCATTTGAGGTTTACTTCATTTGATGTTTACTTCATTTTATGTTTACTTCATTTGATGTTTGCTTCATTTGATATTTACTTCATTTGATGTTTACTTAATTTGATGATTACTTCATTTGATGTTGACTTCATTGGTTGTTTACTTCATTTTGATGTTAATTTCTTTTGATGTTTACTTCATTTGATGTTTACTTCATTTGATGTTTACTTCATTTGATGTTTACTTCATTTGATGTTTACTTCATCTGTTGTTTACTTCATTTGATGTTTACTTCATTTGATGTTTACTTCATTTGATGTTGACTTCATTTGATGTTGACTTCATTTGTTGCTTACTTAAGGGGACCGTCCGTAAATTTTGTAAACAAATTTATTAATGAAGCTACGGTTATGAAACTTAGTTCCTAAATATAAAATTGAATAATATTATGTTTTTGTTCCTGGCATTTTTTCGATTAGACGCATAGAAAACAAGTTATTCGAATTTCGAACGAATTTCGAACTGGGTATTCAAACATGTACTCCTAATACAGTTTTGTAGCTACGGGTTTGCGGTTTTTTTCATTCGATTTTCCTGGTGATTCTCTACAAAAGCGTTAGGATCGATTTTTGAATTTCGAATTAGTTTACGAAAAATTTGATTTTTCGTGAAAAAACTAAAATTTTCAAAAAAAAAAAAAATTATATTTCGAAATTCAAAAATCGATCCTAACGCTTTTGTAGAGAATTACCAGGAGAATCGAATGAAAAAAACCGCAAACCCGTAGCTACAAAACTGTATCAGGAGTACATGTTTGAATACCAAAAAGTTAGTAATTTTTCAACTGCAAGAAAAATGAGTTCAAAGTTTTTATTTGGACTATGTATGGCACTAAATCCCCGCGGGGCGAAGTGCCCCGCTATTACTACTCAAAGGTAGTGGGTATCACTGGGCGCCACCCAGCTCTCTGTAGTAAAGTTTTACATAGCCAAACAACAACCGCTACAGAAAAAAAACAACAAACAACGAACACCCATCAATATCCTCCGGGTTGATAGTCATGGGAGGGTCCAGCCTCTTCACGCCGTCGACGCTTCGGTGTCATCTTTGCTGGTGTACTAGCCTCACTATTCCTTCTCTTCAGAGTTGTCTTTTCAGTAGAAAGACCCAGACGTGTCAAAAGAAAGCCATGAACATTACCAAAGTTATGAACAAGAGCTGTATCAGTAGTGACGAACTGAACTCTGTCGAGTTTAGCGTCCTTCACTTTGAGAACTCTCGTCCACAACTGCCAGATCTATTTTATTAGAACGCTTCTGAGAGGCTAACTTTGAATAACAGTTAGCCAATTGTGAAACAATGATGTAATTAGCAGCCACTTAGCTAGGCACGCATGTGCCAAATCTAAGAGTTAGGCGGCTCACCCACGCTGTGCCAGATGTAATGGCGCGCCAAATTCCAAGCTCCCAACCCCTGTGGAAGGGGAGGGGGGTGATAAACAGCTGATTTTTCTTTGTGAGATCAATCTTAGTAATATAAACTAGCTATTTAAGCAATAAAAAAAATATTGAAAATTTAGTGATTTAATCACGGACGGTCCCCTTAATTTGATGTTGACTTCATTTGATATTTACATCATTTGATGTTTACTTAATTTGATGTTTACTTCATCTGTTGTTCACTTCATTTGATGTTTACTTCATTTGATGTTGACATCATTTTATGTTGACTTCATTTGTTGTTTACTTCATTCGATGTTTACTTCATTTGATAGTGACTTCATTTCATGTTGACTTCATTTGTTGTTTACTTCATTCGATGTTTACTTCATTTGATATTGACTTCATTTGATGTTGATTTCATTTGTTGTTTACTTCATTCGTTGTTTTCTTCATTTGAAGTTTACTTCATTTGATGTTTACTTCATATGATGTTTACTCCATTTGATGTTTATTTCATTTGATGTTGACTTCATTTCTTGTTTACTTCATTTGTTGTTTACTTCATTTGACGTTTACTTCATTTGTGTGTTTACTTCATTTGTTGCTTACTTCATTTGATGTTTATTTCATTTGATATTTACTTCATTAATTGATGTTTACTTCATTTGATGTTTACTTCATTTGATGTTTACTTCATTTGTGTGTTTACTTCATTTGTTGCTTTCTTCATTTGATGTTTACTTCATTTGATGTTTACTTCATTTGATGTTTACTTCATTTGATGTTTACTTCATTTTATGTTTACTTCATTTGATGTTTACTTCATTTGATGTTTACTTCATTTGATGTTTACTTCATTTGATGTTTACTTTATTTTATGTTTACTTCATTTGTTGTTTTCTTCATTTGATGTTGACTTCATTTGATGTTTACTTCATTTGATGTTGACTTCATTTGTTGTTTACTTCATTTTTTATTCACTTCAATTGATGTTTACTTCATTTAATGTTTACTTCATTTGTTGTTTACTTCATTTGATGTTTTCTTCATTCGATGTTTACTTCATTTGATGTTTACTTCACTTGATGTTGACTTCATTTGATGTTTACTTCATTTGATGTTGACTTCATTTGATATTTACTTCATTTTATGTTGACTTCATTTGATGTCAACTTCATCTGATATTGACTTCATTTGATTTTAACTTCACTTATTGTTTACTTCATTTGATGTTAACTTCATTTGATGTTAACTTCATTTGTTGTTTACTTCATTTGATGTTGACTTCATTTGATGTTGACTTCATTTAATGTTTACTTCATTTAATGTTTACTTCATTTGATGTTTACTTCATTTGATGTTTACTTTATCTAATGCTTACTTCATTCGATGTTACTTCATTTGATGTTGACTTCATTTGATGTTGACTTCATTTGTTGTTTACTTCATTTGATATTGACTTTATTTGATGTTGACATTTTTTGTTCACTTCATTTGTTGCTTACTTCATCCGATGTTTACTTCATTTGAAGTTTACTTCATTTGATGTTTTCTTCATTTGATATTTACTTCATTTGATGTTGATTTCATTTGTTGTTTACTTCATTTGTGGTTTACTTTATTTGATGTTTAGTTCATTTGATTTTTACTTTATTTGATGTTTACTTCATCTAATGTTGACTTTATTTGATGTTGACTTCTTTTTGTTGCAATTACTTCATTTGATATTTACTTCATTTGATGTTTACTTCATTTGATGTTTACTTCATTTGATGTTTACTTCATTTGTTGTTTACTTCATTTGATATTTATTTCATTTGATGTTGACTTCATTTGTTGTTTACTTCATTTGATATTTATTTCATTTGATGTTGACTTCATTTGTGGTTTACTTCATTTGATGTTAACTTCATTTGATGTTTACTTTATTTGTTGTTTACTTCATTTGATATTTATTCCATTTGATGTTGACTTCATTTGTGGTTTACCTCATTTGTTGTTTACTTCATTTGTTGTTTACTTCACTTGTTGTTTACTTCATTTGATGTTTACTTCTTTTGATGTTTACTTCATTTGATGTTTACTTCATTTGATGTTAACTTCATTTGCTGTTTACCTCATTTGTTGTTTACTTCATTTGATGTTTACTTCATTTGATGTTTACTTCATTTTATGTTTACTTCATTTGATGTTTGCTTCATTTGATATTTACTTCATTTGATGTTTACTTACTTTGATGTTTACTTCATTTGATGTTTACTTCATTTGATGTTGACTTCATTTGCTGTTTACCTCATTTGTTGTTTACTTCATTTGAGGTTTATTTCATTTGATGTTTACTTCATTTTATGTTAACTTCATTTGATGTTTGCTTCATTTGAAATTTACTTCATTTGATGTTTACTTAATTTGATGTTTACTTCATTTGATGTTGACTTCATTGGATGTTTACTTCATTTGATGTTGATTTCATTTGATGTTTACTTCATTTGATGTTTACTTCATTTGATGTTTACTTCATTTGATGTTTACTTCATCTGTTGTTTACTTCATTTGATGTTTACTTCATTTGATGTTGACTTAATTTGATGTTGACTTAATTTGATGTTGACTTAATTTGATGTTGACTTCATTTGTTGCTTACTTAATTTGATGTTGACTTCATTTGATGTTGACTTCATTTGTTTTTTTAATTCATTTGTTGTTTACTTCATTTGTTGTTTACTTCCTTTGTTGTTTACTTCATTCGATGTTTACTTCATTTGATGCTTACTAAATTTGTTGTTTACTTCATTTGATATTGACTTTATTTAATGTTGACTTCATTTGATGTTGACTTCATTTGTTGTTTACTTCATTTGATGTTTACTTCATCTGTTGTTTACTTCATTTGATGTTTACTTCATTTGATGTTGACTTCATTTTATGTTGACTTCATTTGTTGTTTACTTCATTTGTTGTTTACTTCATTCGATGTTGACTTCATTTCATGTTGACTTCATTTCATGTTGACTTCATTTCATGTTGACTTCATTTGTTGTTTACTTCATTCGATGTTTACTTCATTTGATATTGACTTCATTTTATGTTGACTTCATTTGTTGTTTACTTCATTTGTTGTTTACTTCATTTGACGTTTACTTCATTCGTGTGTTTACTTCATTTGTTGTTTACTTTATTTGATGTTTACTTCATTTGATATTTACTTCATTAATTGATGTTTACTTCATTTGATGTTTACTTCATTTGTTGCTTTCTTCATTTGATGTTTACTTCATTTGATGTTTACTTCATTTGATGTTTACTTCATTTGATGTTTACTTCATTTGATGTTTACTTCATTTGATGTTTACTTCATTTGATTTTTACTTCATTTGATGTTTACTTCATTTGATGTTTACTTCATTTGATGTTTACTTCATTTGATGTTTACTTTATTTTATGTTTAGTTCATTTGATGTTTACATTATTTGATGTTTACTTCATCTAATGTTGATTTCATTTGTTGCTTACTTCATTTGTTGTTTACTTTATTTGATGTTTAGTTCATTTGATGTTTACATTATTTGATGTTTACTTCATCTAATGTTGACTTTATTTGATGTTGACTTCATTTGTTGCAATTACTTCATTTGATGTTGACTTCATTTGATGTTTACTTCATCTAATGTTGACTTCATTTGATGTTGACTTCATCTGATGTTTACTTCATTTGATGTTTTCTTCATTTGTTGTTTACTTCATTTGATATTTATTTCATCTAATGTTGACTTCATTTGTGGTTTACTTCATTTGATGTTAACTTCATTTGATGTTTACTTTATTTGTTGTTTACTTCATTTGATATTTATTTCATTTGATGTTGAATCTATTTGTGGTTTACCTCATTTGTTGTTTACTTCATTTGTTATTTACTTCACTTGTTGTTTACTTCATTTGATGTTTACTTCTTTTGATGTTTACTTCTGTACTGAAATAATAGCCTATTAACAAAACACTGAATAAGGATAAATGAAAGTTTAAATAACACCTATATTTTATTAGTTATCTATGAACAATTTAGGTTATAGTTCGTGATAATTGTCCAGAGTCTTGATATATAGTTTTGTCCCCGTGAAGAATGGCGATACGGGAACTCAGCACCAGCAACAGTGACTGTGGGAAATAAATTTTAAGAGATTTATAATATTAAACTTGTATAAATTGGAGATTAGGTTAAATTTATGGACTGTAAAAATTAGTAGCATTTTTAACAGAGACAGAATTTAATAATATAATTTAATAGAATTTAATAATTGAATTTAACAGAATTTAACAAATAGAATTTAATAGAAATTTAATAGAAATTTAATAGAATTTTAACGATAGAAATTTAATAGAATTTAACGATAGAAATTTAATAGAATTTAACGATAGAAATTTAATAGAATTTAACGATAGAAATTTAATAGAATTTAACGATAGAAATTTAATAGAATTTAACGATAGAAATTTAATAGAATTTAACGATAGAAATTTAATAGAAGAATCGGTAGTTTCATAGTTAGGATTTATAGATATAAAAAATTGAAAACATTGAAAGTAGGATATATATAAAATGAGCCACCTAGTTGCTTTTATTTTTAATTTGGAACATAGTCTTATTATCTTATTATGAATGGAAATATATATACACAAACATAATTAATTAGAGATTCAAAACCAAATTGTGCGCCATGCGAATTAGTCTTACCTAAATCTCTAACAGATAAATCATGCCATAGCCGTCCTCCAGTCCATCGTGTCCCTTTCAGTGCCAGGTGTCCGGTTAACTAACGCCAGGTAACATGCCTCAACCGGCAACCGAGATGGCCTTCCTGTCTCCTTTAGCCCAACATATTTTAGCTAGTCTTCGAGACACGGATGTTTGAGGAAGTTGTTGTTGTTAGTAAGGGATTGTGGAGGTAACTGACCTGTGTCAGCATCAGCTGTTAGAGGTTACCTAAGTCTGGTGGGAAAACCTCAGAACAAAGGTTAAGATATAGAGCTAACTCGCTGCGCGTCCAATTTGGTTTGAATTTAGACAATAAATAAAAGCGCAACGAGGTAGCTCATATATGTGGCATAATGAATGAATTAAGAAATTGAAATAGTTAGAATTTATAAATGTAAAGGGAATATTTAATTAAGGACATAAACTATTAAAACTTCAAGATATAATATATACACGCAACATATAATGAACAAATAAGATTAGAACAATAATTAAACAATAAACATATATACATAGATGTGTATTTATGTACACTCCGAGGGGGGCGTTCACCTTTGAAAGAAATAAAGGTGAATCAAATAATACATAAATCACAATTTATGTATTGCAATAGCTCTTAAGTGTACGTATACATCGGTCTTTTGCTGCACGCTGGGGGCGGGTATTACCGGTAGCAGCTTCAGGTGCGTCGCATGGTTTCACTGCTTCCTCATCGTCACAGCCACCATCATCAGTCAGCAACGGAATGAGCGACGTAGAGTGACGTTTAACTAATTCTCTGGTACCTCCCTTAAAAATAGTTGCACCAGTGACTTCATTGTTGATGTTTGTAACAACAGACTGTACTATTCCCATTGGGTACTGAGAAATCTTAGTATTCGCCTCCCTCAGTAATACGATGTCGCCCCTTTTAATCAAATCATGTTTGACGGGCTTGTAGCGATCCCTCACGTCAACTGCTTGCTCAATCAAGGTGCTTAAAAATTCGCCATGATAGAGATCAATTAGAGATTGCCTCACTATCTGTAAATTCCTCGATGCATTTCTGGCGGAGTGAGGAGGACTTTCTGAACTCCAATCTGGATCGGCATGATCAACATCTGCCTGTAAACTAGGGATCAAATTAATGGAAAGCATCTCGTGACCCCGCACCAAAATTTCCGGGGTAACAACTTTGAGAAAGTCATCACTCTCTAAATCCCTCAAGCTCTCTTTAAATGCGATAGGACGCTTATTGACCAAGTGAACAGTTTGGGCAATGAGGAATTCAAAATCTCTGAAATTCAAAATGTTATTCCTATTAGCACCAAATATGAGTCGTTTTGATAACTTAACGCAACTCTCTACCAACGATCCCAAGGAACTGTTCCCTTTAAAATACTGCTCAAATATTATCAGAGATACATTATTCTCTTCAAAATACCCAGCAGATTCAGGATCCTTCAAAAAATCTCTAATCATGTTAGCGCCAGCCACAAAGTTACTTCCTAAATCTGTTACTACGTACGTTGGAACTCCAAACTCAAAACAATGAATCTGAAATCCCCGCAAAAACTCCTTAACTGTAAGATCAATGCAAAGTTTCAAGTTGATAGCCCTAGTATAGGTACAAGTAATGCACAGAATGTAAACCTTCGATTTTACATTGTTGACTTTCACCTGGTAAGGTCCAAAAAAGTCCATATAAATATGTCGATAAGGAATTTGAGGCGGATTTATTCTATTTTCCCTGTAAGGGCTTTGATTAATCTGAATTGGTCTGGCTTTGAACCTACGGCAAACAATACAACGCCTAATCACCTTTTTAACAACTGAAAATAAATGAGGAATGTAAACCAATTTTCTCAACTCACTTATCACGTTGTAAACCCCTGAATGAGACATCTTATCATGAAAATATTCCACAAATAAATCAGTGAGTTTACTGCGTTTAACTAGTAATACCGGAAATATAGCGAGTTTGCCTTTAACCATTCTCCCAAATTTGCTCCTAACTCTCAATAATCCACGGTTATCCATAAACACATTCAACTGCTTAACTAAATTAGGGATATCTTTCACAAGTTTACTACCACCCTCAAAATAAGAAACTATATCATTATACCTCTTGCATTGATCATTCTTTATGAGAAAGTCCGTAGACTCTTTATAGAAATTATAATCAGTGGCATGAGATAGTTGCGCTAATTTAGCACGATGCTTCAGTTTGTTAATGAACATGAAAACCTTACTGTAAATGCCACGTAATTTAATGAATGAGGAGGAGTTTGTTAGATTTTCTTCATATCTCAAATCATCATGAGCAAAACTGGCAGATAGTACCTCTATGGGTTCAGATAGACTCACGTTAGGATTAGGTACAGTTACAGACATGATATCTTCTCTGCTAAGCTGGTCCTTAGTATCTATAAATGTAGGTCCTGAAATATAGCATGTCTGACTTAACATTTTATGAGAGAGACATCTAGTCATACAATCTGAAGGATTTTCCATCCCTGAAACAAAATTGAAAGTTATAGGAAATGTATCACACAGTTTACAAATCTTAAGCAGCCTATTCTGTATAAAAACAGATCGCTTTTGTGGCTTGTCTAATTTATTAACGTGTGCATTTATCCATGATAAGCATACCAAACTATCGGAATATACATACATGTCACTAATATCAATAGGACAAACGCACTGACTGCCACCTAGCTCATTGTATATATCCAATAAACACTCAACAGCTAGAACTATTTCCTGCATTTCTAACGAAGGGATACTCTTATCCTCCATTTGCTTGTTAACAATGCGATTTTTAGCTAGGAGAAAAGTAGTTTTATTAGTCTGAAGATCTTTGATGTAAACCACAACTCCGTATATGGTTTTACTACTGTCAGAAAATGCCAGCAGTCTGTACTTGCTATTTCTGTTGCCGACAAATCGTTCAATCTCTATTACTGGTGAAGAATTAGCTTGTCTGCAAATATTACACCACTCTCTCAGTAAATCTACGGAGAGTTTATCATCCCATCCTATGGAAGAATTGCATTGCAATTCGTGCAGAAACAAACGAGCTCTGTTTAACAACGGCCCGTTGTAGTTATAAATGTCGAACTGAGAAGCAACAGAGGATAATATGGAGCGCTTAGTATCAGCTTTTATATCCAAATTAATAGCTTTTGTTGCTAAGGTATCACTCTCTCTATTCCAATTTATTCCCAGCAACTTCACGGTACCGCTAGTTTCAGTATCTGCCATTTCATCAATGTCATTTTGAAGTAGTTTATCGTTACATATAAACTGTTGGAGTGGAAATCCAAATTCACCAAAAATAGGAGTCAATAAATTATAGTAATCTACTAATTCTTCCCTGCTAGTAGCAGTAACTGCAAGATTATCCATGTACGCTAATTGATAAATTAATTTCTTCATTTGAACGACTCTACGGTCCTCTCCCTCTACATTTAAAACTAAAATGTAATACAGGGCCAACATGAGGATAGTGGGGCTACAGCGTATACCAAAGCTCAGTCTAAGATGTCTGTAAGGAACTATCGTAAAATCCCTCTTAGTGACGTCACGGAACCAATAGAACAATAGACGGTTCATATCTACCTCGCTCAATGCAATGCAATTGAATGCTTTGACTATATCGAAACACAACAAAAAAGGATCAAAACGCAGGTGTAACAGTGACGATGAGAGTTTTTGATTGAGTGAAGGTCCACTATGTATAGCCTGGTTATGATTAACCGTAAGTTTGAAATCTGGGTTTTGTTCACAAACATTGGACATATAGACTACTCTGACCTTCGTGGTTTCTCTATTCAATTTATATACACCAAAGTGAGCTAAAAAGCTGTGTTTAGGATTTTCATTTGAGAATTGGTCGAAGTTGTGAATCCTTTCCACAATTCCTGCTTTTTCCTGATCTTTGAAAGTTTGATCTACCATTTTTAGAAGCATATCGTCTTTAACTAATTTCTTTAGATTTGCTTTTAACACTGCTTTTGCTAAGTTACTGTTCGTACCTAGCAGGTGTGACACTGAGCTATTCCATAGTAAAGGCATCACAATTCTACCATCTGAATTTATGCTTAAACTATTTAAAGCGAACTTTACAAGGGAATCATTGAGCTCAGAATCCTTATCATTACAATTTTCCTGGTCATAATTAGTGTAATAGTCACAATACTGAGACAGCATAAGCTCCTTTGCTTTCTCTAGGGTTTGACAAATTAATTTGCCCTTTAGACATATTAAATGGTTTCAACTTACTATCTTCATTCTCCTTTCCTTCATTCAAAGACACATCGCTACAAATATTTGATGCGTGCAATTGCAAAGGGTTAAGAGGCAGATTATTAGATAGAGAAGTATTACACACCTTGTTTAGATTAGAGAGTAGTTCATTGGCGTCACCTCTCAGGAGTATGCCACATGGAGTAAGAGAGTACACAGATTTCTTATCATCTCCAATAACTACATCAGTTTCGGGCACGCAGTATGCTCCCTTTGTACCTAAGATGAACTTCAAATTTCCAACATTCGTAGAATTACAATTAATAAACCTGTCTGCTAGGAGCAAATCAAGTGTATTAAATTTATCAACAATGGACCCCAAACAATTAATCGTAAAATTAATGTTAATATTAGGAATAGTCATAGCCTCAATAATGTATTCACATTCACCAAATTTAGCTTTAATCTGAACAATTTTACTAGTGTACTTATGTTTCACATTTATTCCATTCAATTCTACAGAAACATTATCCTCAATAATTTTTAAGTTCAATCTCTCAGCCAAATCTGCTTCAATAAAGTTTGCCTGACTACCACAATCTTTCAAGGCTCTTACATGAGTCTCTCCTATAAACATAGAAAAAGTAGGCAAAATACAATTAGAAGATACTGTACCTGGAAATACATCAGATAGAATTGCAGCATGGTTACTAGTTCTTACGGGTTTATCGTTACGTGATTCTAATGCATTTTCATCGCACAAGAAAGATTGGTGCCATTTATTGCAATGTCTGCATCTGTTGTTCAATTTGAATTTGCAGTTATTAATTTGGTGGTTAATATAACCACATTTAACACAGCCATTCAATTCCTTCAAACGTTTAATCTTTTCTTTAGAGTCCCTGTACTTATCACACCTGTAAATAGGGTGGGTGGAGGGTTCATTTTTAGTTAAGGGACACAAAATACACTGTCTGAATTTACCATCACCACTAGCATTATAATTAACTCTAGCAGCAAATGCATTAGTATAACCATCCGTAATTGGTTTCATATCTTCATTTTGCCTAACAGGTTTTGATTTTTTAATAGCAATGTAATATCTTTCGGCTGCAATAAAAAACGTATCCATAATTACGTTAAAGGCCGGTTTATTAGTATTTGTGACATTAGTGAGCTGTTCTTGAAAAAGCTCGTTCAAACCCTGCCAAACAAAGAACTGGAGAAAATCGTCAATAGTGATATTAAGTTTTCGGATATTTTCTGACAAAACCCTAACCTTAGAAATATACTCAAATGGTTCACCCTTCATGGTTAGCTTCAATTCAGTTAGCTGCTTAATAGTATTGAAAGTTTGAGTTTCCTCAGAAGCAAGAGCTTTAATAAGTAAACATTTAGCATCTTTATAACCCTGTTTGTCTGCCTCAAGTGAATTTACGAGAATTAAAGCCTTACCACTCAATTGCTGTTTTAACAGCAGCAACTTGTCGTACTCAGAGTACTGGTATTTATTAATAGTATCTTCAAATTCAGAAAAAAATCTAGTTAGATCTTCACCATCGGTACTCATGAATTTCGGTAATGGAGCGATAGGACTACGTAATGCACTCGGCTGATTATTAACAGGGACAAAATTATTATTAGTGGAAGGAAGGATAGACTTAAGATTAGACACACAAATAGTTAAGTTATCTTTATAATCCTGACATTTTTCTAGCTCATCATCTCCCAATTTACCATCTTTATCAATGCAATACAAATGAATTTCCCCGTTTATACTCTCCGTATCAGCAAGGTAACTCTCAATCAAATCAAATTTTTCTTTGATCTCTTGGACTGTCAAATTAATGAAAAGCTCACGTGAATTAAACAGTTCAGTAATTTTCTTTCTCAGGTATTTACGTTTATTTACCAATATGGTAAACTCTTTAATATCTACCATTATTACGAATAATTTATGCTGTGCAAAAAACACACCATATAACAGTACACAATACACAAATGAAAGCACAAAATATAAATTTATAAATTAGAACAACATACGATGAAATCAGCCACCTCGATAGCCACCAGGAGCATGCACCCCCTATTAAGACACACAACAAAGACATACTGAAAGAAAACATTATTGAAGATTCAGGCACAGCAGCAGACTAGTCCCGCCGGAGGTTCCATGTACTGAAATAATAGCCTATTAACAAAACACTGAATAAGGATAAATGAAAGTTTAAATAACACCTATATTGTATTAGTTATCTATGAACAATTTAGGTTATAGTTCGTGATAATTGTCCAGAGTCTTGATATATAGTTTAGTCCCCGTGAAGAATGGCGATACGGGAACTCAGCACCAGCAACAGTGACTGTGGGAAATAAATTTTAAGAGATTTATAATATTAAACTTGTATAAATTGGAGATTAGGTTAAATTTATGGACTGTAAAAATTAGTAGCATTTTTAACAGAGACAGAATTTAATAATAGAATTTAATAGAATTTAATAATAGAATTTAACAGAATTTAACAAATAGAATTTAATAGAAATTTAATAGAAATTTAATAGAATTTTAACGATAGAAATTTAATAGAATTTAACGATAGAAATTTAATAGAATTTAACGATAGAAATTTAATAGAATTTAACGATAGAAATTTAATAGAATTTTAGGAGTGAAGAATCGGTAGTTTCATAGTTAGGATTTATAGATATAAAAAATTGAAAACATTGAAAGTAGGATATATATAAAATGAGCCACCTAGTTGCTTTTATTTTTAATTTGGAACATAGTCTTATTATCTTATTATGAATGGAAATATATATACACAAACATAATTAATTAGAGATTCAAAACCAAATTGTGCGCCATGCGAATTAGTCTTACCTAAATCTCTAACAGATAAATCATGCCATAGCCGTCCTCCAGTCCATCGTGTCCCTTTCAGTGCCAGGTGTCCGGTTAACTAACGCCAGGTAACATGCCTCAACCGGCAACCGAGATGGCCTTCCTGTCTCCTTTAGCCCAACATATTTTAGCTAGTCTTCGAGACACGGATGTTTGAGGAAGTTGTTGTTGTTAGTAAGGGATTGTGGAGGTAACTGACCTGTGTCAGCATCAGCTGTTTGAGGTTACCTAAGTCTGGTGGGAAAACCTCAGAACAAAGGTTAAGATATAGAGCTAACTCGCTGCGCGTCCAATTTGGTTTGAATTTAGACAATAAATAAAAGCGCAACGAGGTAGCTCATATATGTGGCATAATGAATGAATTAAGAAATTGAAATAGTTAGAATTTATAAATGTAAAGGGAATATTTAATTAAGGACATAAACTATTAAAACTTCAAGATATAATATATACACGCAACATATAATGAACAAATAAGATTAGAACAATAATTAAACAATAAACATATATACATAGATGTGTATTTATGTACACTCCGAGGGGGGCGTTCACCTTTGAAAAAACTAAAGGTGAATCAAATAATACATAAATCACAATTTATGTATTGCAATAGCTCTTAAGTGTACGTATACATCGGTCTTTTGCTGCACGCTGGGGGCGGGTATTACCGGTAGCAGCTTCAGGTGCGTCGCATGGTTTCACTGCTTCCTCATCGTCACAGCCACCATCATCAGTCAGCAACGGAATGAGCGACGTAGAGTGACGTTTAACTAATTCTCTGGTACCTCCCTTAAAAATAGTTGCACCAGTGACTTCATTGTTGATGTTTGTAACAACAGACTGTACTATTCCCATTGGGTACTGAGAAATCTTAGTATTCGCCTCCCTCAGTAATACGATGTCGCCCCTTTTAATCAAATCATGTTTGACGGGCTTGTAGCGATCCCTCACGTCAACTGCTTGCTCAATCAAGGTGCTTAAAAATTCGCCATGATAGAGATCAATTAGAGATTGCCTCACTATCTGTAAATTCCTCGATGCATTTCTGGCGGAGTGAGGAGGACTTTCTGAACTCCAATCTGGATCGGCGTGATCAACATCTGCCTGTAAACTAGGGATCAAATTAATGGAAAGCATCTCGTGACCCCGCACCAAAATTTCCGGGGTAACAACTTTGAGAAAGTCATCACTCTCTAAATCCCTCAAGCTCTCTTTAAATGCGATAGGACGCTTATTGACCAAGTGAACAGTTTGGGCAATGAGGAATTCAAAATCTCTGAAATTCAAAATGTTATTCCTATTAGCACCAAATATGAGTCGTTTTGATAACTTAACGCAACTCTCTACCAACGATCCCAAGGAACTGTTCCCTTTAAAATACTGCTCAAATATTATCAGAGATACATTATTCTCCTCAAAATACCCAGCAGATTCAGGATCCTTCAAAAAATCTCTAATCATGTTAGCGCCAGCCACAAAGTTACTTCCTAAATCTGTTACTACGTACGTTGGAACTCCAAACTCAAAACAATGAATCTGAAATCCCCGCAAAAACTCCTTAACTGTAAGATCAATGCAAAGTTTCAAGTTGATAGCCCTAGTATAGGTACAAGTAATGCACAGAATGTAAACCTTCGATTTTACATTGTTGACTTTCACCTGGTAAGGTCCAAAAAAGTCCATATAAATATGTCGATAAGGAATTTGAGGCGGATTTATTCTATTTTCCCTGTAAGGGCTTTGATTAATCTGAATTGGTCTGGCTTTGAACCTACGGCAAACAATACAACGCCTAATCACCTTTTTAACAACTGAAAATAAATGTGGAATGTAAACCAATTTTCTCAACTCACTTATCACGTTGTAAACCCCTGAATGAGACATCTTATCATGAAAATATTCCACAAATAAATCAGTGAGTTTACTGCGTTTAACTAGTAATACCAGAAATATAGCGAGTTTGCCTTTAACCATTCTCCCAAATTTGCTCCTAACTCTCAATAATCCACGGTTATCCATAAACACATTCAACTGCTTAACTAAATTAGGGATATCTTTCACAAGTTTACTACCACCCTCAAAATAAGAAACTATATCATTATACCCCTTGCATTGATCATTCTTTATGAGAAAGTCCGTAGACTCTTTATAGAAATTATAATCAGTGGCATGAGATAGTTGCGCTAATTTAGCACGATGCTTCAGTTTGTTAATGAACATGAAAACCTTACTGTAAATGCCACGTAATTTAATGAATGAGGAGGAGTTTGTTAGATTTTCTTCATATCTCAAATCATCATGAGCAAAACTGGCAGATAGTACCTCTATGGGTTCAGATAGACTCACGTTAGGATTAGGTACAGTTACAGACATGATATCTTCTCTGCTAAGCTGGTCCTTAGTATCTATAAATGTAGGTCCTGAAATATAGCATGTCTGACTTAACATTTTATGAGAGAGACATCTAGTCATACAATCTGAAGGATTTTCCATCCCTGAAACAAAATTGAAAGTTATAGGAAATGTATCACACAGTTTACAAATCTTAAGCAGCCTATTCTGTATAAAAACAGATCGCTTTTGTGGCTTGTCTAATTTATTAACGTGTGCATTTATCCATGATAAGCATACCAAACTATCGGAATATACATACATGTCACTAATATCAATAGGACAAACGCACTGACTGCCACCTAGCTCATTGTATATATCCAATAAACACTCAACAGCTAGAACTATTCCCTGCATTTCTAACGAAGGGATACTCTTATCCTCCATTTGCTTGTTAACAATGCGATTTTTAGCTAGGAGAAAAGTAGTTTTATTAGTCTGAAGATCTTTGATGTAAACCACAACTCCGTATATGGTTTTACTACTGTCAGAAAATGCCAGCAGTCTGTACTTGCTATTTCTGTTGCCGACAAATCGTTCAATCTCTATTACTGGTGAAGAATTAGCTTGTCTGCAAATATTACACCACTCTCTCAGTAAATCTACGGAGAGTTTATCATCCCATCCTATGGAAGAATTGCATTGCAATTCGTGCAGAAACAAACGAGCTCTGTTTAACAACGGCCCGTTGTAGTTATAAATGTCGAACTGAGAAGCAACAGAGGATAATATGGAGCGCTTAGTATCAGCTTTTATATCCAAATTAATAGCTTTTGTTGCTAAGGTATCACTCTCTCTATTCCAATTTATTCCCAGCAACTTCACGGTACCGCTAGTTTCAGTATCTGCCATTTCATCAATGTCATTTTGAAGTAGTTTATCGTTACATATAAACTGTTGGAGTGGAAATCCAAATTCACCAAAAATAGGAGTCAATAAATTATAGTAATCTACTAATTCTTCCCTGCTAGTAGCAGTAACTGCAAGATTATCCATGTACGCTAATTGATAAATTAATTTCTTCATTTGAACGAATCTACGGTCCTCTCCCTCTACATTTAAAACTAAAATGTAATACAGGGCCAACATGAGGATAGTGGGGCTACAGCGTATACCAAAGCTCAGTCTAAGATGTCTGTAAGGAACTATCGTAAAATCCCTCTTAGTGACGTCACGGAACCAATAGAACAATAGACGGTTCATATCTACCTCGCTCAATGCAATGCAATTGAATGCTTTGACTATATCGAAACACAACAAAAAAGGATCAAAACGCAGGTGTAACAGTGACGATGAGAGTTTTTGATTGAGTGAAGGTCCACTATGTATAGCCTGGTTATGATTAACCGTAAGTTTGAAATCTGGGTTTTGTTCACAAACATTGGACATATAGACTACTCTGACCTTCGTGGTTTCTCTATTCAATTTATATACACCAAAGTGAGCTAAAAAGCTGTGGTTAGGATTTTCATTTGAGAATTGGTCGAAGTTGTGAATCCTTTCCACAATTCCTGCTTTTTCCTGATCTTTGAAAGTTTGATCTACCATTTTTAGAAGCATATCGTCTTTAACTAATTTCTTTAGATTTGCTTTTAACACTGCTTTTGCTAAGTTACTGTTCGTACCTAGCAGGTGTGACACTGAGCTATTCCATAGTAAAGGCATCACAATTCTACCATCTGAATTTATGCTTAAACTATTTAAAGCGAACTTTACAAGGGAATCATTGAGCTCAGAATCCTTATCATTACAATTTTCCTGGTCATAATTAGTGTAATAGTCACAATACTGAGACAGCATAAGCTCCTTTGCTTTCTCTAGGTTTGACAAATTAATTTGCCCTTTAGACATATTAAATGGTTTCAACTTACTATCTTCATTCTCCTTTCCTTCATTCAAAGACACATCGCTACAAATATTTGATGCGTGCAATTGCAAAGGGTTAAGAGGCAGATTATTAGATAGAGAAGTATTACACACCTTGTTTAGATTAGAGAGTAGTTCATTGGCGTCACCTCTCAGGAGTATGCCACATGGAGTAAGAGAGTACACAGATTTCTTATCATCTCCAATAACTACATCAGTTTCGGGCACGCAGTATGCTCCCTTTGTACCTAAGATGAACTTCAAATTTCCAACATTCGTAGAATTACAATTAATAAACCTGTCTGCTAGGAGCAAATCAAGTGTATTAAATTTATCAACAATGGACCCCAAACAATTAATCGTAAAATTAATGTTAATATTAGGAATAGTCATTGCCTCAATAATGTATTCACATTCACCAAATTTAGCTTTAATCTGAACAATTTTACTAGTGTACTTATGTTTCACATTTATTCCATTCAATTCTACAGAAACATTATCCTCAATAATTTTTAAGTTCAATCTCTCAGCCAAATCTGCTTCAATAAAGTTTGCCTGACTACCACAATCTTTCAAGGCTCTTACATGAGTCTCTCCTATAAACATAGAAAAAGTAGGCAAAATACAATTAGAAGATACTGTACCTGGAAATACATCAGATAGAATTGCAGCATGGTTACTAGTTCTTACGGGTTTATCGTTACGTGATTCTAATGCATTTTCATCGCACAAGAAAGATTGGTGCCATTTATTGCAATGTCTGCATCTGTTGTTCAATTTGAATTTGCAGTTATTAATTTGGTGGTTAATATAACCACATTTAACACAGCCATTCAATTCCTTCAAACGTTTAATCTTTTCTTTAGAGTCCCTGTACTTATCACACCTGTAAATAGGGTGGGTGGAGGGTTCATTTTTAGTTAAGGGACACAAAATACACTGTCTGAATTTACCATCACCACTAGCATTATAATTAACTCTAGCAGCAAATGCATTAGTATAACCATCCGTAATTGGTTTCATATCTTCATTTTGCCTAACAGGTTTTGATTTTTTAATAGCAATGTAATATCTTTCGGCTGCAATAAAAAACGTATCCATAATTACGTTAAAGGCCGGTTTATTAGTATTTGTGACATTAGTGAGCTGTTCTTGAAAAAGCTCGTTCAAACCCTGCCAAACAAAGAACTGGAGAAAATCGTCAATAGTGATATTAAGTTTTCGGATATTTTCTGACAAAACCCTAACCTTAGAAATATACTCAAATGGTTCACCCTTCATGGTTAGCTTCAATTCAGTTAGCTGCTTAATAGTATTGAAAGTTTGAGTTTCCTCAGAAGCAAGAGCTTTAATAAGTAAACATTTAGCATCTTTATAACCCTGTTTGTCTGCCTCAAGTGAATTTACGAGAATTAAAGCCTTACCACTCAATTGCTGTTTTAACAGCAGCAACTTGTCGTACTCAGAGTACTGGTATTTATTAATAGTATCTTCAAATTCAGAAAAAAATCTAGTTAGATCTTCACCATCGGTACTCATGAATTTCGGTAATGGAGCGATAGGACTACGTAATGCACTCGGCTGATTATTAACAGGGACAAAATTATTATTAGTGGAAGGAAGGATAGACTTAAGATTAGACACACAAATAGTTAAGTTATCTTCATAATCCTGACATTTTTCTAGCTCATCATCTCCCAATTTACCATCTTTATCAATGCAATACAAATGAATTTCCCCGTTTATACTCTCCGTATCAGCAAGGTAACTCTCAATCAAATCAAATTTTTCTTTGATCTCTTGGACTGTCAAATTAATGAAAAGCTCACGTGAATTAAACAGTTCAGTAATTTTCTTTCTCAGGTATTTACGTTTATTTACCAATATGGTAAACTCTTTAATATCTACCATTATTACGAATAATTTATGCTGTGCAAAAAACACACCATATAACAGTACACAATACACAAATGAAAGCACAAAATATAAATTTATAAATTAGAACAACATACGATGAAATCAGCCACCTCGATAGCCACCAGGAGCATGCACCCCCTATTAAGACACACAACAAAGACATACTGAAAGAAAACATTAATGAAGATTCAGGCACAGCAGCAGACTAGTCCCGCCGGAGGTTCCATGTACTGAAATAATAGCCTATTAACAAAACACTGAATAAGGATAAATGAAAGTTTAAATAACACCTATATTGTATTAGTTATCTATGAACAATTTAGGTTATAGTTCGTGATAATTGTCCAGAGTCTTGATATATAGTTTAGTCCCCGTGAAGAATGGCGATACGGGAACTCAGCACCAGCAACAGTGACTGTGGGAAATAAATTTTAAGAGATTTATAATATTAAATTTGTATAAATTAGAGATTAGGTTAAATTTATGGACTGTAAAAATTAGTAGCATTTTTAACAGAGACAGAATTTAATAATAGAATTTAATAGAATTTAATAATAGAATTTAACAGAATTTAACAAATAGAATTTAATAGAAATTTAATAGAAATTTAATAGAATTTTAACGATAGAAATTTAATAGAATTTAACGATAGAAATTTAATAGAATTTAACGATAGAAATTTAATAGAATTTAACGATAGAAATTTAATAGAATTTAACGATAGAAATTTAATAGAATTTTAGGAGTGAAGAATCGGTAGTTTCATAGTTAGGATTTATAGATATAAAAAATTGAAAACATTGAAAGTAGGATATATATAAAATGAGCCACCTAGTTGCTTTTATTTTTAATTTGGAACATAGTCTTATTATCTTATTATGAATGGAAATATATATACACAAACATAATTAATTAGAGATTCAAAACCAAATTGTGCGCCATGCGAATTAGTCTTACCTAAATCTCTAACAGATAAATCATGCCATAGCCGTCCTCCAGTCCATCGTGTCCCTTTCAGTGCCAGGTGTCCGGTTAACTAACGCCAGGTAACATGCCTCAACCGGCAACCGAGATGGCCTTCCTGTCTTCTTTAGCCCAACATATTTTAGCTAGTCTTCGAGACACGGATGTTTGAGGAAGTTGTTGTTGTTAGTAAGGGATTGTGGAGGTAACTGACCTGTGTCAGCATCAGCTATTTGAGGTTACCTAAGTCTGGTGGGAAAACCTCAGAACAAAGGTTAAGATATAGAGCTAACTCGCTGCGCGTCCAATTTGGTTTGAATTTAGACAATAAATAAAAGCGCAACGAGGTAGCTCATATATGTGGCATAATGAATGAATTAAGAAATTGAAATAGTTAGAATTTATAAATGTAAAGGGAATATTTAATTAAGGACATAAACTATTAAAACTTCAAGATATAATATATACACGCAACATATAATGAACAAATAAGATTAGAACAATAATTAAACAATAAACATATATACATAGATGTGTATTTATGTACACTCCGAGGGGGGCGTTCACCTTTGAAAAAAATAAAGGTGAATCAAATAATACATAAATCACAATTTATGTATCGCAATAGCTCTTAAGTGTACGTATACATCGGTCTTTTGCTGCACGCTGGGGGCGGGTATTACCGGTAGCAGCTTCAGGTGCGTCGCATGGTTTCACTGCTTCCTCATCGTCACAGCCACCATCATCAATCAGCAATGGAATGAGCGACGTAGAGTGACGTTTAACTAATTCTCTGGTACCTCCCTTAAAAATAGTTGCACCAGTGACTTCATTGTTGATGTTTGTAACAACAGACTGTACTATTCCCATTGGGTACTGAGAAATCTTAGTATTCGCCTCCCTCAGTAATACGATGTCGCCCCTTTTAATCAAATCATGTTTGACGGGCTTGTAGCGATCCCTCACGTCAACTGCTTGCTCAATCAAGGTGCTTAAAAATTCGCCATGATAGAGATCAATTAGAGATTGCCTCACTATCTGTAAATTCCTCGATGCATTTCTGGCGGAGTGAGGAGGACTTTCTGAACTCCAATCTGGATCGGCGTGATCAACATCTGCCTGTAAACTAGGGATCAAATTAATGGAAAGCATCTCGTGACCCCGCACCAAAATTTCCGGGGTAACAACTTTGAGAAAGTCGTCACTCTCTAAATCCCTCAAGCTCTCTTTAAATGCGATAGGACGCTTATTGACCAAGTGAACAGTTTGGGCAATGAGGAATTCAAAATCTCTAAAATTCAAAATGTTATTCCTAATAGCACCAAATATGAGTCGTTTTGATAACTTAACGCAACTCTCTACCAACGATCCCAAGGAACTGTTACCTTTAAAATACTGCTCAAATATTATCAGAGATACATTATTCTCCTCAAAATACCCAGCAGATTCAGGATCCTTCAAGAAATCTCTAATCATGTTAGCGCCAGCCACAAAGTTACTTCCTAAATCTGTTACTACGTACGTTGGAACTCCAAACTCAAAACAATGAATCTGAAATCCCCGCAAAAACTCCTTAACTGTAAGATCAATGCAAAGTTTCAAGTTGATAGCCCTAGTATAGGTCCAAGTAATGCACAGAATGTAAACCTTCGATTTTACATTGTTGACTTTCACCTGGTAAGGTCCAAAAAAGTCCATATAAATATGTCGATAAGGAATTTGAGGCGGATTTATTCTATTTTCCCTGTAAGGGCTTTGATTAATCTGAATTGGTCTGGCTTTGAACCTACGGCAAACAATACAACGCCTAATCACCTTTTTAACAACTGAAAATAAATGAGGAATGTAAACCAATTTTCTCAACTCACTTATCACGTTGTAAATCCCTGAATGAGACATCTTATCATGAAAATATTCCACAAATAAATCAGTGAGTTTACTGCGTTTAACTAGTAATACCGGAAATATAGCGAGTTTGCCTTTAACCATTCTCCCAAATTTGCTCCTAACTCTCAATAATCCACGGTTATCCATAAACACATTCAACTGCTTAACTAAATTAGGGATATCTTTCACAAGTTTACTACCACCCTCAAAATAAGAAACTATATCATTATACCCCTTGCATTGATCATTCTTTATGAGAAAGTCCGTAGACTCTTTATAGAAATTATAATCAGTGGCATGAGATAGTTGCGCTAATTTAGCACGATGCTTCAGTTTGTTAATGAACATGAAAACCTTACTGTAAATGCCACGTAATTTAATGAATGAGGAGGAGTTTGTTAGATTTTCTTCATATCTCAAATCATCATGAGCAAAACTGGCAGATAGTACCTCTATGGGTTCAGATAGACTCACGTTAGGATTAGGTACAGTTACAGACATGATATCTTCTCTGCTAAGCTGGTCCTTAGTATCTATAAATGTAGGTCCTGAAATATAGCATGTCTGACTTAACATTTTATGAGAGAGACATCTAGTCATACAATCTGAAGGATTTTCCATCCCTGAAACAAAATTGAAAGTTATAGGAAATGTATCACACAGTTTACAAATCTTAAGCAGCCTATTCTGTATAAAAACAGATCGCTTTTGTGGCTTGTCTAATTTATTAACGTGTGCATTTATCCATGATAAGCATACCAAACTATCGGAATATACATACATGTCACTAATATCAATAGGACAAACGCACTGACTGCCACCTAGCTCATTGTATATATCCAATAAACACTCAACAGCTAGAACTATTCCCTGCATTTCTAACGAAGGGATACTCTTATCCTCCATTTGCTGGTTAACAATGCGATTTTTAGCTAGGAGAAAAGTAGTTTTATTAGTCTGAAGATCTTTGATGTAAACCACAACTCCGTATATGGTTTTACTACTGTCAGAAAATGCCAGCAGTCTGTACTTGCTATTTCTGTTGCCGACAAATCGTTCAATCTCTATTACTGGTGAAGAATTAGCTTGTCTGCAAATATTACACCACTCTCTCAGTAAATCTACGGAGAGTTTATCATCCCATCCTATGGAAGAATTGCATTGCAATTCGTGCAGAAACAAACGAGCTCTGTTTAACAACGGCCCGTTGTAGTTATAAATGTCGAACTGAGAAGCAACAGAGGATAATATGGAGCGCTTAGTATCAGCTTTTATATCCAAATTAATAGCTTTTGTTGCTAAGGTATCACTCTCTCTATTCCAATTTATTCCCAGCAACTTCACGGTACCGCTAGTTTCAGTATCTGCCATTTCATCAATGTCATTTTGAAGTAGTTTATCGTTACATATAAACTGTTGGAGTGGAAATCCAAATTCACCAAAAATAGGAGTCAATAAATTATAGTAATCTACTAATTCTTCCCTGCTAGTAGCAGTAACTGCAAGATTATCCATGTACGCTAATTGATAAATTAATTTCTTCATTTGAACGAATCTACGGTCCTCTCCCTCTACATTTAAAACTAAAATGTAATACAGGGCCAACATGAGGATAGTGGGGCTACAGCGTATACCAAAGCTCAGTCTAAGATGTCTGTAAGGAACTATCGTAAAATCCCTCTTAGTGACGTCACGGAACCAATAGAACAATAGACGGTTCATATCTACCTCGCTCAATGCAATGCAATTGAATGCTTTGACTATATCGAAACACAACAAAAAAGGATCAAAACGCAGGTGTAACAGTGACGATGAGAGTTTTTGATTGAGTGAAGGTCCACTATGTATAGCCTGGTTATGATTAACCGTAAGTTTGAAATCTGGGTTTTGTTCACAAACATTGGACATATAGACTACTCTGACCTTCGTGGTTTCTCTATTCAATTTATATACACCAAAGTGAGCTAAAAAGCTGTGGTTAGGATTTTCATTTGAGAATTGGTCGAAGTTGTGAATCCTTTCCACAATTCCTGCTTTTTCCTGATCTTTGAAAGTTTGATCTACCATTTTTAGAAGCATATCGTCTTTAACTAATTTCTTTAGATTTGCTTTTAACACTGCTTTTGCTAAGTTACTGTTCGTACCTAGCAGGTGTGACACTGAGCTATTCCATAGTAAAGGCATCACAATTCTACCATCTGAATTTATGCTTAAACTATTTAAAGCGAACTTTACAAGGGAATCATTGAGCTCAGAATCCTTATCATTACAATTTTCCTGGTCATAATTAGTGTAATAGTCACAATACTGAGACAGCATAAGCTCCTTTGCTTTCTCTAGGTTTGACAAATTAATTTGCCCTTTAGACATATTAAATGGTTTCAACTTACTATCTTCATTCTCCTTTCCTTCATTCAAAGACACATCGCTACAAATATTTGATGCGTGCAATTGCAAAGGGTTAAGAGGCAGATTATTAGATAGAGAAGTATTACACACCTTGTTTAGATTAGAGAGTAGTTCATTGGCGTCACCTCTCAGGAGTATGCCACATGGAGTAAGAGAGTACACAGATTTCTTATCATCTCCAATAACTACATCAGTTTCGGGCACGCAGTATGCTCCCTTTGTACCTAAGATGAACTTCAAATTTCCAACATTCGTAGAATTACAATTAATAAACCTGTCTGCTAGGAGCAAATCAAGTGTATTAAATTTATCAACAATGGACCCCAAACAATTAATCGTAAAATTAATGTTAATATTAGGAATAGTCATAGCCTCAATAATGTATTCACATTCACCAAATTTAGCTTTAATCTGAACAATTTTACTAGTGTACTTATGTTTCACATTTATTCCATTCAATTCTACAGAAACATTATCCTCAATAATTTTTAAGTTCAATCTCTCAGCCAAATCTGCTTCAATAAAGTTTGCCTGACTACCACAATCTTTCAAGGCTCTTACATGAGTCTCTCCTATAAACATAGAAAAAGTAGGCAAAATACAATTAGAAGATACTGTACCTGGAAATACATCAGATAGAATTGCAGCATGGTTACTAGTTCTTACGGGTTTATCGTTACGTGATTCTAATGCATTTTCATCGCACAAGAAAGATTGGTGCCATTTATTGCAATGTCTGCATCTGTTGTTCAATTTGAATTTGCAGTTATTAATTTGGTGGTTAATATAACCACATTTAACACAGCCATTCAATTCCTTCAAACGTTTAATCTTTTCTTTAGAGTCCCTGTACTTATCACACCTGTAAATAGGGTGGGTGGAGGGTTCATTTTTAGTTAAGGGACACAAAATACACTGTCTGAATTTACCATCACCACTAGCATTATAATTAACTCTAGCAGCAAATGCATTAGTATAACCATCCGTAATTGGTTTCATATCTTCATTTTGCCTAACAGGTTTTGATTTTTTAATAGCAATGTAATATCTTTCGGCTGCAATAAAAAACGTATCCATAATAACGTTAAAGGCCGGTTTATTAGTATTTGTGACATTAGTGAGCTGTTCTTGAAAAAGCTCGTTCAAACCCTGCCAAACAAAGAACTGGAGAAAATCGTCAATAGTGATATTAAGTTTTCGGATATTTTCTGACAAAACCCTAACCTTAGAAATATACTCAAATGGTTCACCCTTCATGGTTAGCTTCAATTCAGTTAGCTGCTTAATAGTATTGAAAGTTTGAGTTTCCTCAGAAGCAAGAGCTTTAATAAGTAAACATTTAGCATCTTTATAACCCTGTTTGTCTGCCTCAAGTGAATTTACGAGAATTAAAGCCTTACCACTCAATTGCTGTTTTAACAGCAGCAACTTGTCGTACTCAGAGTACTGGTATTTATTAATAGTATCTTCAAATTCAGAAAAAAATCTAGTTAGATCTTCACCATCGGTACTCATGAATTTCGGTAATGGAGCGATAGGACTACGTAATGCACTCGGCTGATTATTAACAGGGACAAAATTATTATTAGTGGAAGGAAGGATAGACTTAAGATTAGACACACAAATAGTTAAGTTATCTTTATAATCCTGACATTTTTCTAGCTCATCATCTCCCAATTTACCATCTTTATCAATGCAATACAAATGAATTTCCCCGTTTATACTCTCCGTATCAGCAAGGTAACTCTCAATCAAATCAAATTTTTCTTTGATCTCTTGGACTGTCAAATTAATGAAAAGCTCACGTGAATTAAACAGTTCAGTAATTTTCTTTCTCAGGTATTTACGTTTATTTACCAATATGGTAAACTCTTTAATATCTACCATTATTACGAATAATTTATGCTGTGCAAAAAACACACCATATAACAGTACACAATACACAAATGAAAGCACAAAATATAAATTTATAAATTAGAACAACATACGATGAAATCAGCCACCTCGATAGCCACCAGGAGCATGCACCCCCTATTAAGACACACAACAAAGACATACTGAAAGAAAACATTAATGAGGATTCAGGCACAGCAGCAGACTAGTCCCGCCGGAGGTTCCATGTACTGAAATAATAGCCTATTAACAAAACACTGAATAAGGATAAATGAAAGTTTAAATAACACCTATATTGTATTAGTTATCTATGAACAATTTAGGTTATAGTTCGTGATAATTGTCCAGAGTCTTGATATATAGTTTAGTCCCCGTGAAGAATGGCGATACGGGAACTCAGCACCAGCAACAGTGACTGTGGGAAATAAATTTTAAGAGATTTATAATATTAAACTTGTATAAATTGGAGATTAGGTTAAATTTATGGACTGTAAAAATTAGTAGCATTTTTAACAGAGACAGAATTTAATAATAGAATTTAATAGAATTTAATAATAGAATTTAACAGAATTTAACAAATAGAATTTAATAGAAATTTAATAGAAATTTAATAGAATTTTAACGATAGAAATTTAATAGAATTTAACGATAGAAATTTAATAGAATTTAACGATAGAAATTTAATAGAATTTAACGATAGAAATTTAATAGAATTTTAGGAGTGAAGAATCGGTAGTTTCATAGTTAGGATTTATAGATATAAAAAATTGAAAACATTGAAAGTAGGATATATATAAAATGAGCCACCTAGTTGCTTTTATTTTTAATTTGGAACATAGTCTTATTATCTTATTATGAATGGAAATATATATACACAAACATAATTAATTAGAGATTCAAAACCAAATTGTGCGCCATGCGAATTAGTCTTACCTAAATCTCTAACAGATAAATCATGCCATAGCCGTCCTCCAGTCCATCGTGTCCCTTTCAGTGCCAGGTGTCCGGTTAACTAACGCCAGGTAACATGCCTCAACCGGCAACCGAGATGGCCTTCCTGTCTCCTTTAGCCCAACATATTTTAGCTAGTCTTCGAGACACGGATGTTTGAGGAAGTTGTTGTTGTTAGTAAGGGATTGTGGAGGTAACTGACCTGTGTCAGCATCAGCTGTTTGAGGTTACCTAAGTCTGGTGGGAAAACCTCAGAACAAAGGTTAAGATATAGAGCTAACTCGCTGCGCGTCCAATTTGGTTTGAATTTAGACAATAAATAAAAGCGCAACGAGGTAGCTCATATATGTGGCATAATGAATGAATTAAGAAATTGAAATAGTTAGAATTTATAAATGTAAAGGGAATATTTAATTAAGGACATAAACTATTAAAACTTCAAGATATAATATATACACGCAACATATAATGAACAAATAAGATAAGAACAATAATTAAACAATAAACATATATACATAGATGTGTATTTATGTACACTCCGAGGGGGGCGTTCACCTTTGAAAAAAATAAAGGTGAATCAAATAATACATAAATCACAATTTATGTATTGCAATAGCTCTTAAGTGTACGTATACATCGGTCTTTTGCTGCACGCTGGGGGCGGGTATTACCGGTAGCAGCTTCAGGTGCGTCGCATGGTTTCACTGCTTCCTCATCGTCACAGCCACCATCATCAGTCAGCAACGGAATGAGCGACGTAGAGTGACGTTTAACTAATTCTCTGGTACCTCCCTTAAAAATAGTTGCACCAGTGACTTCATTGTTGATGTTTGTAACAACAGACTGTACTATTCCCATTGGGTACTGAGAAATCTTAGTATTCGCCTCCCTCAGTAATACGATGTCGTCCCTTTTAATCAAATCATGTTTGACGGGCTTGTAGCGATCCCTCACGTCAACTGCTTGCTCAATCAAGGTGCTTAAAAATTCGCCATGATAGAGATCAATTAGAGATTGCCTCACTATCTGTAAATTCCTCGATGCATTTCTGGCGGAGTGAGGAGGACTTTCTGAACTCCAATCTGGATCGGCGTGATCAACATCTGCCTGTAAACTAGGGATCAAATTAATGGAAAGCATCTCGTGACCCCGCACCAAAATTTCCGGGGTAACAACTTTGAGAAAGTCATCACTCTCTAAATCCCTCAAGCTCTCTTTAAATGCGATAGGACGCTTATTGACCAAGTGAACAGTTTGGGCAATGAGGAATTCAAAATCTCTGAAATTCAAAATGTTATTCCTATTAGCACCAAATATGAGTCGTTTTGATAACTTAACGCAACTCTCTACCAACGATCCCAAGGAACTGTTCCCTTTAAAATACTGCTCAAATATTATCAGAGATACATTATTCTCCTCAAAATACCCAGCAGATTCAGGATCCTTCAAAAAATCTCTAATCATGTTAGCGCCAGCCACAAAGTTACTTCCTAAATCTGTTACTACGTACGTTGGAACTCCAAACTCAAAACAATGAATCTGAAATCCCCGCAAAAACTCCTTAACTGTAAGATCAATGCAAAGTTTCAAGTTGATAGCCCTAGTATAGGTACAAGTAATGCACAGAATGTAAACCTTCGATTTTACATTGTTGACTTTCACCTGGTAAGGTCCAAAAAAGTCCATATAAATATGTCGATAAGGAATTT
The DNA here is from genome assembly GCA_947561585.1 of Caprella mutica. Classification (NCBI taxonomy): domain Eukaryota; kingdom Metazoa; phylum Arthropoda; class Malacostraca; order Amphipoda; family Caprellidae; genus Caprella; species Caprella mutica. Next base: position 36,172 of record CANNZV010001184.1, on the reverse strand, counting down.
GAGGCGGATTTATTCTATTTTCCCTGTAAGGGCTTTGATTAATCTGAATTGGTCTGGCTTTGAACCTACGGCAAACAATACAACGCCTAATCACCTTTTTAACAACTGAAAATAAATGAGGAATGTAAACCAATTTTCTCAACTCACTTATCACGTTGTAAACCCCTGAATGAGACATCTTATCATGAAAATATTCCACAAATAAATCAGTGAGTTTACTGCGTTTAACTAGTAATACCGGAAATATAGCGAGTTTGCCTTTAACCATTCTCCCAAATTTGCTCCTAACTCTCAATAATCCACGGTTATCCATAAACACATTCAACTGCTTAACTAAATTAGGGATATCTTTCACAAGTTTACTACCACCCTCAAAATAAGAAACTATATCATTATACCCCTTGCATTGATCATTCTTTATGAGAAAGTCCGTAGACTCTTTATAGAAATTATAATCAGTGGCATGAGATAGTTGCGCTAATTTAGCACGATGCTTCAGTTTGTTAATGAACATGAAAACCTTACTGTAAATGCCACGTAATTTAATGAATGAGGAGGAGTTTGTTAGATTTTCTTCATATCTCAAATCATCATGAGCAAAACTGGCAGATAGTACCTCTATGGGTTCAGATAGACTCACGTTAGGATTAGGTACAGTTACAGACATGATATCTTCTCTGCTAAGCTGGTCCTTAGTATCTATAAATGTAGGTCCTGAAATATAGCATGTCTGACTTAACATTTTATGAGAGAGACATCTAGTCATACAATCTGAAGGATTTTCCATCCCTGAAACAAAATTGAAAGTTATAGGAAATGTATCACACAGTTTACAAATCTTAAGCAGCCTATTCTGTATAAAAACAGATCGCTTTTGTGGCTTGTCTAATTTATTAACGTGTGCATTTATCCATGATAAGCATACCAAACTATCGGAATATACATACATGTCACTAATATCAATAGGACAAACGCACTGACTGCCACCTAGCTCATTGTATATATCCAATAAACACTCAACAGCTAGAACTATTCCCTGCATTTCTAACGAAGGGATACTCTTATCCTCCATTTGCTTGTTAACAATGCGATTTTTAGCTAGGAGAAAAGTAGTTTTATTAGTCTGAAGATCTTTGATGTAAACCACAACTCCGTATATGGTTTTACTACTGTCAGAAAATGCCAGCAGTCTGTACTTGCTATTTCTGTTGCCGACAAATCGTTCAATCTCTATTACTGGTGAAGAATTAGCTTGTCTGCAAATATTACACCACTCTCTCAGTAAATCTACGGAGAGTTTATCATCCCATCCTATGGAAGAATTGCATTGCAATTCGTGCAGAAACAAACGAGCTCTGTTTAACAACGGCCCGTTGTAGTTATAAATGTCGAACTGAGAAGCAACAGAGGATAATATGGAGCGCTTAGTATCAGCTTTTATATCCAAATTAATAGCTTTTGTTGCTAAGGTATCACTCTCTCTATTCCAATTTATTCCCAGCAACTTCACGGTACCGCTAGTTTCAGTATCTGCCATTTCATCAATGTCATTTTGAAGTAGTTTATCGTTACATATAAACTGTTGGAGTGGAAATCCAAATTCACCAAAAATAGGAGTCAATAAATTATAGTAATCTACTAATTCTTCCCTGCTAGTAGCAGTAACTGCAAGATTATCCATGTACGCTAATTGATAAATTAATTTCTTCATTTGAACGACTCTACGGTCCTCTCCCTCTACATTTAAAACTAAAATGTAATACAGGGCCAACATGAGGATAGTGGGGCTACAGCGTATACCAAAGCTCAGTCTAAGATGTCTGTAAGGAACTATCGTAAAATCCCTCTTAGTGACGTCACGGAACCAATAGAACAATAGACGGTTCATATCTACCTCGCTCAATGCAATGCAATTGAATGCTTTGACTATATCGAAACACAACAAAAAAGGATCAAAACGCAGGTGTAACAGTGACGATGAGAGTTTTTGATTGAGTGAAGGTCCACTATGTATAGCCTGGTTATGATTAACCGTAAGTTTGAAATCTGGGTTTTGTTCACAAACATTGGACATATAGACTACTAGTACTCTGACCTTCGTGGTTTCTCTATTCAATTTATATACACCAAAGTGAGCTAAAAAGCTGTGGTTAGGATTTTCATTTGAGAATTGGTCGAAGTTGTGAATCCTTTCCACAATTCCTGCTTTTTCCTGATCTTTGAAAGTTTGATCTACCATTTTTAGAAGCATATCGTCTTTAACTAATTTCTTTAGATTTGCTTTTAACACTGCTTTTGCTAAGTTACTGTTCGTACCTAGCAGGTGTGACACTGAGCTATTCCATAGTAAAGGCATCACAATTCTACCATCTGAATTTATGCTTAAACTATTTAAAGCGAACTTTACAAGGGAATCATTGAGCTCAGAATCCTTATCATTACAATTTTCCTGGTCATAATTAGTGTAATAGTCACAATACTGAGACAGCATAAGCTCCTTTGCTTTCTCTAGGTTTGACAAATTAATTTGCCCTTTAGACATATTAAATGGTTTCAACTTACTATCTTCATTCTCCTTTCCTTCATTCAAAGACACATCGCTACAAATATTTGATGCGTGCAATTGCAAAGTGTTAAGAGGCAGATTATTAGATAGAGAAGTATTACACACCTTGTTTAGATTAGAGAGTAGTTCATTGGCGTCACCTCTCAGGAGTATGCCACATGGAGTAAGAGAGTACACAGATTTCTTATCATCTCCAATAACTACATCAGTTTCGGGCACGCAGTATGCTCCCTTTGTACCTAAGATGAACTTCAAATTTCCAACATTCGTAGAATTACAATTAATAAACCTGTCTGCTAGGAGCAAATCAAGTGTATTAAATTTATCAACAATGGACCCCAAACAATTAATCGTAAAATTAATGTTAATATTAGGAATAGTCATAGCCTCAATAATGTATTCACATTCACCAAATTTAGCTTTAATCTGAACAATTTTACTAGTGTACTTATGTTTCACATTTATTCCATTCAATTCTACAGAAACATTATCCTCAATAATTTTTAAGTTCAATCTCTCAGCCAAATCTGCTTCAATAAAGTTTGCCTGACTACCACAATCTTTCAAGGCTCTTACATGAGTCTCTCCTATAAACATAGAAAAAGTAGGCAAAATACAATTAGAAGATACTGTACCTGGAAATACATCAGATAGAATTGCAGCATGGTTACTAGTTCTTACGGGTTTATCGTTACGTGATTCTAATGCATTTTCATCGCACAAGAAAGATTGGTGCCATTTATTGCAATGTCTGCATCTGTTGTTCAATTTGAATTTGCAGTTATTAATTTGGTGGTTAATATAACCACATTTAACACAGCCATTCAATTCCTTCAAACGTTTAATCTTTTCTTTAGAGTCCCTGTACTTATCACACCTGTAAATAGGGTGGGTAGAGGGTTCATTTTTAGTTAAGGGACACAAAATACACTGTCTGAATTTACCATCACCACTAGCATTATAATTAACTCTAGCAGCAAATGCATTAGTATAACCATCCGTAATTGGTTTCATATCTTCATTTTGCCTAACAGGTTTTGATTTTTTAATAGCAATGTAATATCTTTCGGCTGCAATAAAAAACGTATCCATAATTACGTTAAAGGCCGGTTTATTAGTATTTGTGACATTAGTGAGCTGTTCTTGAAAAAGCTCGTTCAAACCCTGCCAAACAAAGAACTGGAGAAAATCGTCAATAGTGATATTAAGTTTTCGGATATTTTCTGACAAAACCCTAACCTTAGAAATATACTCAAATGGTTCACCCTTCATGGTTAGCTTCAATTCAGTTAGCTGCTTAATAGTATTGAAAGTTTGAGTTTCCTCAGAAGCAAGAGCTTTAATAAGTAAACATTTAGCATCTTTATAACCCTGTTTGTCTGCCTCAAGTGAATTTACGAGAATTAAAGCCTTACCACTCAATTGCTGTTTTAACAGCAGCAACTTGTCGTACTCAGAGTACTGGTATTTATTAATAGTATCTTCAAATTCAGAAAAAAATCTAGTTAGATCTTCACCATCGGTACTCATGAATTTCGGTAATGGAGCGATAGGACTACGTAATGCACTCGGCTGGTTATTAACAGGGACAAAATTATTATTAGTGGAAGGAAGGATAGACTTAAGATTAGACACACAAATAGTTAAGTTATCTTTATAATCCTGACATTTTTCTAGCTCATCATATCCCAATTTACCATCTTTATCAATGTAATACAAATGAATTTCCCCGTTTATACTCTCCGTATCAGCAAGGTAACTCTCAATCAAATCAAATTTTTCTTTGATCTCTTGGACTGTCAAATTAATGAAAAGCTCACGTGAATTAAACAGTTCAGTAATTTTCTTTCTCAGGTATTTACGTTTATTTACCAATATGGTAAACTCTTTAATATCTACCATTATTACGAATAATTTATGCTGTGCAAAAAACACACCATATAACAGTACACAATACACAAATGAAAGCACAAAATATAAATTTATAAATTAGAACAACATACGATGAAATCAGCCACCTCGATAGCCACCAGGAGCATGCACCCCCTATTAAGACACACAACAAAGACATACTGAAAGAAAACATTAATGAAGATTCAGGCACAGCAGCAGACTAGTCCCGCCGGAGGTTCCATGTACTGAAATAATAGCCTATTAACAAAACACTGAATAAGGATAAATGAAAGTTTAAATAACACCTATATTGTATTAGTTATCTATGAACAATTTAGGTTATAGTTCGTGATAATTGTCCAGAGTCTTGATATATAGTTTAGTCCCCGTGAAGAATGGCGATACGGGAACTCAGCACCAGCAACAGTGACTGTGGGAAATAAATTTTAAGAGATTTATAATATTAAACTTGTATAAATTGGAGATTAGGTTAAATTTATGGACTGTAAAAATTAGTAGCATTTTTAACAGAGACAGAATTTAATAATAGAATTTAATAGAATTTAATAATAGAATTTAACAGAATTTAACAAATAGAATTTAATAGAAATATAATAGAAATTTAATAGAATTTTAACGATAGAAATTTAATAGAATTTAACGATAGAAATTTAATAGAATTTAACGATAGAAATTTAATAGAATTTAACGATAGAAATTTAATAGAATTTTAGGAGTGAAGAATCGGTAGTTTCATAGTTAGGATTTATAGATATAAAAAATTGAAAACATTGAAAGTAGGATATATATAAAATGAGCCACCTAGTTGCTTTTATTTTTAATTTGGAACATAGTCTTATTATCTTATTATGAATGGAAATATATATACACAAACATAATTAATTAGAGATTCAAAACCAAATTGTGCGCCATGCGAATTAGTCTTACCTAAATCTCTAACAGATAAATCATGCCATAGCCGTCCTCCAGTCCATCGTGTCCCTTTCAGTGCCAGGTGTCCGGTTAACTAACGCCAGGTAACATGCCTCAACCGGTAACCGAGATGGCCTTCCTGTCTCCTTTAGCCCAACATATTTTAGCTAGTCTTCGAGACACGGATGTTTGAGGAAGTTGTTGTTGTTAGTAAGGGATTGTGGAGGTAACTGACCTGTGTCAGCATCAGCTATTTGAGGTTACCTAAGTCTGGTGGGAAAACCTCAGAACAAAGGTTAAGATATAGAGCTAACTCGCTGCGCGTCCAATTTAGTTTGAATTTAGACAATAAATAAAAGCGCAACGAGGTAGCTCATATATGTGGCATAATGAATGAATTAAGAAATTGAAATAGTTAGAATTTATAAATGTAAAGGGAATATTTAATTAAGGACATAAACTATTAAAACTTCAAGATATAATATATACACGCAACATATAATGAACAAATAAGATTAGAACAATAATTAAACAATAAACATATATACATAGATGTGTATTTATGTACACTCCGAGGGGGGCGTTCACCTTTGAAAAAAATAAAGGTGAATCAAATAATACATAAATCACAATTTATGTATCGCAATAGCTCTTAAGTGTACGTATACATCGGTCTTTTGCTGCACGCTGGGGGCGGGTATTACCGGTAGCAGCTTCAGGTGCGTCGCATGGTTTCACTGCTTCCTCATCGTCACAGCCACCATCATCAATCAGCAATGGAATGAGCGACGTAGAGTGACGTTTAACTAATTCTCTGGTACCTCCCTTAAAAATAGTTGCACCAGTGACTTCATTGTTGATGTTTGTAACAACAGACTGTACTATTCCCATTGGGTACTGAGAAATCTTAGTATTCGCCTCCCTCAGTAATACGATGTCGCCCCTTTTAATCAAATCATGTTTGACGGGCTTGTAGCGATCCCTCACGTCAACTGCTTGCTCAATCAAGGTGCTTAAAAATTCGCCATGATAGAGATCAATTAGAGATTGCCTCACTATCTGTAAATTCCTCGATGCATTTCTGGCGGAGTGAGGAGGACTTTCTGAACTCCAATCTGGATCGGCGTGATCAACATCTGCCTGTAAACTAGGGATCAAATTAATGGAAAGCATCTCGTGACCCCGCACCAAAATTTCCGGGGTAACAACTTTGAGAAAGTCGTCACTCTCTAAATCCCTCAAGCTCTCTTTAAATGCGATAGGACGCTTATTGACCAAGTGAACAGTTTGGGCAATGAGGAATTCAAAATCTCTAAAATTCAAAATGTTATTCCTAATAGCACCAAATATGAGTCGTTTTGATAACTTAACGCAACTCTCTACCAACGATCCCAAGGAACTGTTACCTTTAAAATACTGCTCAAATATTATCAGAGATACATTATTCTCCTCAAAATACCCAGCAGATTCAGGATCCTTCAAGAAATCTCTAATCATGTTAGCGCCAGCCACAAAGTTACTTCCTAAATCTGTTACTACGTACGTTGGAACTCCAAACTCAAAACAATGAATCTGAAATCCCCGCAAAAACTCCTTAACTGTAAGATCAATGCAAAGTTTCAAGTTGATAGCCCTAGTATAGGTACAAGTAATGCACAGAATGTAAACCTTCGATTTTACATTGTTGACTTTCACCTGGTAAGGTCCAAAAAAGTCCATATAAATATGTCGATAAGGAATTTGAGGCGGATTTATTCTATTTTCCCTGTAAGGGCTTTGATTAATCTGAATTGGTCTGGCTTTGAACCTACGGCAAACAATACAACGCCTAATCACCTTTTTAACAACTGAAAATAAATGAGGAATGTAAACCAATTTTCTCAACTCACTTATCACGTTGTAAACCCCTGAATGAGACATCTTATCATGAAAATATTCCACAAATAAATCAGTGAGTTTACTGCGTTTAACTAGTAATACCGGAAATATAGCGAGTTTGCCTTTAACCATTCTCCCAAATTTGCTCCTAACTCTCAATAATCCACGGTTATCCATAAACACATTCAACTGCTTAACTAAATTAGGGATATCTTTCACAAGTTTACTACCACCCTCAAAAATAAGAAACTATATCATTATACCCCTTGCATTGATCATTCTTTATGAGAAAGTCCGTAGACTCTTTATAGAAATTATAATCAGTGGCATGAGATAGTTGCGCTAATTTAGCACGATGCTTCAGTTTGTTAATGAACATGAAAACCTTACTGTAAATGCCACGTAATTTAATGAATGAGGAGGAGTTTGTTAGATTTTCTTCATATCTCAAATCATCATGAGCAAAACTGGCAGATAGTACCTCTATGGGTTCAGATAGACTCACGTTAGGATTAGGTACAGTTACAGACATGATATCTTCTCTGCTAAGCTGGTCCTTAGTATCTATAAATGTAGGTCCTGAAATATAGCATGTCTGACTTAACATTTTATGAGAGAGACATCTAGTCATACAATCTGAAGGATTTTCCATCCCTGAAACAAAATTGAAAGTTATAGAAAATGTATCACACAGTTTACAAATCTTAAGCAGCCTATTCTGTATAAAAACAGATCGCTTTTGTGGCTTGTCTAATTTATTAACGTGTGCATTTATCCATGATAAGCATACCAAACTATCGGAATATACATACATGTCACTAATATCAATAGGACAAACGCACTGACTGCCACCTAGCTCATTGTATATATCCAATAAACACTCAACAGCTAGAACTATTCCCTGCATTTCTAACGAAGGGATACTCTTATCCTCCATTTGCTTGTTAACAATGCGATTTTTAGCTAGGAGAAAAGTAGTTTTATTAGTCTGAAGATCTTTGATGTAAACCACAACTCCGTATATGGTTTTACTACTGTCAGAAAATGCCAGCAGTCTGTACTTGCTATTTCTGTTGCCGACAAATCGTTCAATCTCTATTACTGGTGAAGAATTAGCTTGTCTGCAAATATTACACCACTCTCTCAGTAAATCTACGGAGAGTTTATCATCCCATCCTATGGAAGAATTGCATTGCAATTCGTGCAGAAACAAACGAGCTCTGTTTAACAACGGCCCGTTGTAGTTATAAATGTCGAACTGAGAAGCAACAGAGGATAATATGGAGCGCTTAGTATCAGCTTTTATATCCAAATTAATAGCTTTTGTTGCTAAGGTATCACTCTCTCTATTCCAATTTATTCCCAGCAACTTCACGGTACCGCTAGTTTCAGTATCTGCCATTTCATCAATGTCATTTTGAAGTAGTTTATCGTTACATATAAACTGTTGGAGTGCAAATCCAAATTCACCAAAAATAGGAGTCAATAAATTATAGTAATCTACTAATTCTTCCCTGCTAGTAGCAGTAACTGCAAGATTATCCATGTACGCTAATTGATAAATTAATTTCTTCATTTGAACGACTCTACGGTCCTCTCCCTCTACATTTAAAACTAAAATGTAATACAGGGCCAACATGAGGATAGTGGGGCTACAGCGTATACCAAAGCTCAGTCTAAGATGTCTGTAAGGAACTATCGTAAAATCCCTCTTAGTGACGTCACGGAACCAATAGAACAATAGACGGTTCATATCTACCTCGCTCAATGCAATGCAATTGAATGCTTTGACTATATCGAAACACAACAAACAAGGATCAAAACGCAGGTGTAACAGTGACGATGAGAGTTTTTGATTGAGTGAAGGTCCACTATGTATAGCCTGGTTATGATTAACCGTAAGTTTGAAATCTGGGTTTTGTTCACAAACATTGGACATATAGACTACTCTGACCTTCGTGGTTTCTCTATTCAATTTATATACACCAAAGTGAGCTAAAAAGCTGTGGTTAGGATTTTCATTTGAGAATTGGTCGAAGTTGTGAATCCTTTCCACAATTCCTGCTTTTTCCTGATTTTTGAAAGTTTGATCTACCATTTTTAAAAGCATATCGTCTTTAACTAATTTCTTTAGATTTGCTTTTAACACTGCTTTTGCTAAGTTACTGTTCGTACCTAGTAGGTGTGACACTGAGCTATTCCATAGTAAAGGCATCACAATTCTACCATCTGAATTTATGCTTAAACTATTTAAAGCAAACTTTACAAGGGAATCATTGAGCTCAGAATCCTTATCATTACAATTTTCCTGGTCATAATTAGTGTAATAGTCACAATACTGAGACAGCATAAGCTCCTTTGCTTTCTCTAGGTTTGACAAATTAATTTGCCCTTTAGACATATTAAATGGTTTCAACTTACTATCTTCATTCTCCTTTCCTTCATTCAAAGACACATCGCTACAAATATTTGATGCGTGCAATTGCAAAGGAATAAGAGGCAGATTATTAGATAGAGAAGTATTACACACCTTGTTTAGATTAGAGAGTAGTTCATTGGCGTCACCTCTCAGGAGTATTGACTTCATTTGATTTTAACTTCATTTATTGTTTACTTCATTTGATGTTAACTTCATTTGTTGTTTACTTCATTTGATGTTGACTTCATTTGATGTTGACTTCATTTGATGTTTACTTCATTTGATGTTTACTTCATTTGATGTTTATTTCATCTAATGCTTACTTCATTTGATGTTACTTCATTCGATGTTGACTTCATTTGATGTTGACTTCATTTGTTGTTTACTTCATTTGATGTTTACTTCATTTGATATTGACTTTATTTGATGTTGACATTTGTTGTTCACTTCATTTGTTGCTTACTTCATCCGATGTTTACTTCATTTGATGTTTACTTCATTTGATGTTTACTTCATTTGATGTTTACTTCATTTGATGTTTACTTCATTTGATGTTTACTTCATTTGATGTTTACTTCATTTTTTGCTTACTTCATTTGTTGTTTACTTTATTTGATGTTTAGTTCATTTGATGTTTACATTATTTGATGTTTACTTCATCTAATGTTGACTTTATTTGATGTTGACTTCATTTGTTGCAATTACTTCATTTGATGTTGACTTCATTTGATGTTTACTTCATCTAATGTTGACTTCATTTGATGTTGACTTCATCTGATGTTTACTTCATTTGATGTTTACTTCATTTGTTGTTTACTTCATTTGATATTTATTTCATCTAATGTTGACTTCATTTGTGGTTTACTTCATTTGATGTTAACTTCATTTGATGTTTACTTTATTTGTTGTTTACTTCATTTGATATTTATTTCATTTGATGTTGGATTCATTTGTGGTTTACCTCATTTGTTGTTTACTTCATTTGTTATTTACTTCACTTGTTGTTTACTTCATTTGATGTTTACTTCTTTTGATGTTTACTTCATTTGATGTTTACTTCATTTGATGTTGACTTCATTTGCTGTTTACCTCATTTGTTGTTTACTTCATTTGATGTTTACTTCATTTGATGTTTACTTCATTTTATGTTTACTTCATTTGATGTTTGCTTCATTTGATATTTACTTCATTTGATGTTTACTTAATTTGATGTTTACTTCATTTGATGTTTACTTAATTTGATGTTTACTTCATTTGATGTTTACTTGTTATATAACCACACTGTATTTGAAATAACCAAACATTTCTCGTTATATAACCACACTGTATGTGGATTAACCACACACGTTTCGTTATATAACCACACTGTATTTGAAATAACCACACATGTCTCGTTATATAACCACACTGTATGTGGAATAACCACACATGTCTCGTTATATAACCACACTGTATGTGGAGTAACCACACATGTCTCGTTATATAACCACACTGTATGTGAAATAACCACACGTATATATCGTTATATAACCACACTGTATGTGGAATAACCACACACGTCTCGTTATATAACCACACTGTATGTGGAATAACCACACATGTCTCGTTATATAACCACACTGTATGTGGAGTAACCACACATGTCTCGTAATATAACCACACTGTATGTGGAATAACCACACATGTCTCGTTATATAACCACACTGTATGTGGAATAACCATCACATGTTGTTGAATATTTCAATTTTTGTAGTGTATAGAATTTAATCCTTTCAAATTAATAGTTTATATTCCTAATATTCAAATAGTTTATACTTATACTTAAAATCTAGCCTTAGAAATGTATACTTTTCCATTAGGTATTTACTATTTAGTCTTTGGAGAGTTCATATCTGCTTGTGACCTCTCTACCATTCTTTATTATTGAATATTCTTGATTGTACGAAAATGTAAATACTTATATTGTCTTTTGTTACAGGCTGCATAAGTGTACGTGGTAGTTGTCATGTTCTATCATTTCTAAATTAAAATAGTAAAGTGAGAGATTGTTTCAGTTCATTAAAACCTAGTAATTTCCGTTAAATGAAGTGAATGAACGTGTGGAAATTAACTATTAATTTCCATTCCACTCTACGAATTGTTTCATGGTGCCGTGAACTGTGAGGTCAAGGTAAAATGTCTGAAACTCAACGAAGAGAAGGCTACAAGGCTAGAATTGCTACCCTAATTCAGAATCTGAAGATCGAGCTGGCCAACGAAGAGATAAACATTTTATCCGTAAGTTCTCTGAAACATGAGATTATACGACAACGAGATATAATTCTTAGCTTGGATACCAACATTCTACTTAAACTTGAAAGTGAAGAAGCAATAAACTCTGAAATTAATAATGCTTCCGATTACCAAATACAAATTGGTGCAGCCATCATGGAAGCCAATGTTGTATATTATAATTCCTTAACTGACTTCGAATCCATTCTTGCTTGATTTCAATATTAATTTATATGAATTCTTGACCATTACAATGAGTTATCGAGCAATGAGTGGATTCGCCGTCCTCTGTTTTCCCCTGTTTTACCTGCAGAAATCTGGCAACATCTTATTTCGCACCTGTGATTGTGGAATGTTTGGGGCTAAAAGTCAGTTGTCATCTCCTCCTCCTACGGTGAACATTCAAACAGCTATCAGTCTCCATATGTCATTCCTATCTTCAGCTCATCTAAGTGCTTACCTAGCTAGGGTTTAATCCACTATATTTGAATGCGGAACTTTAACTAACGATTGCAATATGAGACCTCTAATGGAGACCCATATTTTGAACATGGAGTGAGAGATATGTCATGCCCGAGGAGCGATGAACTGGCCACTGGTGAAACCCTAAAACTGACCAACTACTGAGATAGCACTATGGAAGTGTTTTCCGTGCAGGACCTACAATATCAAACGATGTAAGTGTTAAGGATTCATTTTCTTTACTTTTCTTCATCCATAAAGATATTTAGAACTCTTTAACCCTCTAAATTAATCTCATTAAACATAATTAAAATCTGATTAAAATTAGTATATAATAGAATTGGATTCTCGGTTATTGTAAGGGAATTATGATTGTACATTATTTTTTAATTATTTAAAAGTTAAAGCCAATATTTAAAAGGCTAGGATTGTAAATCCTGTGCGGTATATAAATTATTAAATGACTGGATATTTGAATTCCTTTCTTAAATTTCAGGTATCTCAGTCATCACGGGGATAGAGCAGTAACGCTGAGAGACCTGCTTCATTTGGGGGAATTACTTTAACAATAACATGCTACCACAATTATGTAGCATTCTAATAAATATATTCTATCTTTCTAAATGATATTTATGTCCTTGCCATTTAGAGGTTTAGATTATTTGTTGGTAGTCTTTTATTTTAGTTCATGGTAACCCCTTACAAGCGAATAGTTTCTTGAAAGCAAAGCTGATCTTTTTCTCTAAAAATGTATAGGTTGACAACTACTACGGTATTGGCGACGAAGAACGTAACTCTTCGCACATCTCAGGTGACAGTCGTCATTAACAACAACAGTTTTGAAACCTATATAGAAACTCAATACATGAGAGGAAAGACTTGATCGGCGCAACCAAATTTCATTATTTGATCTCTAAACTCACGGGAGAAGCAGAACAGATAATCGCAGGTTTCGAACACACTGATGAAGGATATGCAGAAGCAATTTCTCTGTTACAAGAGACTTACGGAAGCCACAACGCACAATTCAGGTAAGGTTGCACTCTATTTTGTAATGGCTATGTCCAGGTCCTAATGCTTCAGAGCTAAGTAATTTTAGATCTATGTATGAAGGTCAGATGAGAAGGAAAAGTCACTTGGAATTTAAACTGCGCTCAAAAATCAGATTTCACGGGAATGATTTATATGATTGTATATTAGAATCACTAGATTTTTTGTTTCGTGAGAGTCAGACATTAAATGATAGCACCCTATTGCCAAACAACCCGTTGAAATCTACTAGCTCCAGAGTCTGACGATCACATGGGCGTAAAGGGCGAGGCTTATTTTACTAAAGAGGGTAATTAGGGGATCGTAAGGTTTCTTCAAGTACAAAGAGAGAACTATTAAGTGCACTAGTTCAGGTGTGGGTGAAAAGTGTGTGCTGATCAACCCTAACTGTTTACTACATATTTGGATCCAGGCAGGTAAATAGTGATGGTGATAAGAACTTTCGGAGTAAAAGAGGGGTGAAGTATTTAGGGGGGTACTTAGGAGATGGGGGTATTTAGGGTGATAGCGGTGGCAGAATCACCTCCAGTGCTCTTCTTACTGACGCATAACAATAACCAACAGCATTATAATCGCTATACTTGGTTAAGATAGGTTACGTTAGGGATACCTGTGGTGGTATTTAACCAAGCTATACTTGGGTAAATACCACCAAATATACCATATACGATAAGAACTGACTTTGTAACTGTTAAACCACCCACACCACTATAACATCAGACTCTAGAAGCGTGGATTGAGACACAATTTAGTCTGATGACTGAGTAATTAGGGACATGTCTGCCATAGCTGAGTCCATCCAGAGGAAAACAGAGTAGATATGTTCCGTGCCATTTGCACAATCTTGAATATGTGCTGCGCGTTTTAACTTGTAATGCAGAGCATGCAATAATACCTTCTTTTTATTTATTATGAAATCAGATACTACTATACATTATGTGTAGCGAAGGCATGCCCAAAACACCCCCAATATATTACGATCATGAAGTGTGCAGTACAACAAACTAGCAGATACAGCAAACTACATGACAGCCGTTTATGTTGAGCCTTTCAAAAGAATCTTCATTTAGCCTTTATACAAATAGTAATATGAGGATTACTTTGAAAAACTCGGCAGAGATAACAAAAATAAATAACGATTACTTTGATACTCTTAACATAAATGTCGCTATGTAGTGACGCATGTTGCATCTGTAAGTCATAATAAATAAAATGAAGATATTGACGCATGGTAAAAAGTAGGGGGTTAATATGGCTCATTCTGGAAAGCTCATTCTGGAAATTGCGCAAATCGGCAAATGGCGCGAAACATATAAACTAGCCATAGAGAGCTTGGCATGGGTATCTAAAGATAGGTATCCTCATAGTGATAGTCTCAGCCACTAATTCATCTGACAATAATTAGGTTTTCAGTGTCAGACCAAACGGCTCAGTCCGCCATATACCCCCACTGACATGAAACCGAAAACAAGTTAGGTAATTAGGAGAGATTTTGTCAGAGATTTGAGAGGGTATGTATTAGAATATTATTTGAATTTGGCATGAATTAAGGTTTATGAGAATAATAAAAGGAACAAATGATATTTAGACAGAGTTCATCACCGTTACGTTTTAAGCACTGACAAATGAATGTTAGAAGCATTCCAGTGAAAGTTCAGCCTAAACCTACAGAGACTAAAGCCCTAACACAAATATGAAAATAACCCCAAATTTTGTTAGGTTAGGATGAAATAGAAATTATTAATGTGAACATTATACTCCCTCCATTTCACATGCAACTTTAATTTATAGAAGAATGGAAAGCTCCCCAATACAAAGCAAAAAGTAGAAGAAACAACGAATAGTAGCATGTATCAATAGATATTCAATTGGGCTTTTTAATGAATAGAATCAACCAGCTATTGATATTATTGACCAATATAGTGTGGTTATATAGCAAGACATGTGTGGTTATTCCACATACAGTGTGGTAATATAACAAGACATGTGTGGTTATTCCACATTCAGTGTGGTTATATAGCAAGACATATGTGGTTATTCCACATACAGTGAGGTAATATAACAAGACATGTGTGGTTATTCCACATTCAGTGTGGTTATATAGCAAGACATATGTGGTTATTCCACATACAGTGTGGTAATATAACAAGACATGTGTGGTTATTCCACATTCAGTGTGGTTATATAGCAAGACATATGTGGTTATTCCACATACAGTGTGGTAATATAACAAGACATGTGTGGTTATTCCACATTCAGTGTGGTTATATAGCAAGACATATGTGGTTATTCCACATTCAGTGTGGTTATATAACGAGACATGAGTGGTTATTCCACATACAGTGAGCTTATATAACGAGACGTGTGTGGTTATTCCACATACAGTGAGCTTATATAACGAGACGTGTGTGGTTATTCCACATACAGTGTGGTTATATAACGAGAAATGTTTGGTTATTCCGCATACAGTGTGGTTATATAACGAGACATAAGTGGTTATTCCACATACATTGTGGTTATATAACGAAACATGTGTGGACGAATTGTCCGTGGACGAATTGTTCGTGGAAGAAATGTCCGTGAACGAAATAAAAACACTCACATGTATGTTTGTGAGGGTAGCCGGTAAATTGCTCGAAGACGATTGCTCGAAAGACAATTGCTCGAAAACAATTGCTCGAAAAACAATTGCTCGAATGAACAATTGCTCGAAAGAACAATTGCTCGAAAGACAATTGCTCGAAAAACAATTGGTCGAACGAACAATTGATCGAATGAACAATTGCTCGAATTATCAAATTGCTCGAATGAACAAAATTGCTCGAATTATAAAATTGTAGGCCTACACTTCTCGATTTTATAAAAGTCAGTTATTCATGAAGTGGAGCTGCACCTAACAATCCTTGTTTCTTTTTAGTAATTGATTTCAATTATTACTCATTCTGCATAATCTTTTTTTTTTGACCGTTTGTGTCATCTCGTATGTAACATGTGAATTGGAATCATGTGGTGAATCAGTACTATTCATATTTAAAACCCGAAAAAATTAGTAGATTTATTAAAACTCTGACATAACTTTGAGTTATTTCATCTATTGAGGTGTCACATACGGATAGGCTAGTAATAAATTAATCTAAAAAAATTTTCTGGTTATATGATAAAAAAAACATCAATAGTACTGATTCACCACATGATCCAATTCACATGTTACATACGAGATGACACAAACGGTCTAAAAAAAGATTATGCAGAATGAGTAATAATTAAAATCATCTATAGAATGATTAATGATAAATTACTGAAATGAAACAAGGATTGTTAGGTGCAGGTCCACTTCATGAATAACTGACTTTTATAAAATCGAAAACTTTGCAATTATATAATTCGAGCAATTTTGTTCATTCGAGCAATTTGATAATTCGAGCAATTGTTCATTCGATCAATTGTTCGTTCGAGCAATTGTTTTTCGAGCAATTGTCTTTCGAGCAATTGTTCTTTCGAGCAATTGTTCATTCGAGCAATTGTTTTTCGAGCAATTGTTTTCGAGCAATTGTCTTTCGAGCAATTGTTTTCGAGCAATTTACCTAGAACCGTTTGTGAGCGTGATGTACGTTTCTTATCGTGTGGCTTGCCATCAGAGCATCAGATCATCCTGAAATCTTGTGTACATCTTCTCTACACTATATTTTTTCATATTAGAACATAGAAAATGGGTGAAAATCATTTTTGTTTTCATTGAGTCCCCTTAAAATAATCTTTACTTTTTTTTCCTTTCAGAAACTCCCCCTTTGAAAGAACTCTAATGAAATTCCCCAGACCAACTGCTCCATGGAGCCAGTGGAAATAAAAACTACGGAGTTCAACCCTCAGGAGATAAAAATGTCCGGCAACAACAACTCTGGGAGAAATAGCCTCTCCAAAGGAGAAAAGAATGATGAGGAATATACCCATGTCTTATGGCCTCTCAGGGATATCCTATGCCATATCATCCTCACAGTACCCATAGTACTGACCAAATGCTTCAGAAAGCCTCTAAACCTGTATCACTTGCTATTAAATCCTCAGAAAACAGTTCTGAAGATGATGAAGAATGTGAATCCTGCACCTTCGTAGAAAGATCACCAGACGACGTGGTCGATAAGAATATTTTCCACAATATGAATATTAGAGTGAAACGTGAGTTAAATTTCCAATCTCCTAAATATGAATCTCTTGAAATATAAAAATCTACAGAACTGTCCAATTGAAAATAAGAGTAGGTTCGAGGTAGTGGTAAAGCCTATCGGAACTGTCACCACGTAATTCAGGGAGCAGCGGGAGCGCAGCGTGGGAGCTAAACTTACTGCCTTGGGGACTAATTCAACTCCATCGTTACTGCGCAGTACTACTCTTGGCACCTTCTCTTATTTGCCTTAGCGTGCTGCCTAATTGCGTATTTGCTGCCCTTAGCCAAAACTGCTATAATAGTAATATAATATTACATTCGTGGCTACAGGTCACACATCCGCAGTTAAGCAGCGCGCTAGGCAAATAAGAGCAGGTGCCCAGAGTAGTTCTGCAAGGTTACGACGGATTTGTAGGAAGTTTGGCACCTACGCTGCGCTCTCACTGCTCGCTGACTGCCGTGGTGACTACTCCAATCGGCTCAACCACTACGTCGAATCTGCTCCTATTTTCATTTGGTATTCAATCGTCATTATCTGTTAATTAAAATAAACTCCAGATAATATTGACAGTAATTATTCTTTTACTCATTAAGTTTTCTCATAATAACTATTCATCCTTTTTACAGGAGATTCAGATGCCAAAATCAAAGTAACGCCCTTTACTTTGCCAATTCGGAGTCCTAGAAAGAAATTAAGCCTGCAGAAACATGCAGATAGAATAACCAGTGAGATTAGTATAGTAAGCGCTTTTTACCTCAGGAGCCACATGCTGTAGCATCTACATCCAGACAAGAGAATAGAGGTGCAGTTCCCTTGGAAGCTGTGCCAATAATAATCCCTCTAATTTAACAAAATATAAAAAGTCTGTGAGTTTTCTAATACCAAAAAGAAAAAAGGAAAGGAAATTTACTACTCCTAGAGGCTTTATATGGCCCTCTATCACTAGCGCTCTATGTTCGCATGTTCTAATGCAGAGCCATCGTCCCCTGAATCACCATCAAACGGCTATTCTTCTGTTCCAACAGCACAATCTTTCTCACCTTCATCAAGTGGATACGACGACAGAATTAACACTCCTCCTCATTCCCGCTCACCTCCTCCCTCTTACTCATCTCTCGGCGATGCTGTTAGAGCGAAAAAGTTCATATCTCCTACACAGGAACCCACTTGCTCCTACAACTTCAATTCTTCTTCCAGAAATGGGGCAACTCCTGTCAGTCTTCATGAGCCATCTCCAAGTTCAGAAGTGGCTCAAGCGCTACCCCTAACGGGATCAAAGCCTATACTACGAAAAGGCCCACTGTAAGTACCTTTGAAATAAAGAATCTTACTTAATGTAAAGTTATTGAAATATTAGTGAAATTGTTCCAACTTTTCTAACCTGATATTTTCTTAAAAACAGAAGAACATCTCGGATTCATCCCTACCACCAAGAGCTCCTCATCTCCCACCATGAGGAGAACCCATCAAGTTCCTCCCTTACCACCAAGAGGAGTATCCCTTCAAGGAGTCACCCATCAAGCTCCTCCACTACCACCACGAGGAGAACCCATAAAGTTCCTCCCCTACCACCAAGAGGAGAACCCATAAAGCTCCTCCCCCACCACCAAATGAGTAACCCATCAAGCTCCTACTCTCCTATCAAGCTCCTCCCCTCACACAAAGGGCACAAAGGGAAAGAAAACCACATCAGTAACTAGAGCGATAAAATTATCTATCTAAAATACAATGATATATACATGGTTCCATCATATATTGTTGGCAACTTTTCATTTGAACTTCAAAATTCAGGGTATTTAAAAACAAAGACAATTCAATTTTTCGTATATGTATTAAAATTCAAAAGGTCCATTGTGATTTGAAGATAGCAGAGTTAAAGTGGTTCATTTAGTCGACCCTCATTATGAAATACAATTTCCAAGGAATAAACGGATTGCAAGTAGCACGTTTCTGATCTTGAAGAATAAAGAATTGCTTCCCATTCCATTTATCACCTTCGTTTATGTCTAATCGTATGTAATTGTGTGAACAAGTAAAAGTCATAAAAATATATGTGTAGCTGTATTATGTGGCTGCTGGGAAGGAATTTGTGTTTATATTGTGTAGTTCATTTTGTAAGTGTCCTGACGAAATAGAGAGGTGTGAAGAAATATATTTGATGAATAACAATTGAAAAGTAGTGTTCATCAGTTTAAAATGTATAACATCAAGTAATGTATCATATTTTACAGCTTAGAGAAGTCTTTTTTTCAGTTTCAATCTTACAATTCATTATAGATTATTAAATTAATTTCATTCAAATAAAGAAAATCAAGAATACAGAAAAATTGACACGGATGTATTGAAAAAAACTTCTCATTCTGGAGAAATATATTATCACACTATGATCATCACTCCTATATAATAATAATATATAATTCACCTTGTCTTTTGGATAGTTATTTGCAAGAAAAATGTTACGCTTTAACATTTAATATATATAAAATAATGTATTTTTTACATGAATTTAGTTAACAAGAACTTTTTTTCACATGAAAATGTTTTTATTATAAAATTTTTTGACATATTTTTTTTTTCATGAATTTTTTTCAAATAAATTTCAATTTTCAACATGACTTTTTTTCAATAATTTCTTACGTGAATTATTTTTATATATTCTTTAGAAATTAAATTAAATTAAAAATAATTATTGTACTATTTTTAAGAGAGTAAAATATGTGTATCGTTAATTAGAAATAATTATTGAATGATGTTAGGAAAACAGTTTATTTATATATATATTTTGGTAAATATACAGTATAAATCCTCTATAATGAAATCCTGTATAGTGAACCATCCTTTATAGTAGAGCTCTGTATAGTGAACTACCATGTATAATGAACATGCTTTATTTAGTCTGCCATAAAATATTCAGTATCGTTTTCTATGTTTGTTTCTAAGAAGAAAGCTCTGTATAGCTGACTAGTTTTAGTTTATTTTAGTCAGTTCCAGTAAGTAAAGTCCTGAGAAATTATGACCATGTGTAATGAAATAATATTTTGAAAAAAAGCCTGTATAATGATGTTATTGTTTTTTATAACAAAACATTATCTTTAAAAAAAGGTAAATTACACTTGCCTAATTGATTCATATGTTGAATTGCATGAAAGACGTGAAATAATGAAAAATAGAAAATAGTGTAAATTTAAAAAACTTTCGCAAAAAGTACAGCTTCTACCGAATTATAATTTGAGCCCCTTTATAGATTGGGTAGAAGTGAAATAAATTTTAAAATTATTGCTAACATATTTTGTGTAGTGTGTCATAGAATAGTCTTAGGTTTTCTGTGCATCTATTGACACGTATTTAGTGAACTAACTCTCTATAGTGAACTAGTGGTAGTTCACTATAGAGGAGTTATACTGTAATTTATATATCATTTAAGGGGACCGTACTTGGTTTTTGAAAATATTTTTATTAATGAATCTATTGTTCTGAAACTTAGTACTCATATATAAAATTGAATTTTCTTTCGTTTTTGTTCGTGGCATTTTTTCGATTAGACCCATAGAAAACGAGTTATTCGAATTCAAATGTATTTAGACCCCTTTCCAAAAAAACCTAAGGCACCTACAATTTTCAAGCTGCAGCATTTGGGTTTTTTGAATTCGATTCTCCACCGTATTCCCTAGAGCTGTATATCCATGTTTTTTGTTTTTCTAATTGGTTTTCGAAAAAAAAAATTCGTAAAAATGAAAAATTGAGAAAAAAATAGTTTTCAAAATATAATATTTCGAAATATAAATTGAAAATCAAAAAAACAAGGATGATAAGCTCTTTAGAGTTTCCGGAAAAATAGAATGCAAGCAAACCTAATGCCGTAGCCTCAAATTTGCAAAAGCCTTAGGCTTTTGAATACCAAAATTGGTTGGTTTAGAGAAGTGCCAAATAAACGTTTTCAAAGTTGCCGTGTACCTGGCATTGCTGTGACACCCAACATTTTGCCCGTATGAGATATCAAGTGCAACTGATGGGTATTTTCAGCGGTATAACTATACCAGATATGGGGAGATAATTAATTATTACGATTTATTAGTGGCCACCCTCCCTTTATCTCTCCCCCCAGTGGGTTATAGTGACTCTAGAGCTCTGATATTTCACTTCGGAATTAACGCATTTCAAATCAATAGACACATACAAATTGCATTTAAAAAAGAATTTAAAAGATTCTCATTACTATTTTTTATTTAGAATCCTCTTATTCATCCTACCATCAAAATTACTACTTAATTACAATTTACCATAATAGTCATTTAACAATTTATCTTTATATCAATTGATGATTCTATTTAAAAAAACTTCAATCTCTTATTCAGGCTGCCTTCTCTTTTCAATTTTTAAAATGTTTATGTATTAGAATTTATAGCATACTTTTGTTCGATCATGAGAGGCCCTGGCCCTTGATCTATTGTAAGAGGGAGCCGTATGAAATAAAAATATATATATATATATATATATTTAACTCGTATTTGAAATGGAATTTCCTCCAATTAAATCGAGTAGAATACCTTTTCATGCATTGTCGAAATATAAAAAGAAGGAATATGAAAAACTACAATTTTATGAGGTCTATAAGCTGATTTTAGAGAGCCTACACTAGGTGAAGCGATGGAAAATGTTATTAATCGCGCAAATTAAATTTATATTGTGTACAGCTCTTTAAATGAAGCTCATTTTAATTATCAAAAAACACGAACAAGCATTCGTGAAAGCTGTATCTTTGAGATAAAAATTTCTTTACATTCTTTAACTAACCAAGCTTTCAAGTTTCATTCTCTGAAACTTGAAAGCTTGAAGCGAAATCTAAAATTATCGTATCATTTCTACAATCGATTCAAATATTAACATAGGTAGTAAAAATGAAGTAAAATCTGAAGTTGCTGCATATTTTTCATCTCTAAATGTCAGTACAATTTAATATAGGAAAAAAATGGCAATTCAGAGAAAGCTACTTTTTAGATTCTAATGTGCACAAGTAACTTCGGAACAATGTATTCTAGTCGTCGCTCTTTTTAAATAAATAATTGCGAACAATGAAATTCATATAAGGATCAGCACGTATTCCAGGAATTATATAGTTTGATCATTTTTTTCCTCTAGTTCGCAAAATTGATTCAGTTCGAATTGAAATATTGTGAACAAAGACTAACATAAACTTGAGAGGTAATAGTCAATTACCCAAACGAAAATAGGAGCAGGTTCGAGGCAGCGGTTAAGCCGATCGGGGTAGTTACCATGGCAGTCAGAGAGCAGCGAGAGCGCAGTATGGGAGCCAAACTGACAACTTTGGGGGCAAATTTTACCCTGGCTCAACTGTGCAGAACTACTCTGGGCACCTGCTCCTATTTGCTAGCTAGCACTCAGCCTAACTGCGGATGCGCGGCCCTCAACAAAAACGGCTATAATAGTAATATTATATTACAGTTGTGGCTACAGGCCGCGTATCCACAGTTAGGTTTCGCACAAGGCAAATAGGAGCAGATGCCCAGAGTAGTTCTGGGCAGTTATGTTGGAGTAGAATTAGCCCTAAAAGTGGTCAGTTTGGCACCCACGACGCGCTCTCGCTGCTCACTGACTATCGTGGTGACTAATCCGATCGATTTAACCTCTGTTTCGAACCTGCTACTATTTTCAACTGGACATATTTATATTCCTCTGCCATTGCAAGACGAGAAAGAGGAATGATCATCCAATAGCAACTGCAAGTAAGTAGGCAGATGCAAAATCCATCTTTGAAAATACTTTTGTATTACCTACTGAACTAAGAACATCTTCAACAGAAGGTAACGGATTCTGAGCTGCGTTCTTGCACTTATTCGCAGTGAGTGAAGAGTCACCACATATTCTTATATGTCCATTCGACTTTAACACTTTTACAGTGGGACACGTCTATTCAAAATTGAACCCCTAATTATAATATCATTAGTTTACAGCCTATAGTTTAATCAACTGTAACTTATTCAGTAAATCTAATGGAACAGTATGTAATTAACATAATGTAGGTCAAGCCTCTTTTTGTGTCATTGCAATACGTAAAGGAGGAGGAGCTTATCCTGTGCAATGTTGTTTAATACAGAAAGAATCCTCTATAGTGAACCTTAACTAGTTCACTATAGAGAGTTTACCTCACTATAAATGATTTAAGAGACGAGTAGAAAATTATCCTTTTCATGACAGATTCTACAAAATGTTTCCTCTCCATAATAGATTAATTCATTATACAGGGTATTCCATTGGTTAGGAAACTACACAAAGACTTCATTATAGAAGAGTTGTAGAATGGACTAGTAGAACTTTTCTTTCGAAAGATACAACTAACATGGTTCTAGGAATATTTCACCCCGACAAAATCCACCACTGTATATTTCACCCTAGGAATATTTCACCCTAGGAATATTTCACCCTAGGAATATTTCACCTTAGGAATATTTCATCATAGGAATATTTCACCTTAGGAATATTTTACCTTAGGAATATTTCACCCTAGGAATATTTCACCTTAGGAATATTTCACTTTAGGAATATTTCACCTTAGGAATATTTCACTTTAGGAATATTTCACCTTAGGAATATTTCACCTTAGGAATATTTCACCTTAGGAATATTTCACCTTAGGAATATTTCACCCTAGGAATATTTCACCCTAGGAATATTTCACCTTAGGAATATTTCATCATAGGAATATTTCACCTTAGGAATATTTTACCTTAGGAATATTTCACCCTAGGAATATTTCACCTTAGGAATATTTCACTTTAGGAATATTTCACCTTAGGAATATTTCACTTTAGGAATATTTCACCTTAGGAATATTTCACCTTAGGAATATTTCACCTTAGGAATATTTCACCTTAGGAATATTTCACTTTAGGAATATTTCACCTAAGGAATATTTCACTTTAGGAATATTTCACTTTAGGAATATTTCACCTTAGGAAAATTTCTCCTTAGGCAAATTCCGACCCGGTATATTTCATATGTGGGGGTTTTCATATAGTTCATATATAGGGATCTCATATATTTCATATATGGGGATTTCATATAGTTCATATATGGGGGATTTCATATAGTTCATATATGGGGATTTCATATAGTTCATATATGGGGATTTCATATAGTTCATATATGGGGATATCATATATTTCATATATAGGGATTTCATATAGTTCATATATGGGGGATTTCATATAGTTCATATATGGGGGATTTCATATAGTTCATATATGGGGGATTTCATATAGTTCATATATGGGGGATTTCATATAGTTCATATATGGGGGATTTCATATAGTTCATATATTGGGGATTTCATATAGTTCATATATGGGGGATTTCATATAGTTCATATATGGAGGATTTCATATAGTTCATATATGGGGGATTTCATATAGTTCATATATGGGGGATTTCATATAGTTCATATATGGAGGATTTCATATAGTTCATATATGGGGGATTTCATATAGTTCATATATGGGGGATTTTATATAGTTCATATATGGGGGATTTCATATAGTTCATATATGGAGGATTTCATATAGTTCATATATGGGGGATTTCATATAGTTCATATATGGGGGATTTCATATAGTTCATATATGGAGGATTTCATATAGTTCATACATGGGGGATTTCATATAGTTCATATATGGGGGATTTCATATAGTTCATATATGGGGGATTTCATATAGTTCATATATGGGGGATTTTATATAGTTCATACATGGGGGATATCATATAGTTCATATATGGGAGATTTCATATAGTTCATATATGGGGGATTTCATATAGTTCATATATGGGGGATTTCATATAGTTTATATATGGGGGATTTCATATAGTTCATATTTTGGGGATTTCATATAGTTCATATATGGGGGATTTCATATAGTTCATATATGGGGGATTTCATATAGTTCATATATGGGGGATTTTATTTAGTTCATATATGAGGGATTTCATATAGTTCATATATGGGGGATTTCATATAGTTCATATATGAGGGATTTCATATAGTTCATATATGGGGGATTTTATTTAGTTCATATATGAGGGATTTCATATAGTTCATATATGGGGGATTTCATATAGTTCATATATGGGGGATTTCATATAGTTCATATATGGGGGATTTCATATAGTTCATATATGGGGGATTTCATATAGTTCATATATGGGGGATTTTATATAGTTCATATATGGGGGATTTCATATAGTTCATATATGGGGGATTTCATATAGTTCATATATGGGGGATTTCATATAGTTCATATATGGGGGATTTCATATAGTTCATATATGGGGGATTTCATATAGTTCATATATGGGGGATTTCATATAGTTCATATATAGGGATTTCATATAGTTCATATATGGGGGATTTCATATAGTTCATATATAGGGATTTCATATAGTTCATATATGGTGGATTTAATTGTTTTCATATAATATAGTTCATAGTTTAATATAGTTCATAATTTCAGGATATTGAAAACTCCTAACTCAATCTTAAGATCGCGCAAAATCGGCCAATTATGCGGAACCTACATAGCTTGGTTGCTAGAGTTGCATCTGTTCAGTAGAGTATTCTCATTATTTTCATATAATGTAAAGAACTTAAAATCTTTTTAATGTATTCCAATTTTGAGCTTCATTAGAAGGAATTTAAAAAGAAGCCACTTTAAATCCTCAAGTAGCGTGTTTGATGCTACAAAATTAAAGAAATTAACATTGAAATATAATGCAAAAGATCTGATGATGAACTTGGCAATAAATAGGAATATTTTTCCTTTGAATTTTATTAGCAATTTTAATTAGTGTAAATCTCTTTAGAAAACGTTTCATTGGAGATAAAAAGAAATTCGACATGAAATGATATTATTACCTTCGTAAAAAAAAAACAAGAGACTCTATCCTGAAGCTGTCTGTGGTGAAAGGGGGGTATAATGGTGTGTTGCATAATCTAATGGTGTGTTGTATAATCTAATGGTGTGTTGTATAATCTAATGGTGTGTTGTATAATCTAATGGCGTGTTGCATAATCTAATGGTGTGTTGTATAATCTAAAGGTGTGTTGTATAATCTAATGGTGTGTTGTATAATCTAATGGTGTGTTGTATAATCTAATGGTGTGTTGTATAATCTAATGGTGTCTTGTATAATCTAATGGTGTGTTGTATAATCTAATGGTGTGTTGTCTAATCTAAGGTTTGTTGTATAATCTAATGGTGTGTTGTATAATCTAATGGTGTGTTGTATAATCTAATGGTGTGTAGTGTATAATCTAATGATGTGTTGTATAATCTAATGGTGTGTTGTATAATCTAATGGTGTGTTGTATAATATAATGGTGTGTTGTATAATCTAATGGTGTGTTGTATAATCTAATGGTGTGTTGTATGATCTAATGGTGTGTTGTATAATCTAATGGTGTGTTGTATAATCTAATGGTGTGTTGTATGATCTAATGGTGTGCTGTATGATCTAATGGTGTGTTGTATGATCTAATGGTGTGTTGTATAATATAATGGTGTGTTGTATAATCTAATGGTGTGTTGTATAATCTAATGGTGTGTTGTATAATCTAATGGTGTGTTGTATAATCTAATGGTGTGTTGTATAATCTAATGGTGTGTTGTATGATCTAATGGTGTGCTGTATGATCTAATGGTGTGTTGTATGATCTAATGGTGTGTAGTGTATAATATAATGGTGTGTTGTATAATCTAATGGTGTGTAGTGTATAATCTAATGGTGTGTTGTATTCATTTTGAAATGTTAAAAACAATATTTCAATATCCGTTGATTTTTTTTGAAACACCTTTCTGGTTGAAAAAGGTCACTCCTTTGCTAATTGCGGATAATGAAGCTCATTTTATTTATATTTTACTTATAAGTCTGCACAAAACTATCATTTAAATCATATTCCATACACTTATGGTAAGATACTTCTCTACATTGACCACAAATATTTGAGCATCGCAAGGAAATATCTGAATCAGGTACAACTTTTAGTACTACAATCCAATTTACAGTTGCATATGACCATTTTCAAGAGGGAATATGGAGCAGGGGGTTTGGAAATGTAAATTGGTATCAGCCTTTTATTTTCAATTCTTCACTTAAATTCAAGAGGATTCAAATCATTCCCTATCCTTGCTTGAACCTGATTGAACACTCTGAACGAGTGGAATGTTGGGCAGAGCATCTCAGGCTGGAGAGGTTTATTCCCAGTACACACTTCATTAATATACCCCATAATCAATGGTGATCGAGATTCGTTGATTTTGTTACTCCATGTAATAGTAAAAGCAATCTCTCACCAGCATGCATGGGATATATCATCTTTTTGAGGTATATTGTTGAGAAAAGGCATCATATCTTTTTGAAATTAGGATCAGTTCTTCACTTTTTCAGTTCTGCTCCCTTCCCAATGGAATGTACCCTAGAGGTTGTATCGCATCCTAGAAGAGCATGTATTGGCAATATCAGTTTGACAATGTTTACTCCAAGTACACCGATTACATGCTTTATGTTTCATATCTTACATGAATCAATTTTGTCCGATATTAGTTTGATGTCATGTAAACCAGGTGAAGTGACATTCATGTGATGGATTAGTAACACTAATAGATCAGTATTCTCTCAATAACCACAGTGTCGTGAGTTTCAGAAGTTCTTAGAGTTGTTAATGCAATCAGCAAATCCGCGTCACCCATAGCCTGAAGTGTCTTCATGTCATTGCTATTGAAGTCTTCTAGACGCAAATTAATGAATTGTTCTTTATTGCTCTCATTCTTCAAAAAATCTTCAAACTTAATAACAAATCAGCACCGCCTTTTTTCCCTTTGTTTTAGATGGAAGCTCACTGATACATCGAATCTCGTGGCAGAAGGGTCTCTCCTTTGAATTAAGAAATAGTACACAATTTTCAAACTATGTGCTTATTACTTTCACAAATGTAACTGTCTTTTTCGATGTTATACAAGTAAGCTCTCAAACAAAGATGTGAAACATTTCCGGCATTGAAAGGGAAAGGCCAGTTGTTCAAATATAGATGTCAGAAAAAAGGCGGTGCTGATTTACTTATAACTCTAATTTACTCATTAATCTCATTTACTCAATAATCTTACCTACTCAATAATCTTATTCACTCAATAATCTTATTTACTCAATAATCTTATTTACTCAATAATCTTATTTACTCAATAATCTTATTTACTCAATAATTTGACCATAATCGGATTCATCTAAATAACTAGAATAGCTTAATAACTTTAAACTCACATACAAACCAATATTTGATCAGCTTCACTAATATAGCATTGTTTCCGAAATGCGCGGTATTATATTTTCACCCTAAAAATACCCTCATTTAACATCTTCTAATTATTTAATCTTTCTTTTCTCTGGTACAACAGCCCGCCACTCTCATCTCCCCGATCATTTATCTTATGTCGAGTATGACTACAAGCTCCCTACATATAATATTATCTGTGAATCCATTCATAATATTCCATATGTATCACCTAAAATGCATACTAAATATTTCTACCATTTATTCCTACCTTATACTGGCAAATAACCAAAAACATCCGCAATATAACTAAAAACTAAATTTACATTACTAGATTTAAAATCCTTTAACAGTAAATTTTATACAGGATGTCTCGAAAACCCCGGAACACAACTTGAAGTTAATATATTTAAAAAACTATTAAAGATACTTGTTTCTTTCTGGTATCTATTTTATTGTTGAACCCTTTTCCATTCACATATAAATTTTTATCAAGTTTTATTCAATTTTATGAATGTTGTAAGGATTTTATTGATGGGTGATGAAAATGGGTTTTGCACAAATAATTAGAAAACCTAAGAAATATTTGTTTCTTTTCTTAGCTTGTTGATTTTAATTTCAGTAGATAATTATTCTTTGGCGTTTAAATATGTGTAAATACCATGTGAAGGTTTTTATAAAAACAAAACCACGAAAAGTCAATTTGTTGAGATTTAGAAACAGTTTAAGTGAGGACTGGGGTGCCTGGACCTTCATATGGTATTCAACATTGGAATTTAAAAAGTAGTTTTCTCTGAACTGCCATCCTTTTTTTACCAACATTAAGTTGTAGTAACATTTAGAGATGAAAAATATGCAGCAGTTTATATTTGAATATATTGTTGAGATGATACGATAATTTTAGATTTCGCTTCAAGCTTTCAAGTTTCATAAAATGAAATTTGAAAACTTGGTTATTAAAGAATGTAAAGAAATTATCACAAAGATAACGAACCCTTGTTTGTGATTTTTAGTAATTAAAATAAGCTCTGTTTATTAATTTAAAGAGCTGTAAACGATGTAAATTTAATTTGCGCAATTGATAATATTTTTTATCGCTTCACCTAGTAGAGAGTATCTAAAATCAGCTTAAAGACCTCATCAAAATGTTGTTTTTCATATTCCTTCTTTTTATATTTCCACAATGCTTGAAAAGGTATTCTACTCGATGTAATTGAAGGAAATTCCATTATTAATACGAGTTAGATATATTTTTTTTATTTATTTATTTAAAATGGCACCCTCTTACAATAGATCAAGGGCCAAGGCCTCCAATGATCGAACAAAAGTATACCAATAAATTCTAATACATATACATTTAAAAAAAATTGAAAAGAGAGGGCAGCCTTAACAAGATATTAAAAAATATTTAAATATGATCAATCATAGATATAGAGATAAGTTGTTAAAATGACTAATATGGTAAATTGTAATTAAGCAGAAATTTTAATAGTAGGTTGAATAAGAGGATTCTATATAAAAAAAATATTAATGAGAATCTTTCAAATTCTTTTTAAAATGCAATTTGAATGTGTCTATTGATTTGAAATATTTTAAGTTGTTGCCAATTGTATTCCACAGCTCCGTTGATACGTAAATTAGGGTACGGTTACTATGAATGCGTATTCGAGCGATTTTTCGCACTGACGATATCGTCAGAACAGATCGTCAGTGCAAGGTGGTTTACACTGTACGCGATTTCTTATCGATAGTGTGTCTCTGTCCAAGTAATTTTGGGATCTAAACTATGTTTATTTGATATAATGTTCGAGAGGAATTAAAAACCTTCCAGTGTGCGACGCTAATTTGATTATTTTTTTCTCTGCGCACAATTTTTGAAATTCCTAAATAGAAAAATTAGGAGATTTTTTTTATTTAACTACATATAAGGATATTCAATTTAATTAAAAAATGTACACAGTAGTAACCAATTAAACCTTTATACAAACAAATAGTTATAATATACATAATTAAAAAATATCGGTATTATTCCTGTTAGATAGTATCAAATAATGTATTTCCCAAACGTATGAGTAAACAGTCACAGCAATCGAAAATAAGAGAATTAAACACAAAAATTACCGAATCTGTCGCTAGTCGCATGAAAAAATCAAACTCATTTGAACACTGAAGTTGTTCTGACGACTTCCTACGTATTCTGACGACTAAGGGTACGGTTACTATGGACGCGTATTCGAGCGAT
Organism: Caprella mutica; assembly: GCA_947561585.1. Classification (NCBI taxonomy): domain Eukaryota; kingdom Metazoa; phylum Arthropoda; class Malacostraca; order Amphipoda; family Caprellidae; genus Caprella; species Caprella mutica. The sequence goes on along the minus strand of CANNZV010001184.1, from coordinate 4,957 downwards.
TTTTCGCACTGACGACATCTGATGAAATCGGTTGAAAATCAAACTCATACTTTCCAATGGGAGTGGTTACAGTGGCAGCGATTTAGTCGTCAGAATACGTACGATGTCGTCAGACTAACTTCAGCGATCAAATGAGTTTGATTTTTTCATGCGACTTGCGACAACTTTCTGTAATTTTTGTGTATATTTCTTTTACTTTTGATTGCTATTACTGTTTACCCATGCATTTTGGAAATATATTATTTGATACTAGGTATCGGAAATAATACAGATATTATTTAATTATATAAAGTTAATTTAATTATAATATATTTATATATAGAGGCTTGAATTGGTTGTTACTTAGTACAATTTGTATTTTTAATAAAATTGAATATCTTTCAATAATTATATTACATAAAAAATATTCTCATCATTTCTCTATTTAGGTATTTCAAAATTGTATGTAGTGAAATTGAGAAAATAATAATCTAATTAGCGTTGCGTCTATTATTTCAGAGGCAAACATGTATTAATTCCTCCCGAACATTATATCAAATAAACATACTTTAGACCGCAATATTAATTGGGCAGAAACATACTGACGATCAGAAATCGCGTACAGTGTAACCACCTCGCACTGACGATCAATTCTGACGATATCGTCAGTGCGAAAAATCGCTTGAATATGAATGCATAGTAACCGTACCCTTAGGGTACGGTTACTATGCATGCGTATTCAAGCGATTTTTCGCACTGACGACTTCTGATGAAATCGGATGAAAATCAAATTTCTTGAAGTGAAATGAGTGAGATCAACAGAATACAACATTTGGATCACATATTGCAGTACTGACAATCAATAGTTGTCGGCAGGACGCATCTTCAAGTGTGGCTAAATCGAGTGATTCAAAATTGGTCTCTCCTGAAGGGTTGGAAGATTTTTTATAGTACCTTCCAATCTGTCAGGAGGGATCTTTGATAAATTCACAATATCATCTTTTGACTGTACAAACAGCCGACTTGTTACTGGAACATTGAATTCTTTACAAAAATACAGGTTAGTGTACCAATTGTGCTGCAGAACTGAGTGACAACTTATCGTGTTAATGTATTAATAATATTATTTCAACCTAACCAAATAATATGTTTAATTTAGATAATGTTATATCAAACTTTTTATAATGTAATTCAATATTGGAATAATATATATTAATAATATTTTTTCAATATTACATTAACCTTACTCTAATAAGAAGTAAAAAAATGAACAAATGTTATATAATATCTATATTATGTTAAAGTAATATATTTATAGCATTATTTTAATATTACATAATATTATTCTAACCTTACCTAATATTATTTTAATATTATGTAATGTTATATCGTAATGTTTTTCCAAGGTTTTGATATAATATCTAATCAACATTCTAATTCCAAAGTTATAATAATATTATTTTAACATCGAAAATAATGTTACTTTATGTTACGAGATAATATTATTATAATATTATTATTACTTTTATTGCTACCTGGGAATTAATTGCCGAGATCACCACTACATTTCTTTCTCCATTTCTTCCCATTTAAATGGTTTATAACAATATGTAATATAAAATAATCTATTTACATCCAAATGTACATATACACTATATGCAATATAGTAAGAAATTGCAATAATGATCAGTATGATCTTTTTTATTTCTTATACATATTTAATTTATTTATATACCCCAATTAACCGAAGTAGTTTGAGCAGAAGGGAGATATGTCCCCCTCGCAGATGGGGACATCCACACTCTGTCCCACGTCTTGCAGAGGGGGACATCCGTTCCCTGTCCCACGTCTTGCAGAGGGGGACATCCGCACTCTGTCCCACGTCTTGCAGAGAGGGACATCCGCACTCTGTCCCACGTCTTGCAGAGGGGGACATCCGCACTCTGTCCCACGTCTTGCAGAGAGGGATATCCGCACTCTGTCCCACGTCTTGCAGAGGGGGACATCTTCACTCTGTCCCACGTTTTGCTGAGAGGGACATCCACACTCTGTCCCACGTCTTGTAGAGGGAGACATCCGCACTCTGTCCCACGTCTTGCAGAGGGGGACATCCGCACTCTGTCCCACATCTTGCAGAGAGGGACATCCGCACTCTGTCCCACGTCTTGCAGAGGGGGACATTTACACTCTGTCCCACGTCTTGAATCCCTCTATAGCGAGGGACATCCAAACTCTGTCCCACGTGGGTCCCACGTCTTAAATCTCTCTTCCCTCTATAGCGAGGGACATCTGTACTCTGTCCCACGTGGGACCCACGTCTTGAAAACTGAGTGGAGTACGATGTGGGACATGTGGATGTCCCCCTCTGTCAGAGAGGGACAAGACGTGGGATCAAACGTCTTGCAGAGGGGGACCCCTGTACAAATGAAGAGGGTTAGATGTCCACAAGACGTCTGATTTCCCCTGCCTCGCGCCATAAATCACTCTATAGTGAGGGGTATCAGACGTCTTAGACGTGGGACAAACAGCTTTTGGTTAGCTGGGTAAGTATCTAAGTAATGGTAAAGGTAAGTATCTAAGTAATTGCCAAGGTGTGTATCTAAGTAATGGTAAAGGTAAGTGTCTAAGTATTTGTCAAGGTAAGTATCTAAGTAATTGCCAAGGTAAGTATCTAAGTAATGGTAAAGGTAAGTGTCTAAGTAATTGTCAAGGTAAGTATCTAAGTAATGGTAAAGGTAAGTATCTAAGTAATGGTAAAGGTAAGTATCTAAGTAATTGCCAAGGTAAGTATCTAAGTAATTGCCAAAGTAAGTATCTAAGTAATTGGCAAGGTAAGTATCTGAGTAATTGCCAGGGTAAGTATCTAAGTAATTGTCAAGGTAAGTATCTAAGTAATTGGCAAGGTAAGTATATAAGTAATTGCCAAGGTAAGTATCTAAGTAATTGTCAAGGTAAGTATAAAGTAATTGTCAAGGTAAGTATCTAAGTAATGGTAAAGGTGAGTGTTTAAGTAATTGTCAAGGTAAGTATCTAAGTAATTGTCAAGGTAAGTGTCTAAGTAATTGTCAAAGTAAAGTATCTAAGTAATTGTCAAGGTAAGTGTCTAAGTAATTTTCAAGGTAAAGTATCTAAGTAATCGTCAATGTAAGTATCTAAGTAATCGTCAAGGTAAGTATCTAAGTAATTGTCGAGGTAAGTATCTAAGTAATTGTCAAGTAAGTATCTAAGTAATTGTCAAGGTAAGTATCTAAGTAATGGTAAAGGTAAGTATCTAAGTAATTGTCAAGGTAAGTGTCTAAGTAATTGTCAAGGTAAAGTATCTAAGTAATCGTCAAGGTAAGTGTCTAAGTAATTGTCAAGGTAAGTGTCTAAGTAATTGTCAAGGTAAGTATCTAAGTAATTGTCAAGGTAAGTGTCTAAGTAATTGTCAAGGTGAAGTATCTAAGTTATTGTCAAGGTAAGTATCTAAGTAATTATCAAGGTAAGTGTCTAAGTAATTGTCAAGGTAAGTGTCTAAGTAATTGTCAAGGTAAAGTATCTAAGTAATCGTCAAGGTAAGTATCTAAGTAATCGTCAAGGTAAGTGTCTAAGTAATTGTCAAGGTAAGTGTCTAAGTAATTGTCAAGGTAAGTATGTAAGTAATTGTCAAGTTAAGTGTCTAAGTAATTGTCAAGGAAAGTATCTAAGTAATTGTCAAGGTAAGTGTATAAGTAATTATCAAGGTAAGTGTCTAAGTAATTATCAAGGTAAGTATCTAAGTAATTGTCAAGGTAAGTATCTATGTAATTGTCAAGGTAAGTGTCTAAGTAATTGCCAAGGTAAGTGTCTAAGTAATCGTCAAGGTATGTATCTAAGTAATTGTCAAGGTAAGTATCTAAGTAATTGTCAAGGTAAGTATCTAAGTAATTGTCAAGGTAAGTATCTAAGTAATTGTCAAGGAAAGTATCTAAGTAATTGTCAAGGTAAGTGTCTAAGTAATTGTCAAGGTAAAGTATCTAAGTAATCGTCAAGGTAAGTGTCTAAGTAATTGTCAAGGTAAATTATCTAAGTAATCGTCAAGGTAAGTATCTAAGTAATCGTCAAGGTAAGTATCTAAGTAATTGTCAAGGTAAGTATCTAAGTAATTGTCAAGGAAAGTATGTAAGTAATTGTCAAGGTAAGTGTCTAAGTAATTGTCAAGGTAAATTATCTAAGTAATCGTCAAGGTAAGTGTCTAAGTAATTATCAAGGTAAGTGTCTAAATAATTGTCAAGGTAAGTGTCTAAGTAATTATCAAGGTAAGTGTCTAAGTAATTGTCAAGGTAAGTGTCTAAGTAATTGTCAAGGTAGGTATGTAAGTAATTGTCAAGGTAAGTGTCTAAGTAATCGTCAAGGTAAGTGTCTAAGTAATTGTCAAGGTAAGTGTCTAAGTAATTGTCAAGGTAAGTGTCTAAGTAATTGTCAAGGTAAGTGTCTAAGTAATTGTCAAGGTAAGTATCTAAGTAATTGTCAAGGTAAGTGTCTAAGTAATTGTCAAGGTAGGTATGTAAGTAATTGTCAAGGTAAGTGTCTAAGTAATCGTCAAGGTAAGCATTTACGTAATTAAATTAAAGTTGCATTTAACGTGAGAGTAAATATTAAAGTTAAAGTAAATATTAAAGTGAAAATATATATAAAAGATTAAATGGTTAAAACTAGTAAGGAAATGCTAATAGAAGAAGTTAAATCTTAGTCTTGCGAAATAGTTTAATATCAAAGAACAGTTTAAGTTCATAACGGTATTTGGGAGTTTACTCATAAGTGAAATTTTAGTGGTAATCATTTTTACTACGGTAAAGTATTGTATTATGCAGTTAAAAGGGGACGGGAATATCCGAGAGAACAAATTAGAAAAAATATTAGATATTACATAAATCGCACCAGTCAAATTACCGTTAATACACACCTTTAAACTTCTACAAAATTCTCCAGACATCTGACAGGGGAGTCGGTTCAATAC